>JAHDVF020000090.1:0-608044 GCA_022606425.2 Lepidostoma basale
ATTCTTGAAAAATGGCGATAGATTAGCTACCTATCACATATAATGAGAATCAATATGATAGCTATACCCTTTACGTCGATTTGGCTTGTGCTGTAATGATGTAAAAAGCGATTCAACGAAATAATAATTAATGAGAGAGCAATCAAGATCCTGTACTCATCAAGACCGGTTGGATTAAGACTTCTAGGAAGGCCTAGACAACGTCTAATGGATAATATTCTGGCTGATCTGGCTATGTTGGGAGAAACGGACTGCTGGAAGCAAAAGGTGCAGGATCGAGGAGCTTGGAAGAAAATTATTAAGGAGGCTAAAACTCTTCAAGAGTTGTACGATCATAGGAAGTAAAAAGTAATAGCTATGTAATACTCCATATTTTAATATTAAATGTTTATGAAAACTTGGAGAAAAAAATCATGCTTTCGAGATGTGGTGCTGGCGACGAATACTGCAATGCCCTGGACGATAAGTAAAACAAACCAGTCAATCATTGACCAGCTGAGTATCAGGGCAAGACTCTCGCAGATGTGCTCTCTGTGGTTCTCAGTTTCAGGAATTATCCTGTTATGTCTAGGAGCGTGCTTCTAACTTTATTCGAATATTAAAAAACTAACTAACCATCACGCCATTTCCCCGGAGGGGTAGGCAGAGAAGATGGATCGCCACAATGGCCTGTCCTGGCATACCTCTCGGGCTTCCTCTACATTCATACATCTTACCATGCACGCACGTCAATTATTCCGACTTCGAATGTGGCCGCCTTTTAGTAATTGATTAATTTGGTCATGCCATGTTTTCCTCGGTCGTCCTCGGCTTCTTTTCCCACTCACGCTGCTTGTGTACAACTTTTTAACCATTCTACTCTCATCCATTCGTTCCATATGTCAAAACCATCTCAGGGATCCTTTTTTAATTTTATTCATGATGCAGTCATCTGCCTTACATTTCTTTCTTATTTCATCGTTCGGTATTCTATCGTACAACGTTTTCCCACACATTATTCTTAGTGATCTCATTTCTACGGCGTTTATCCTGCTTTCATCCTTCTTTTGCCAGCTCCAAGCTTCACTTCCATACATGAGGGTTGGCACTAGAACTCCATTGTGTACTGCCATCTTTGCTTCTGTGGATATATTTCTATTTGCAGTAATGACTTTGAGTGCGCCATTTATTTTATTCCCAGCACCAACCCTCCTTTCGATGTCTTTCTCCATTTTTCCGTCTCTTGTAAACATGCTTCCCAGATACGTAAATTCAGTAACTTGCTCCAATTTCTCGCCCATCGCACTTATATCACAAATCGTCATACATTCATCTTACTCGAAAACCATCACTTTAGATTTAGACACATTCATCACCAAGTCACTCTTTTTGCATGCCTCATACATCCTTGACACTAAGACTTGCAAATTTTCTTTCGCATATTTATTGTGCTATTTCTAGCATAATAAGTTTTCCACTTCATTAGGTGCTCGTTCGTACTGCACTGTGGCTTGAAAATCTAATATCACTTCAGATTAAAAAAAACATAAAGAACCTCCGCCACGATGGAGGTAGCGAGTTTCTTAATGTTTATACTCGACTTGCATTATGAAATCTTCCTGCTCGGACCGGTTTCCCGCGCAAATAAGCGGCACTAAACTCTATTTTGTTTCTGCTGCAGTTGATTCCCTTATCGCTTATTTCGCGATCCGTTCCGCTTCACTTAGATGTCTATATTGTATACTCATGCCGTTTTTCACGTTCCTTAATCGCACTATGGAGCGTAATTAATATCATTTATGACGACTATAATAAACATTTTTTTCGTAAAGTGACTGACATTTCGAAAGTTTATTTTTATCTTGGATAAGACGAGTTGTTTTAATCCCACTCTCGAAAGTGTTCGATACACTAATTTAACTTTCAGATCTCATAAAGAGCTTAAAATCAATATACAAAATAATGTATAAAATACTCAATCTTATTTTCAGAATGCTCTGTGTAAAATGTACAATTAACTATATTAATTATATCTTATAAAATTTTAATTATATCTCCATATTGCGATTACCAATGTTAGCGTAAGATTACTAACAACCGCCATTTTACTAACAAACCGCCATTTTTCTAACAATGCTACTAACACCCTATTTTATGTAGTTGTCACGATACAGGCCATGCCTAGTGTGACAACTAGAGTCCATAATTTTTTTTTGGCAAATTATTGTTATAACATGTAAAATAAATAAATAAACTCGATTTGTACCTATAAGAATTCCACTCCAACGTAAAACCATCGTTATAAGTCTATGAAGAATGAAGTTCACGCCATTCCATTATATTTTCTATTTAACAAAGCGGCTAAATTAGCATTTTATATTTATGTATATATTATTCCATAATGACCCACGGAATCGAAGCAAGAGCAGACACTGTCAGAACCAAACATCTCTTAAGAGTAGCAGAAATTAAAACATTGTGGGGAGATAGGATACCCAATGAAGAAATTCGCAAATCCTGCAAAATTGAAGACATAGTGAGATGGAGTAGGCAGAGAAGACTGGAGGGACCACATCGAGAAAATGGATCCAGCAAGAATTCCTAATATCGTGATGCACGAGACTCCTGAGGGCCGTCGACCACCAGGACGACCACCAAAGAGATGGAGAGAAGGCTGGTCGTCTTCATCACAGGAAGAAAGTTGATATCCTGCATAAACAGATCGCAAGATCTATAATCAGAAGAAGAAGAAGAAGATATATGGTGAATTATTGTTTTAATTCTCAGATAATCTGTCTCAAATTCTTTCCTGCTCTCATGTGCATATCGTGTATTTGGGAATGAGGTAGATGAGATTTTTTAAAACACTTTCATTTAATTCTGGTATCAACTCAAAACCAATCAGTTTATTTCTCAAAGATATTACAAACAAATATAAAAGTTCAATGCACCTATCGAGAACAGGTAAAATATGTATAATACTCGTATATAATGCCAGGAATGCAGATGGGAATGCAATGAGAGATGGTTCGACTTTAGGAATACAAGATACTCTCCAAAGTCAAGAGTATTTGTCTTCTGGACGTACTTTCACTAATATGAAAGACGTCGATCTCTGAAGCGATTGTGTTCAGCAGTTTGATTACTCTCCCCACCGGCATCACCAGAGGCAGGTTATCCTTGGCATCGATTTCAGCGGTATTAGTTTTTATGTTTGAAAATATAATTCGTAAATGCTAGTAAGATTTTTTTAATATTATTTGTTTAAAATAAATGGTTTTGCCACTAAAAGGCGGGCCACACTGTTTTAAACAAGCTCTCCACATCGGTCTCCACCCGCGGTTTAAAACTGTGTAGACACTTGTTTAAAACCAAAATTCGTTTGACCTTCAACAAATTTTGTGGACGGATGCGCGTTTAAACACGCATTCGACGTGTGGAGAGCTTGTTTTAAACCAAGTGTGGACGCTACACCAACCACGGGCTCCACAGCTCTCCACCAAGGTCACCCCTGTGGAGAGTTTGTTTCAAACAGTGTGGCCCGCCTTTAAGGAACCGATGAATTGTTAAAATAGTAAAAGAATTAGTTTTGATTTTGAGAATTGCTTTAAAACGTAGTTTTAAATTATATTGTAAGAGAGAAAAAACGCGAAGTTTCAAGGACTAATTCTTCACCTTAGGATACGTAATAATTTGCGTAAGTTAGTGCATTATTAAAAAAGTTCTTTCTCAACTTTTTTTCTTTTAAATATCAGCAACCAATTTAATTTGTGAAATTTTTAATTAGTTATACTAAATAAAATGTATTGGAATTCCGTAACGTGTACGTATTTATATGATTTTAAAAAAAAATCTGTCGGAAATTTTTTAGATTAGTTTCATTTAGCGTGTGGCCGAACATAATGGCGATCAACAACATTTCACTATTGTGCTGGATATCACGAAGAGGCGCGTAAGCGATCGTAGATAGAAATTGAACGAGAATTGGTATGAAGAATCGGATTTGTATGTGACCAATTAATTATTACGGATCTTATCGGCAGATTCATCGGCAATTATCGTGATCGGTAAAGTTTGAAAGTATTGTATGAACTCATCCATGACTTGAAGAGTATTACATTTTAGATCTTATTTTTAGTAGTTTTTTATAATCGATTATTTCTCAATTGAAGCTTCATATTTAGTGGATCGTGTTTGGCTACATCACAATTGAAGTTTAGACAAGAGAAATTGTTGAGAAATCTCGGGATCATCTATGAGAGTAGGCTCACTTTTCGTGCAAATATTGAGAGGATTTGTGGCAATGCACTGAGGATGTTGGGCTTCATCGTCTGTACCGGCAGATTTTTCAGGGATCCTCATGTGCTCAGAGTCCTATACAACACATTGGTTCGGAACAGACTTGAAAGTGGTTCTGTGATATGGAGTCCTCACGAGGCGAGATGTTCCGTTATGCTGGAGAGGGTTCAGAAAAAATTTCTGAGGTATTTCTACATGAGGGAGTATGGTAGCTATCCGTGGCTCTATCCCACAGCATTTCTTTTGGGAATGCTTGGGGCCAACTCTCTGCAGCTTCAAAGATATGGGAATCTCATAACCCATTTCTTTAGATTACTCAGGGGATATTTCGAGATCTCGGCCGTGCTGGAGGGTGTTCGGCTTTTCGTCCCTGATAGATATCCGACAGCGACAGGATAGATTGGTTTACTTACCGGCCACCAGAACCAACCTGCCTTTGATGACACCGGTGGGAAGAGCAATTAATCTGCTGAACGCGGTCTCCTCGGAGATCGACGTCTTTCATATCAGTGAAAGTACGTTCAGAAGGCAAATACTCTTAATTCTGGAGAGTATCCTGTCTTCCTAATGTTGAACCATCTCTCATGCGTTTCTGGTAGTATACTATACACAATATATTATTTTACCTGTTTTCAATAGATGCCTTAAAAATTAATTTTGTAATGTCTGTTGATGAAATAAACTGATTTTATTTGATTTGATTTGATTTCATCCAGGCGGCCCTTAAAGTAAATCTGACACAAAAACAACGCAATGTTAATCAAATAAAATACCGTTTTCATCATCTTCGTATGTAGCTAATTAAGTCGTCGTTTCTTCAAAGAGCCACAATATACTATCCTGACATATGAGTATTTATGTAGACTCCGGTTCTTATGCAGTATACCATGCAATGAACGTAGCTTATACAATTATTAAGGTTATAACATTATAAAGAAGGGATATGTCAGAACTCGGCCATGCTGGAGGATGTTGGTATTATCTCCGACAGCAACAGATTGTTTTACCTACCTGCCACCAGAACCAACCTGCCTCTGGTGACACCGGTGGGAAGAGCAATTAGTCTGCTGAACGCGGTCTCTTCGGAGATCGACGTCTTTCATATTAGTGAAAGTACGTTCAGAAGACAAATACTCTTGACTTTATAGAGTATATTGTCTTCCTAATGCCGAACCATCTCTAATGCGTTCCTGGCATTATGTTGTATATATAATATTTAACCTGTACTCCATAGATGCCTTAAACATTTATGTTGTTTGTAATGTCTGTTGAGTTAATAAACTGATTTGATTTGAACATTTGATAATTAATGCCTCAGAAATGCGAAACATGCCATTCCCATCAATTAAAATAAAACTTCTAGAAAATCATTGTTATTAAAACACAATTAAAAAACGACGAAAATGAATAATTACATACCTTTGTCCATTGTTTTGGCCGAAACACTATGATACTTTAACATTATCAACTGTTAAATTTAAAAAAAAACTTTGTTTTATGTATCACAATTGTATTTTTATTTTACGCGACATGACAGCTGTTTCGTCAACCTATGTTGACGTCATCATCAGGTGTTACAATAATTGTATTATTATTGTAACACCTGATGATGGCAACATAGGTTGACGAAACAGCTGTCGCATAAAATAAAAATACAATTGTGATACATAAAACAAAGTTAATTACATGTGTCTTTATTTCGACAGTGACCGGCTTCGCCAGGTTCGCTGGCATCCACAGACTGGTTATTCTGGTGAAATCGTTCATTGTTAAAATAAAGACAAAAGTGGAATCATCATTAAATAAACATAGATTATTGAAACCTTAATTTTGTTTTTAATGTCTGTTGAGAAAATAAACTGATTTAATTTGATTTGATTATTGTAATAACGACTTTTATTTTCTAAATTTCCAAATTAATTTATTGCTTCGAATAATAATTAGCATCCGTGTTTAGAGGTTATGTTCTGTGGAGCCGATTTCACCTCGCCATGCCATTCGCATCTCCCACGAGATGCTCAAGATAGGCAGTGCTATTGTGAGCGCTGTCTCTGGTGTACTCATAAAAGACATTCGTCCCGTGGGTGACATGTCTCTTTTTTACATCTTATAATGACCAATAATCATCTTTGTTTTGCGGCACAGAAAAGTATACATGAAACTTCATTCAACATTATTTACCAATGGACTTCATTGAATACCTGTTAACGAAATTGCTCTGGTGAATCATACATTGTTTCAAAGGTTTTATACCTTAATTATCGCGAGAACGATATGAACGAACGAACGAACAAGTTTATATCGTTCTCCCGATGATGAAGGTCGAACCATCGAAACATGTCTAGAAATATAGGTAATCTCAAAAGTGGAAAATAAAAACATTTTTATGAATTCATAAAATTTCGTCATTATGGAATTCCGCACTATTAAGGTGAAATTAAACTAACTTCAAATATTTCATTCTAATTTCGCGATAAACTTGTGTTGTGGATTCATTGAACAATGTTTGTAACTTTGTAAACAACACTAACTTATTTTAAAAAAAATCAAAATTCAAACATATTTCGGACACAGAAGCCCTTTATCAGTGTAATTTTAATATTAATACTGACCACATTCATGAAAATTTTGTTGAAATATTTATTTTGTTTATACAAAAACTTACAAAACACTGATGAAGGACTTCTGTTGCCGAAACATATTTGTTTTAATTAAAAATAAAAATATTGAAGTAAGTATTATTTACAAAGTTATAAACATTGTTCAATAACTTCAAATAATTAATACGAATGAAAACGTACGTTTTCTAGAAGTTTTATTATATTGTAATTTATGGGGATGACATGTTTCGCCTGTCTAAGATATTAAATGTTCAAATGTTATCATAAGTCAAATATCTCATTCCCCTAATTTATAATAAAACTTCTAGAAAACAAATATTTTCATTCCTATTAATTATAAAGTATAGTTTTACATCATTGTTCAAGAAACAATACAAAACTTCAAATAGCCTACAAACCATGGTATTGCGAAGAAAGATTTCATTTTCTTATATCATGTGAACGATTCTTACAAACTGGCTATATGTATTTTTATGAATAATTAGATTCCAACCCAGATGTATGTACTCAAAACTAATTAATATGCGCACATTTTATGCATCATCGCAGGTACATAGATTTTCAATTATCATTTCAAACCCTCTCTGTTCACTCGATTGACGTAAATCGACAAATGTCTTTTTATTTTCAGCTGAAACGAAACCATGTTTAAGTATCACGTAATAATTGCGTCAATTTTCGTGTTAATTTCATAACATCCTGTCAATTGTGAAAACTCTGAAAACGTATTTCCAATTTAAAAAACTGTTTTCTAACGGAAATTCGTAAAACTGTTAATATCCACTTTATTTGTTAAATATTTTAATAAGTTAATTGGGGGTAAAATCGACGAGATGTTGATAAGAGGAGGCAAATCACCTGGCTCCGTAACAAAAGGGACTAGACGTAAAGACACTTACTCTCGAGTCGGTGGGACCTGATATAATAATACCGACATGGCCTCCGGACACTTACTATTTTCATAACGATAGCTGCTTTTGAGGAAGGCACCTGCTCAGGACCTTGTCCGAAAGGCGTGCAAGATGGATCGGCCATGTAATACGACAAGAATGCCTCCTGCATGCCATAATGGAGGGTATGACCGAGGGGACAAACTCTAGGGGACGCCCATGCTGAGAGTACCTAGAGGACCTGTTGGTGGACGTGCGCTGCTCATCATATGCAGATTTCAAAAGAGCCGCACAAGACAGGGAAGAATGGAAGAGAAGAAATAGAGAAAATTGCTGCAAACCAATCTCAGGATTGAAACCAGAGAGAGAGAGAGAGAGAGAGAGCTGCTTTTCATATTGTTTTATAAATAGAATTATTAGAATAGATATTTTTCTAGGATGATCTTGAAAGATGACCGGAATTGATTAATTTAGTAATACTATTTAGTAGGTATTGTGATACTACCGCAAAGGGAACAGTTGCACTCCCATGTCCGTTCTGTTATTAAATTGCTTTATTTGTTTCCGATTTCTCTCGGCTGAACTCATTCGGGCAGCGTGGCCGCTATAAATCCGCCGAGTCGATTTTCCTGCTGCCATGGAAGTCACTCGACCATAATACAAGACATTTCATTTCCATCCGGACGTTTGCTCATTTTATTGGAATATTTTATGTCTGGCTTCATACCTCGTCTGCCAACGTTATCATTCTGCTTCACTACACGTTGTTCCCCTGTGGTCTTGCGTATCCAAAACACGTCAAAACAAAGATCATTTCGAATAGTTTTATGAACTTTTAAATAAATATTCTTTAGAATACTATAGCATCCAGCTAGATCATAGGTTCCCAATCTTTTCTGCACCACCGCCCCCTTTACAAGAAACAAAATTCTAACGCACCATCTTCCATTACACTTATACCAATTATAACAATATTGTTAGCTATCTTACTTAGACAGCCGTTGCGTCCACTGCTGGACATAGGCCTCCCCCATACTTCTCCACGTATCCCTATATTGTGCCTTTTGCATCCAATCTTAAAAACTGTTAACTATCTATCGAAACATTATTGATTGCGGGAAACACATATTTCCTTACCGACTTGTAGACTTGTCAATGACGTTACTCAACCGACTTGTGTATACAAATACATGTTTTTATGATAACAATAACTCGACTATTATTTGTTTACAATAGATAAATAGATTAAATGTTTATTCGTGAAAATAGTATTTTCAAAGTATTTTATGATTAATTTCTTGAATAGGTACGCCACGGCCGCTCCCCTTGACTATCATAACGCCCCCCATTTGCCTTCGGACCCGTTCCCGCCCCAATAGAAGGTTTCAGCGCCTACCGTGGTTGCCCCCGTTGGAAACTTGTGAATCATTTGTTATCTATACGAAAGACAAGACTAAAGACGAAAGAAAGACTTTCTGTTTCTTTCGAACACTAGCAATAAGGCAATTACAAAAAAACGTATGATTGGACTTGGATCGTGACAGACGTTTTCATTCGTTGCCCGGACAATTTCTTATAAATGTGCCATCTCTGGAGGTAAACATTTTTCGAATATACCTGTCCCTGTTTTCTCCCCCCTCTTTCTTTTGCTATCTACTATATATACATGTAAATCTGTGTTATTGTTCTGTTATTACGAAGCCCTGAGGAAACTTACAAGCGAAACTAGTCGGCAATTAAAATAACCACATAGTGGTGAAAAACAAAGTGCAGTTTTTTTTATTTAGTTTTATTTTAAAGACAAATAATATATTTTTTTATTATAGGTATAATTGTAAAAAAAAAACAGGAAATACGATTACTATGTTATTACAATAATAAGGGAGGCAGTGAGCTTTATATGATTGATAAGCTATGTTATACTTAACTAACTTATGATACTTCTCACCTTAGATGAGAAGTATCATATCGTCACTTCAAAGGTAAAACTCACTAAGTGACATTTGATTTTTTTTTTTTTTGCAATTTCTGTATCAGACTTGTGAATTCTACGTCAGAAAGTAATCACCCAGTGTTTTTATTAAAGAATAACTGTTATTCTTTAATAAATACACTTGGTGATTGTTTTCTGACGTAGAATTCACAAGTCTGATGCGGAAGTTGCAAGAAAAGGAGAAAAATTTGAAATGTCACTTAATGAGTTTTACCTTTGAAGTGACGATATTATGTTAGTTAATATTAGCAGACTCTTAAATAGTATAGGGCGGCTTATTAAAACTGATGTTAATATATATTCTTGTGGTTAAGTATCTAACATATACACAGAGCGGTGTTGTAAATTCAATTTGTTACATTGCACTACAAAAAGAGAAGTGAAAATTGAAAAATTACAGTAAATTGAATTGTTTTGTGTAAAACTGTGTACTTTATTCGAGAAATCTCATCCAAGCATCTTGTATTTAACAAATTACACGATGGTATCTCCGCGATAGTTGTTACTTGTAATTATCAAATATAATGTAATGAGCGGATGGTGGAAAGGTAAACGAAGAAAACTCTTAAAATAAAATAAAGAAATATAAATATAATTGTAATCAAACCAGTTACAAACGAGTCACAAGGATACAGGTTTCTAAAGCTTTTTTCGCATTTATTCTTTATATCAAAAGTTTCGCTTTATAAGTAAGTTGTCAAATGTCGGAATTTGAAAAACAGCGGAATACCAAAGAAAGCATACAAATACTAAAAGGCGACCACATTCGAAGTCGGAGTCGAAATCAACGAGCTTTCATGTTACGATGTATGTATAAATGCAGAGGAAACTTGAGAGATATGTCAAGACAGAGCAGTATGGCGATCCATCCTCTTTGTCTACCCCTCCTGGGAAATGGCGTAATGATTAGTTTTAGCACAAGAGACAAAAATAAATATTATTTTTAGATAAACTTAAGGCGTTAACACTGGAATTCCATAATGGCGATTTTTTAAGAATTAGAACACTGTTTTTTTTCCACTTTTGAGTTTATTTTTCTTGACATGTTTCGAAGGCTTACACCTTCATCACCGGGAGAACGATATAAACTAACCAAAATTACTGAACTGAGTGCAAGAACCTAGAATTATATAAAACATGTATTAGTGAACTTGGCCAGTACTAGGGAAATAACAATAGACATATCGATGGGTTAAATTTTGAAAGGATTTTTAGATGGAAGTATTGAGTTAAGGTTGTATTATTGCTCTAAGGCTATTGATTAAGTAAGGGGACAGTTTATATTTTAAGACAAAACAAATGGACATTGAAAAAAGTTGAAAAAATACTTTTACACAATAGAATTTTTAACAAAAGATCCGTCTCACGGTTTGTACGCTAATAGTATATCTCTGATGGCAATTTAAAAAGATTATATTTTGTGGGTTGTACCGATTTGTCTTAATTTCTGGTCTACTGGGCAGCCAGCCCGGCTACTGTGCCGAAGCGCGCCCAAACAAGTTTCGAATTACAAACATAATTATCAATTTGAGTGGCTTGTTTACTCGCTCCAGACCCATCGCGATAGTGTTTTGATTCGGTTTATTATGTATTTCATGCCTTTATGCGCGCCTCTCGTGTTCGCCTATCATATACAACATCTCAGACAATCTAATTAATGCGAAATGCGACACCTTATTGTCTTACTTCTTTCCGTTTGTCTACTCGCGTTCATGAACACAGCTTCGTACTTTTGTTTAACAATAACACTTAACCATCTCTTATTATTTATTGCATAAAACTACACATTAAGTATTCAACGTTGATAAATAATTACCGTTTTTACAAACAAACAAAACAAACCATCACGCCGTTTTCCCGCAGGGGTAGGCAGAGAGAATGGACCGCCACACTACTCTATCCTGGCAAACCTCTCTAGCTTCCTCCACATTCATACAACGAGTCATACATGCACGTCGATTCCTCCGACTTCTAACATGACCAACCTTTAAAATTTGTTTAATTTGGTCATGCCGTGTTTTCCTCGGTCTGCCTCGACTTCATACCCCATTTACATCATTAACGTATACTTTCTTAACCATTCTTTCTCCATCCATGCGTTCCATATGTCCGAACCAACGCAGCGATCCTTTCATAATTTTGTTCATAATACCTTCTTCCGCTCTACATTCCTTTCTTATATCAGCATTTGAGATTCTGTCGTATAGGTATTGTTCTACCACACATACGTCTTAGGGACCTCATCTCTACCGCATTTATTCTACTCTCATCCTTCTTCTGCCAGTTCCATGGTTCGCTTCCATACATTAGGGTTGGGACCAGAACTCCATTGTGAACGGCCGTTTTCGCTTTTATAAGTTTTATTATAATATACAAATTATGTGGAAGTGACATATTTCAACTAGATAAGGCATTATCAAAATATGTAGAAGTGGCATATTTCAAAATATGCTCTACGGATCGGAATGCTGGGCCGCAAGACGACAAGAAGAACAGAGGCTGCAAATGAAGATGCTGAAGTGGGTCGTCGGGGTTACGATGCTAGATAAATCTTGAAATGAGCACATCATAGGTAGCCTAAATGTCGCTCCCATAGCGGAAAAAACTAGGGAACGTGGACTGCGGTGGTACGGCCATGTGAGCAGGAGGGACAATGAATACATCGTTCACAAGACCCTGCAACTGGAAGACGGAAAGAGGGGACCAGGTCAGTCTCCTGCAACGTGGATGTCCACAGTTAGGAATGACTGAAGGCGCTGGGACTGGACAGCCAGATGAACCTGGATCGCGAGACTTGGCGGAGCCGTATTAGGAGAGCCGACCCCAAAATATCGGGAAATGGCTAGGCGAAAGAAGAAGGCATATTTCAAAATATGTGTTGTTTCTTGAACAATTATGAAAAACTACAATAAATTGATGAATCATTTCTTTTAATCCATATTAATATATAGCCTAAAAACTTATTACAAATATATTGGCAACGAGAAGGCTCGGAGAAAGTGCGTGTAAGACACGATGTATGAATGCAGAGGGATCAAGAAAATATGTCGAAAAAGAACAGTTTGGCGGTCAATTCAACTCAAATTTATCCACCACACTGCGAATAGTCCTCTCAGTAGGACGCTTATGGCGACCGTAAAATGGGCGAATCGCGCGGAAAGTTGTCCGAACAGAATACCGATTTTGATAAAACAATTGTATAATTTGCACGTGTTGTTGAATGCTACATCCGTCCATGGTGATTTGGCAAAACAGACTGAATAAATGACAGCCAATTTGACAGATGTCGCTTCAATAATATGGCCGCTATCAACTGTCAAAGTTCGCAAGTGCCTATTGGAAGACCATGTAGAAGCCGGTGAAGTGATTACTTTAAAGAATTGATTGAAACAACCAATGAATTTGAAAATGGAATAGAGCCTTACGTTAAAAATTATAAGGCTGCTAGAATGGCTTGTTTATGCATCTAGTTTCTTTTTTTAATTATATAATCGGACGCGTAACCGGAAATAATACGAGTATGTACATGGTAATGATGATTCTCCCTTCTTCTTTCTGTGTCCTGTCAGGTCTCCCTAACGTTGAGTAGGCCTCCCTGTCCTGGGCAGCTCGGAACAGCTCCTCCACGGTCCTCAGCCCTGTCCACTCTCGGATGTTCCTCAGCCAAGAAACCTGCCTTCTCCCAACACCTCGTCGACCCTCAATCTTACCCTTTAAGATCAGATGTAACAGTGCGTATTTTTCGCCTCTCAGAACATGGCCCAAGTAGGACACCTTACGGACTTTGATGTTGGTCAGCAACTCTCTGTCAACTCTGGCTCTATGGAGAACGTTTGTGTTGCTGACTATGTCAGTCAAGGAGATGCGTAACATCCTTCGGTGTATCCACATCTCAAAGGCCTCTAATCAGTTCATAATATTGACTTTAAGGGTCCATGACCCGTATAACAGCACTGACCAAACATAGCATCTGACCATTCTTTGTCATAATTTGAAATTAATATTGTCATCGCAGAAAAAAATTCTCATCTTATCAAAGGCAGCACGAGCTGCTTCTATTCTGCATTTGATTTCAACATGCATATTAAAATAACATAATTCTGATAGCTGCGGGAAAATATTGTAAGTCCAATCGCTAGTATGAACTACCAAATACACATGTCCATAATACATATTCGTGTTATTGTATGGACATAAGCACTTAATTTCGACATACTCGTATATGCAGTGATAAGGCTGCTCAGGTGACGCTATATTATTTCATATATCATTGTTCAAAGACTGGGAATCCCGCACGCACGCAAGTATTTCAAGTCTGCAAGTAAATAAGATACCAAAAATGTCAAAGCGGATTACATCTTATTGGAAAGTGGTATTATGGTTGGTATTAGGTAATTGAAAATATCATTATTATTTGGAAAACATCATAAAACTTTCCAATTATCTCTTTTTTTATTATAGTACGTATCGGACAATTTCTCATGTCAAAATTCACGTATTATTTTTATACACGAAATTTAGAATACATTGCTACTTTAATAAGGAAGATTGTATTATGGGAGATGCCTATTGGTGGCGATGAGGTTCGCAATCCATCACACCGCGTCTTCCGCGAGGCGAAAAGAGAAGGATGGAGTGGCGCATAGGTTAAAGTGTGACAGTCCATTCTTTCTACCTACCCTTTCGGGGAGACGGCGTGATGGTTAGTTAGTTAGTATTATTATTAATTATTGAATAAACCTCGCGTTATAAGGTACACTATTTTGTTTACATCTTATTATATATATTATGCCATAATATGTTTTTTTTAAATATTTTTAATGAACTTATTTATTGTTATTTGAACAACGTGTGAAACTCCATATTAAATGAAAACGTCTGTTTTCTAGAAGTTTTATTATAATTGATATGAATGACATGTTTCGCCTGGCTATGGCATTATCAAATGTCTATTTTTCATCTATCAAATATTTAGTATATTTGTACATATTATATATTTGTCATCTATCAAATGTCTATTATTATATATACACTAGCTGACCCGGCAACGCTTCGCTATTGCTATATTAGAGTATATAAATACTCGTACACCCAATATATATTAAAGAAATACAATGAAAGTTCAATATCAATTATTTTATTGGATAAAATGACATGTGTATAGGTGCAAGAATGTGTGTATCCTAATTCAGTTCATATCTTTAACACATTTGTTTAATCCAAGCAAACTTGCTGTGAACTTGAATAATACTAATGTGAATTGAACAATTGAAGGCTGGGCATTACCAAGGTGGCAAGTTTGCAAAAAGTCTGAAATGAGTTTTTGATGCCAATTGGTCTTAAATATAGCTGTGCAAAAGCGCGTTATGATTTAATAATATAGTGTAGTTCAAACGTTACCCTAAAGATGCCACCCAAAAAAAGTTTATATATATCTTTTTCAGCTTTATGTTTAAACCATTAAACGTCCAGTCTTAATTTTTTTCCTCAATATTTTAAGTGAAATTAAAAAAACAAATAAATATGCTATATCACATTTGCATAAAACATTCATACATATACAATTCATATCCGTTCACTCCTGGGCGTAGGCCTCCTCCATCTGCTTCAATGTCTGTCGATCCTGGGCAACACGCATCCAATGTCGTCCCTCCATCGAAGTTGAGGACGTCCTGGGTTTCGGGTTGCACTTCATCTACGCATATATCGAGGTGTGGGATCCATCCTCTGCACACGCGCATTCCATTATCTTCTGGGTTGTCTGCCTCATCTCATGACATCTTTCAGCTTGCAGATTTCACCGTTTCATGTTACCTAGAAATAAAAGGAAAAATATTAAATTAATATAGTGTAGTTCAAATGTTACCCTAAAGATGCCACCCAAAAAAAAGTTAATATATATCTTTTTCAGCTTAATGTTTAAACCATTAAACGTCCAGTCTTAATTTTTTTCCTTAATATTTTAAGTGAAATTAAAAAAACAAATAAATATACTATATCACATTTGCATGAAACATTCATACATATACCATTCAAGGTCATAATAATGCTCTTAGAAATACAATGTTTAGAGAAACAAAACTCTTGATTTTGATGTCCATTAGATGAAGCTAATAATGCACATTCACTTAACCAATGACGAAATTTGTAAATTTGTGTGATGTCTGGAAATATACATTGAATCAATTCTCCTTTGGAGTGTGATTCTACAGAAATCAGTTGATAATTTAAAGCATTCATTCCATACAATGAACTTTCATTGTTGCAGAATTTTACCCATTCCAGAAATATTTAAAATGTTGCATGTAGGTGTTTCAATGTTTTGTATCATCATCATCATGAGCCTATATCCGTTCACTCCTGGGCGTAGGCCTCCTCCATCTGATTCAATGTCTGTCGATCCTGGGCAACACGCATCCAATGTCGTCCCTCCATCGAAGTTGAGGACGTCCTGGGTTTCGGGTTGCAGTTCATCTATCATCAGGGCTGCGAGCGGCATGCCATTTTAGCGCTGCCACTCTTCCGATGATGTCCGACACTCCTGTTCTGCCTCTAATAGTGGAATTAAACCAATTAATCCAACCTGTACATACCATTTCAAAATTAGTTCATAAATATAACAATCTGTCTTGCACATATCGAGGTGTGGGATCCATCCATGCCAGTCTTGCGTTGTGTGCCCCATCTCACGACATCTTCCACCTTGGAGATATCGTGGATAGCCGTGTTCCTCACCCTATCTCAAAGAGTCTTTCCTGGTATCATCCTTGAAAACGTATTTCGTGTCACAAATAACTATCACAAAGTGCGGCAACAATCAAATTGACCAAAACAATTCACTTATACAGGAAATATCTCCAAATTGACAGGAGCACCACATGAATCAAACCATTTTTTTAAAATCAGAACCAGAACCAGATTCGTTGCAGGATTTGCGAATTTATTCGTTGGGTATCCTATCTCTAACGGTTCTCCCCACAATAAAATAACATTATTAAAATAGATTATACCAATTCATAGAATTGTTACTTAGAATTTAACGTTTTTCCATGTAGTCATAACATAACCTAAAATAATACGTAAGTAAAACGATAGGTATGTAATTTCATTTCTATTCGATATAATTTAGAACTAAAACTTTGAAATATGTAATGCGGAAATATAATCTGTATTCATTTCAACGGCAAAATAGAATAAACTGAAGATATATATGAATTAGAAATATAAATATTTTACTTACGAAACTGTAACACGCAATTCAAATTTGACATTTCAGAGATAGGGATGGGCAATCCGCTCACGAGTCGACTCAAAGATTCGAATCTTTTTGGTGAGCGGGTGAGCGATGATCCATAAAAAAAAGAGCGGCAGCTCAATGATCCGCTAGGTCAGGGGGGTCGGCAAAATTATTAGCCAAAGAGCCAAATGCGTACTTTACAACGATTTAAAAAAAATTGAGAGCCAAATATGTTTATTGATTTAGATAACCTTTATTATAATTTTTGCACTTCATTCAATTACGGGTACACTGAATAAAACATTATTTCATACTTCTTCCTGTGATGAAGGCGACCAGCCTTCTCTCCATCTCTTTGGTGGTCATCCTGGTGGTCGACGGCCCTCTGGAGTCTCTTGCATCACGATATTAGGAATTCTTGCTGGATCCATTCTCTCGATGTCTCTGCCTACTCCATCTCACTATGTCTTCAATGTTGCAGGATTTGCGAATTTATTCGTTGGGTATCCTATCTCTAACGGTTCTCCCCACAATAGATCGCAGTCTGGTTCTGACAGTGTCTGCTCTTGCTTTGATTCCGTATGTTATTATGGACCTGATGCATGTTTGTTTGTTGTTATTCTTAATTTTAGGCACAATTCCATGTTCTCATCAATAAGACGACTTCGTAGTTTACTCTTGTTAAAATTCATGCTTGAATAAAATTGTCCGCATGAATATGTAGAAGCGAAAAGCGAAAGATCAGCAAGAGTCAGTAATACTATTTCAGGCGTTGAAGATGATGACTAAAAATCTTTGAATTGGCGATGATGATTAAGAGTTTTAGCTAAACCGGAATTGATAATCGTAATCACCAATTCCATAACTTTACAAATTTCTTCTGGAAATGTCTGCGGACAGAGCGTTCTTGATGAATGATGCGATGGTAAGCAAGTATCTCGCGATTATTTTTTCTTTCAACAAACCCCTTCGGCTCCGGAGCCGCATTTTGCCGACCTCTGCGCTAGGTGAATCATATATTATTGCAAAAGAGTCGACGAACGGTTCCGCTCAGTAAAGTGAGCCGATTCTTCTTGATAATTATCGAGCGGCTCCGGAGCCGCATTTTGCCGACCTCTGCGCTAGGTGAATCATATATTATTGCAAAAGAGTCGACGAACGGTTCCGCTCAGTAAAGTGAGCCGATTCTTCTTGATAATTATCGAGCGGCTCCGGAGCCGCATTTTGCCGACCTCTGCGCTAGGTGAATCATATATTGTTGCAAAAGAGTCGACGAACGGTTCCGCTCAGTAAAGTGAGCCGATTCTTCTTGATAATTATCGAGCGGCTCCGGAGCCGCATTTTGCCGACCTCTGCGCTAGGTGAATCATATATATTGCAAAAGAGTCGACGAACGGTTCCGCTCAGTAAAGTGAGCCGATTCTTCTTAATATCGAGCGGCTCCGGAGCCGCATTTTGCCGACCTCTGCGCTAGGTGAATCATATATTATTGCAAAAGAGTCGACGAACGGTTCCGCTCAGTAAAGTGAGCCGATTCTTCTTGATAATTATCGAGCGGCTCCGGAGCCGCATTTTGCCGACCTCTGCGCTAGGTGAATCGTATATTATTGCAAAAGAGTCGACTATTTTTAGTGATCTCTTTAAGGGATCTGAGCTGAATGGTTCCGCTCAGTAAAGTGAGCCGATTCTTCTTGATAATTATCGAGTCGTTTGTCAAAAAAGTTGTTTGTCGTTGTGAATTTTTTTTTTAGCTCATCGACAAAAAATTTATCCTGGTGAATTTTTTTTTTTTTACCGGAATCAACTTTTTTGGTCGAGGAGCAAAAAAAAAAGGTCACTAAAATAATTTCAAACTTTGAACGACTCAAAATGGTGAACCGTGGATCGTTAAAAAGAGTCGGCTCACTTTGCTGAGCGGAACCGTTCAGATCAGATCCCTGAGATGAGTCGTTTTGCCCATCCCTACGTGCGTATATTTTTCAGTTCAAAGGAGCGACTAATTTCATATCTGACCACGCAAAGAGTCAAAAAAGCCACTAATTTGCATCTTATCACGCCAAGCGAATATAGACTCTAAAGATCGATACTCAGGTGATACGAACATGAAGGTCTATACTCGCTCGCACTACGAATATTTATAAATTTACAAAGTTAATTAGAGCTCGATTAATAACAAAAATATGCCTATGCCCACCTATGTCTATCTATTAAGGCAGTGTATCAATTTGAAAACGATCTGCCCAGGAATAACCCCGGAATCAGTCCACACACAGAGGGAAACTGCCTTTTATTTATATAGATAGATAGATAGATTTGGCGATGAGGTTCGCATTCCATCACGCGTCTCTCGCGGGGGCGAAAAGAGAAGGATGGAGTGGCGGAGTCCATTATTTCTGTCTACCCTTTCGGGGAGACGGCGTTGTTGGTTAGTAAGTTAGTTAGTTTACATTTGGTGTTGCCTTAGGTAGGCAAAACATGTCATTAACCTAAATTTTAATAAAACTTCTAGAAACAGATGTTTTTATTCGTATTTATATTTTTAACTTATTGGTAGCCAAATATTTTAATGCTATTTGCAGGTCATTGTAATGTTTTAATCCATATCTAGATATAGATACATATGTATCTAGGTGTTAGACGGCCTTCGTAACAGAGTGGCAACAGCTATGACTGCCACATAGAAGGTCTCCGCTTCGATTCCCTGAAAAAATAAATTCTCACGCTCTCTGTGCTCTGGTAGAATTCACGTCACAATAAAATGGCGATAGACTGGCTACCTATCAGATGTCACGAGAACCAATAGATATTATATTGTATTCAGGAATTCGCTTTAACTAACCTGTTGTATACAAAAAAATGTGCAAAGCAACGGGAAACTACCACATTAAAAAGGCCCAAGTAGCGTCCCAAGAACCAGCAAAGATGTTAAACTTGCTGCAAACCAATTTCAAGGATTAAAAAAAACTAACTAACTAACTAACCATCACGCCATTTCCCCGGAGGGGTAGGCAGAGAGGATGGATCACCACAATGATCTGTCCTGGCATACCTCTCGGGATACCTCTACATTCATACATCGTACCATGCACGCACGTCGATTATGCCGACTTCCAATGTGGCCGCCTTTTAGTAATTGATTAATTTGGTCATGCCATTTTTTCCTCGGTCGTCCTCGGCTTCTTTTTCCACTCACGCTGCTTGTGTACTACTTTTTAACCATTCTACTCTCATCCATTCGTTCCATATGTCCAAACCATTTACCAAACAAAACAACGTATACTCGTTTTTCCAATGCGATGTTTTTCAGAATTTCGATTGCTCAATCCTATCTGAAATTTCTTTAAGTTCAGATGCAACATTGAAAGTTAGGAATATTAAATCAATGTGTTCAAATATTTAAATAGCTTCCGTTTTGGATCAAATAGGTATGTGTCCGACATGCTTTACGTGCGAGCGGAGTGTGTGAAAGATTCCTTGTTAAGGGTTCCGTGGAAAGGTGATGGTGCGGTATTCGGGCCAATGTTGAGCACCGGGGACCACCTACGGCGGAGTGAGGCCGCGTCACGTGACGGTAGAGAGCTGAAGACACGACGTCATCGGAAGAAAGTGATCCGCGCCACTCCCTCGCGCACACGTGCTCAGATGCTCGGGGTTACTCGAAGGTGAATTCGACTAATAGTTATAACCGTTTGTTAATGTAGGCATCTGCGAACTTGCCGGTGAGAGTACCATATAACCCTCTACTGACTTGTACGTATATACACCGTTTACTTTCAATTATATCTTCTGGCATACGGAGGTTCACTTGTTAATCGTTTAATTTAAATCTTATTATCAAATCGAAAACATGTTCTCGTTGCGGATAGTGCGGACGAATTACAAGTCTTGGTGTCGAGAATGTATGAGGTATGCAAGTCGAACGATTTAATGATGAATGTCGGAAAGTCAAAGGTGCTAGTTTTTGAAAGGGAAGAGCAAATGACAGTTTGTAATATAAGTGTAAATGAAGAGAACTTGGAACAGGTGAGGGAATTTGTGTATTTAGGTAGCATGTTCACAGCGGATGGCCGAACGGACAGTGATATTGAAAGAAAGGTTGGTGCGGGTAACAAAGTGAATGGAGCTTTAAAAGTAGTTCTAGGAAACAAGAATTTATCAATGAAAGCGAAAATGGCCGTTCACAATGGAGTTCTGGTTCCAACCCTTATGTATGGAAGCGAAGCATGGAACTGGCAGAAGAAAGATGGATGGCAGTAGAGATGAGGTCCCTAAAACACATGTGTGGTAGAACGATATACGACAGAATCTCAAATGCTCATACGAGTATAAGAAAGGAATGTAGAGCGGAAGAAGGTATTATGAACAAAATTGTGAAAGGATCGCTGCGATGGTTCGGACATATGGAGCGCATGGATGGAGAAAGAAAGTTAATGATGTAAATGGAGTACGGAGTCGAGGCAGACAGAGGAAACATGGCAAGACCAAATTAATCAAATTTTAAAGGTTGGTCATGTTAGAAGTCGGAAGAATCGACGTGCGATAATGACTCGTTGTATAAATGTGGAGGAAGCTAGAGAGGTTTGCCAGGATAGAGTAGTGTGGCATCCATTCTCTCTGCCTACCCCTGCGGAGAAACGGCGTGATGGTTTGTTTGTTTCTTCTTATCATGTCGTTAATTAATTTTCCAACATAATTTGAAACTCTTTATATTATTATGAAAACGATTAAAATCAATGGCTTTATAATTGTTTATACACTCCCCAATGTGAACAGATATTTAACAATAGATAATTGTTATGAAGAAGACACTCGATGTTTCTAGGATGGAATTCAATCCTTCAAGAACAGGAGCTAAGCGTTCTGTCATCTGACTTGCGATCACTGGAACAGGTTCTGAACTCTTGTTATTCCTGTCCACTCTTTGATGTTCCGCAGCCAGGACAGCTGCCTTCTACCAACTTCCCGATGTCCCTCCACTTTACCCATTAATATCAATTATACAATACTTTAATAAAATAAAATTCTGTACATGAATCGTTTCGTGTTAGAGTGTAAAATAAAAGTTTATTTAAACTAAAAAGACACGGAAGTCAAGCAGTCGAGGGTTAACAACACGTATAGTATCAGGCGCACAGATGTGATGAATTGTCGTGGACTTATTGTTAACCTTTTATACTTCTTGTCGGTGATCATAAATTATTGATCAGCGTCAAATGGCGGCACATTTGAATAATGACAATTGAATGCCGATTTCGGTTAACGAAAGTGTCGACCACGTGATCAGAACCGTTGCCGTGGGACCGGAGAAAAGTTCTTTCTCTCACCTGAGTACCTTCCTAATTTTCATTGAGACCACTCCTTGTTTTCAACTATTTAAAAAATGATGTTCCATCTTCAAATGTGAGATTAGACTGAAACTATATAAGTATCTACATTTTATAATGCACAATGTTCGATATACAATCTCGTGATTGGTGCTCATTAATTAAACTATTTTTATGATAAGATAAAAATTAATATAGCTTCTATTTGTTATGAAATACAATAAATTAATCATTTTTTGCCTTGTAATTATCATAAGAAATAATTGCATTTATTTCTTATGATAATTACAAATTTATCCTTCAAATTGCTAATTAATTACATTTCTTAAACTACACTTATTTATTTTTGTATTTGATTATAACATTTAAGATTCACTGCCGAATAATTGCATGCTTTAATATATTGTTTATTAAATAATTTTACTTCAATAATTGCATGCGTTAATATATTAATCAATTACTGAAAGGCGGCCATGTTCGAAGTAGGAACAATCGACGAGCGTGCATGTCACGATGTGTGAATTTAGAAGAGGCGCGAGAATTATGTCAGGATTGAACAATGTGGCGATACATCCTCTCGGCCTACCCCTCCAAGGGAAACGGCGTGATGGTTAGTTAGTTAGCTAGTTGGACTTGGATCTTCTGGCTTGAGGTTCAGCTCTTGTGGCTATTCCTCTGCTGGTTGGAACATTGTTGATTTAGTGGGTTGTTGATTTATGCAGGGGCTTGATTTGTGTAGCCCAGGGTGTTCCTCTGAAGGAGGTAGCGGCTGAGGGTGTTAAGGTCGTAATTTGAAATGTATTTTATTGTGGGGTTAGGATTTGAAGGGAGCAAAGCATTATTACGTAAGATTCTTAAGGTTTACTTTATAATCTATTAATTTGTTCGTTCATATAACAACAACAAAAGGTATATTAATGCTTTCGAAACACGTCGAAAAATATATATAAAGTAGAAAAAAGAGCATTTTAATTCTTAACGAATCATAAAAAATTTATTTTTTATCTTTTCTTGTACGCTTAGAATATCTTAGCATGGAATTAACAAGATTAATATGCCATCACCTCAAATTCTGTAGATTGGTTGATTATGATTACGTGATGGTTGATGTTGATTGAGTTTCTAGGTATATATTTCATTTCATTCAAATTCCTTTTATCTACGGCCCTACTACTTGAATACAAATGAATGTATTTTTATTCTACCACTTGACCAAAGTGCAATGCACCTCGACAGCGGCGCGGCTGCCACCGAGCGCGAGCCTGCCTCGTTACGCAGTACCAGCTTAGCTCAATATCTTATTTCATTCGTGTACGAGTATAATCGTAATATATTACAGATGTCACGGACAATAAGTAATATTGCTTAAAAAATATTTATAGTTATCCGCTTAAAAAAGGTGTGTATTTTCTTAAGATACATCTCAATTCGATAACCATTTCATTTGTAAACATTATGTTATACACATCCATCGGAATTGATTTAGAAATGCAATATCTTCCTCCTGAACAAAGGCCTCCTCCATTCGCTTCCACGCCACTCTGTCTTGTGTAGACTGCATCCAAGTAATTCCGACATATCTGTTCAGGTCTTCCTTTCACCGTAGTTGCGGTCGCCCAGCACTTCTATTTGCCGTCCACGGTCTCAAAGTCAGCAGTCTTCTTGTCCATTTTTCGTCCGAGCTTCTGGCAACGTGAGCTGCCTTGTTTAATGCCCTTGTTTTTTCTCTCACCGTAACGTTTCTGACTCTGTCTTGTAGGCTTATTCCTAACATGGCTCTCTGCATGACTCTTTGGGTCATTCGTAGTGCAATATAATGAATCGAATTGAATATTTGTTTTAACCGCCCTACCTTTGGGTTATTTTCCGAGAAACGTGCAAAAAGCAGGTTTTTTATTCATGAAATTTAATTATGTATTAATTTTATTGTTTTAAATTACGATACGTCAAATAATCGGCGGCACACTTCGCCTGCCTCTTGAAAAACTATCATATTTATGAAGACTTGTACTCGAGTGTTGTTGGCACACGCGCGTATCCCTAACAGTTTATACATTTTAGGTACCTACATTACTTTTTCTCAAGCGCGTACGTGATACGGAATAGCGTAGAATGGTACAGTCACAGTGAACGTATCACGTACGTTCAAATAGGTAGTTGAACTCAAATAGGTAGTAATACCTATTTGAACTCTTCTTAAGTTAAGGTACTTCAATAACTTATCATGACTCTAAGAACTCTTTTGCCTTTCTATTATTGTAAATCGCTCTATAAATATATAAAGCACAGATCTGAGCTTTGAAAATCTAAGCAGGCTTCCAAAAGATAAGGCGAAGGCGCCATGCGTTTGTTTTATCTTTCTTGTTAAGTTTACTGGTTATTCTTTGGGCAACATCGTCTCGATTTACGCCTTTCGTGAGACGTGATGTTATGTGAGTTATATTTACTGCTTATTAAAATTTCCTGTTACTCAGTGCTCCTCTGACTCCGCGAGCCCTTGCGTATTTCACGCTGCAGGGCCACCGTCTGAATAACCAATTTAAATTGTTGGAATTCCTTGTACGCCCTTCCTCGCACTGAGAGTTGTTTATGCTCCGGAGCCATTGAGGTTTACAGCGGGGAGTGACAGCCATGGCCTGTCAGAATCGTCATCGAATTTCACAATATGAACGTCAGCAAAATAAAATATAGTATTATCATAATGTAATGTTTAATGTGACATATTTAGCACAAATAATGTTAGATTAGACAACTTTTCGTTAATTGTCAACTTGCAAAAAAAGAATAAGAATTTTTACTTTATTTCAACTTGGACTTTGCATCTTTTGGCATACAGAGGTTCAGCTTTGTATGCCTGGCTTTTTCTCCGTCTCCTAAAGAGGGCGAGGAAAGATTCAGGGTTTATGCTAAACTCCTCCTTATTGATCCAGTCGTATTGTTTTAGAATGGGGGCTGTTTTTTGGAGTGAAAGAGACGAAGAACGTATGCTTTCGCATTTTGTATCAATTAACTACTGAAAAAATCGATACAAGATATACTAAGATGATGATATAGAATGTATATTCAAATATCTTTTATTTTACAATAATTTGTGTAATATGTTGCTATATACTTCATTTTCTAATAATTATTTTCGTTTTATTTACAGGTATGGATACAATTCTATAAGGGTTTCAGAAATCTGAGTACCTCCCTAGAGCTTATGGAAGATGTCAACTCCATTGCAGCCACGACGTATGTATTAAAAGCATTCTGTTTTAAATAATACAAGTTTTTAATACACGTTTTTTTCGAAAATTCATATTAATACAACGTTACACCTGTTACGGTCTTCCAAAATGAAAATGCACGATCGACTGGATCTCGATGATTTATTATATAAATATACAATAAGTGTGTTACAAGCTTTGTTTCCAAAATTAATGTATGTGACAAATACAGCAAATACCTTATTTATAAGCAGGAGTTATCAAGGAACGTTCAAAGTGCATAAGTTCTGTTGAGCTTTCAAAGTCCATATTCACAGCATGTTTACAGAATATTGTTTTTCGATAGATTAGGGGGAACAGGAAGTCCACACCAGATAAAGAGATGCTTAATTACATTTTTTGGGCCTGCTTTCTAGTGGGTACATAACACACCATTTAAGTTATTTTATTATAACCGTATTGAATAATATAAATAGATACATATGAAAACATCGATTTTTAGTAGGATTGTTATATTTTATATGAATTAAGTGTTTAGTATTGGATGATAACACATGTTTTTGTATTGGATGATCTGTGTGTTGTTATATGATGCATTACTTTGACCATGATATGTAGATATTGGTCAAGTGGTGTACCTACGTGTAGCGTACAAAAATTGAAGCGTAGAAAGTGCCTTTAAGATCTGCATCTTAAGTGTCTCAAAGCGTTTTTAAAACCAGAATAACGCTAGTTTTAGATAGTAGAAAGTTGTTTATGTACTGATTATTCATAAAATTTCACCGATTCGGGAAACATAAATCGACTTTTACAAGATAATTTTGTTTTGCTCGGATGGTAGTGTAGATAGATTTATAAAAAATATGGTTCCTTTCCATATATTGTATTTCTAATGGGGGTCTAGTAAAGTCTTATGGAAGTTAAATGCTGCTTTTGAAATTACTTGCACATCTTAAATTATAAATTTCGTCTTGCATACTAGACTCCCCTTTATTGCAGTACATAATCAGCCTCGCAGGACTCGACTTCGTGGAAGGCCTCCTAAAATATGAAAGAATAGCTGGAATCCACCTCACAGGAAGAGCAACCCTCTGGAGAACAGACCACCTAGGTCTATAGCAACTACTGATAATTTAAAAATCAATTCGATTATTTACATGCGAAAATGATACACGGAAATCCCAGAAATAGTGAAGATTAGTATAGGGCCAACCAAACCCTCCTCAATGCACGTCAAGGGCAGCAATGACACTCCGTTTTGTGCAGCATGGATCGCTCCATGCCATAGTTGCAGAGCGTCGTACCGCCTTGAAGGATATCCTATCTCGCAATGTTATCTCTGGATCCATGATCTCGTCATGTTGTAGAAAGGTAGAAGAGTACGACAATGCCATCCTATTTGCCATACGTTTTTCTTTTGATTTTACATTCTTCTTCTTCTTCTGCTTTATTTAGGACTGTGTACTGTGACTGTGTACATGGCAATATAGGACGAAAGCATATTTTTGTTACGAGTGTTGGTTACATTCAATACCTAAATATGTCATTGAACCGAAATATATTCGAAAGCAATTTAAACGGCTATTTGTTTATTATTATTTGTTATTACTAGAATACACGTTTCCTTATTGAACAAGTATAAAGCACAATGATCGTATATTAATGTGTTATTATTTTGATAATGGAAATTAAAATTTAAACGTTTATTTTGAATATGGTAATGTAGATAATGGCTATATAATTTTCAGTTGTTTTGAAAACAATGACATTGTGAGCTAAACATGCTCCGGATATTGTGATATTTATTTTATTAATGCACAACAGAATCGACAGCCCCAGCATTGACAACACATAACATTTTTAATATTTTCAATTACGTATTTTCTTTAGATTGTTAATGTTGATATTTTAAATTTCATGGACGAAGTTCATTGTAAATAATGAAAATATTTTTTTTTTTCTAAAAATCTTTTTAAAATGTATATTTAGTTAAAATCCACTGATGTTTTGGGTCTTCGACCGGCTTCAGCAGCTCGCTGCCATCTTCTGGTCTGAATGATCAACACCAGGTGGATGACACAAAACACCAGTGGATTTGAACTAAATGTACACATCGTATCGCTTGCATACCTCATACATACTAGACACCAGGGCTTATAGTTCATGTTCGTTGTCTGCAATTAGCACAGCGTCGTCCGCATACAACAAACAGCTTACTGACACACCGTTCATTTTTGCATCTGCTTCCAACCCTTTCAGCTCTTTCATACACTTGTCCATTATAAAGATTAAACAACCATGGAGACATTACACACCCCTGTTTGACAACTTTATTGATATCAAACCAGGCTGGATCTTTTAAAAAAATTATCACAACACTTCTAACATCACTATAATATAATACTTCTATTTACCCTATTTGCATTTAAAAAAAAAACAAGAGAATGCACTTTTCGATAAGAGACCAGTATTGCGTACTTGTTAGAAATTCCAATGGAAAACATAAAGAATAATATTTGCTCAGTTTAGTAAGAGATAATTGGTTTTGAGACGTGGTCCGAGGAGTCAACTGGCGGGTCAATTAGTTTAGATTGAGGCAAGTCTCCTCGTGCCCGCTGCAGCTCAACTCGCGTGTTTGGACCCAAATTATACCTTTCGGTGGATTTTAATGTAAAGTAGGTAACCATCTGCACGCACGCGCACGAGCACAAAAGGATTGGCCGAATTAGACTAATTTCTTTTCCATAAAATTTGAATTTGAAATTTAGCAGCAGATTTGAATTTGAAATTTATATTATGTTAAATCGTATGCTCATATTTCTTTTTATTTATTTAGGGTAACAAACAGCGATTTTTATTCATATAGGGATATAAAAACAATAAAACAAGACCAATTACCACAAATGTTACAATGAATGAATGTATAGGATGTTTGAGAGATGTCAGGGGTTCATCCTCTCTGCCTACCCCTCCACAAAAACCTCGTGTTGATTAGTATGAAGAGTTACCAGTACAGACTAATGAATATATGCATATATGAATTCTTAATGGAATATATTCTCAAAAATATGTTTCTTATTTATCAAACATAAATCGTAGAAGGGATCACTGCGTTGGTTTGGTCACATGGAACGCATGGATGAAGAAAAAATGGTTAAACAAGTATACTTTAACGATGTGAATGGAGTAGGGAGTCGATGAAGACTGAGGAAAACACAGCATAACCAATTTTTATAGTATTTACTGTTTATGCCATACATATCGCCTTCGGAATCATTGTCATTTCATCAACCAACGAAATTATGATTATTTTTTGTGATGATAGATATATACCTACTTTATAAAATATAAATGGGTTGGTGGCCTAGGGGACAGAACGCTAGGTTCCTGGTCCAGGGGACATGGGTTCATGCGTAGTCATGACCAGATTCCTTCATCAGAAATCAGGACAACCTTGAAAAGCTCATCATCATGGTAGAGGGAAAGCGACTACAAGAACGACCACTGCCGGTGGTACGATCAAATCAGGGCACTGACTGATCTCTCTTTAGCTTTAGCTGCAACTTGGAGACTGATGAGTGACAAGATCGCATGGCGTGCCATGTCAATAGTTTACAGAGTGGAAACTCAATCATGAGAAATACGACTGAGTATAAAAAGAAGAACCACTAAGGGTTGTAACGCTGAAGATGGTGATTTCATCAAAAGATTGTAAACTGTTATATAGTTTTTATAAAAAATACACGTATTGACGTCTGTGGAATTTCATATACTCGTCATTATTCGTTTCTGTACAACACAATGTAGTCCAACAAAGCGGTTATGCTCATGCGTATTGACTTCATGTAGGTATATAACATAAAAAGAGCGCGTAAATTTAATGACGAACATAAACAAGATTTTACTGCTCCGAATCAGATGCAGTACTCCTAGTAATTGACTTTTGCTCCTGGTTTTCAACCGAATCCGGTGAATAATACGAGTCGAATCCCTCCTCCGTGTTCCACGCCGGCCAGAGTGGCCGCACAAACCACAAACGACGTATAAATAAGTCCTGATCGCATGGAATCAATTGGAATTGAGAATATTCCCATCTGCCGCGCCGCTACATATAATATAATATGTTGATCACCCAGCCAGAAATATGCGCTACCGAGTACTGGATTATAATAGTTCGTGCGTTCATACTCGCTTCATGCCCAGGAGTGCAGCCGGGCCACACTCTTATTTTATGGTCCAGGAAAAAAATACTTAAATTGCTCCATTTTTATGGGCTGATGACCTAATTTCAATCGGGGGAAGAAGATGAACGAGAGTTGCACAGAATAAAGAAAAATTGAGAACGTTTCAAGAAACCTACATCTATCAGTGGAAGAATGGCTAAGGAAGAATAAAAATATTCCATTATACTCTTTATAACAAAATTTAACAACCCTAATATCAATTATTTAACAACAACAACAACAAACCATCACGCGGTTTCTCCGCAGGGGTAGGCAGAGAGAATGGACCACCACACTACTCTATCCTGGCACACCTCTCTAGCTTCCTTCACATTCATACAGCGAGTCATACACGCACGTCGATTCTTCCGACTTCTAAAATGACCAACCTTTAGAAATTTAATTAATTTGGTCATGGTCATTGGTCATCACATTTCAAAAGCAACTAGACGTCTACACTTACTCCGGCCAATGGTCCATGTCTCGCAGCCATACAGCATCACACTCTAGACAAAAGGATATTATTTACCACCCTTAATATCTACGTATGAAACAATTAAGTTAATAAAAGACTACGACTTTCGTGTCAGAGTGGCAAGAGCTATGACTGCCACACCGAAGGCTAAAAGAATAGCTTGAATTGTGTATACAGTAATTGGGTTCAAATAACGTGCTGTATACAAATGTGGAGAGCAACGGGAAACTACCACAACAAAGGCCCAAGTGACATCCTAAGAAGCAAAAATGTAACACTATGCTGAAAAATAATCCCTTGGATTGAATTTTGCGATGATGTGACTATATTTATCGTTGTTTTTCGTAGCTTTTTGTCGCACAAATATGTTTGCAAATAATTTTTTTGTGGTAAAAATAATTAAGCCGTTTTGGCTGCGCCACCCATCGAAGTGGACAGAAATACCCAAATGAACGTTCAATTATGACATACTAGCTTTACTTGGCCCCTCCCACCCTAGAAGCCGATCGCGCTTTCGCGTTTCTGCTCGACTTCCACATATATTTATGACTTCATTCTTCACTCATTTGTACATACAAACCGACTTTTAAAATTTAACTTATTCAGTCGTTCCATACTCTCTTCGGCCATTCTATTCATCTATTCTTACCTGTATCAAAAATAATCAAATCATTTTACTGACATCTCTTGATAGAAGTTCATTATTTTAAATAATATTTATTTAAACGATATTTTTTTAGAACTTCTACCACTTTTATCTTTATTTCGACAATGATCGGTCTCACCAGAATCGCTGATCAGTCTGCCGATGCCAGCGAACCTGGCGAAACCGGTCATTGTCTCAATAAAGATAAATGTGTAATTATTCGTTCCAAATTTATTATAACTTTTATTTAAACAATTTTTTTCTAGAAGTTTTATTACATTTGATGATAATTGTTATTATTATTATTTTATTGAATCGCTCTTTACACCATAACAGCGCGAGCCTAATCGATGCAAAGGGTGTATAGCTATCATATTGATTTTCGTGACATGTGATAGGTAGATAATCTATCGCCATTTAATTGTCAAGTGAATTCTGTGCCAGATTAAAGACAGTGTGCCAATCACACTGTCATCGCTGGAAATAGAACCCGGGACCTTCGGGGTAGGAGTCAAAGCACTTACCACTCGGCTTCGAAGGTCGTTATGGCATGTTTCGCATTTCTAAGGCATTATCAAAGGTTGATAAAAGCAACATTTGATAATGCCTTAGAAAGGGGTAACATGTCATGCCCATAAATTATAATAAAACTTCTAGAAAAACATGTATTGATTATTCATATTCACTTGATAACTATTAAACTGGCTTAATTTCCTTTCTGATGCCTAAATAGAAGTGCTAAGAGGCATGTAATCTTTACACTTGATTTCCGTTCTCTTTAATCAGATCCTAGTAAAATATTATATGAATACTAATAACATCACAAATAGGGCGATTTTAATTTTAGCATATTATTATTATTATTAACTAACTAACTAACTAACTAACCATCACGCCGTCTCCCCGGAGGGGTAGGCAGAAAGAATGGAACGCCACACTGTTCTGTCTTGACATACTTCTCTCGCTTCCTCTACATTCATACATCTTGTCATGCACGCACGTCGATTTCTCCGACTCCTCACGTGTTAACTCACATTAACTTCCATCAAGAAATTTCAGTTCGTGACATGAACTGAAATCTCTTGATGGAAGATCATGTTCGATTATCTTAATTATCAAGTACCTAGAAGATATAAAATATTAATAATATTAATAATAATTAGATCAAATCAATCAAATTATTATTAATATTATTAATATTTTATATCTTCTAGGTACTTGATAATTAAGATAATCGAACATGATCTTCCATCAAGAGATTTCAGTTCATGTCACGAACTGAAATTTCTTGATGGAAGTTAATTTTAATAATCATTTAATTAACGAGGTTTTTATTACTCCTACTTTTTCTTTACGAGTATTTCGACAGCGACCGGTTTCGCCAGGCTCGCCGTCGAAATAAAGACAAAAGTAAAAGGAGTTTTAAAAATCGGTTTATTTAATTATTATTTGTCTGATCATTTTATTTAATTACTACGTATTACTGAGATTCTTCCATTATGCAACGTATTGTTCTTTGTATAGCATGTTTGGCACTTCTCTCGGATGTGAAAAGAAAAACGTGACATTCGTGTAATTAGCACTCATTGAAGAATGCAGCCGGTCGCGATGTTCTCTCGCCGGAGATGATTTGGGTCAATGTTTTGGCACTTCGGCGCCTTCGAGTGCTGCACTTGAAGACTCTGACGTCACTCTCAATTCTCGGTATTCGGAGATAGCATAATTCCGACCATAAACTTCATCTCGAGTCACACAACTTGGCATGTTACAGCGCTGTATAATAATCTACACATATAACGCACATATTAAAAAAACCTTTTATTGTCTGGTCGCCGTCTCTTCACGATGGTTCGCAATCCAGTTGTCTACTCTGATTCGGGAAATAGTAGATCTGAAGATGTAAGCAGACGTAGTCATGATCATGTTTGTGAATTTGGCTGACTAATCATCTCCCCAACATCTATAGCCACGATAATATGACAGTGTTCCTGACACCGGCAGACATTCACAAAAATAATAGTGATCTAAAAAAAAAATTTAAGATGAACTTCCACCACTAGATGTTAGTAGAAATGTAAGGTTTCTTAATGTGTACGTTTTTGTTTCAAACATACTATTAATTATTGAACTAACTAACTAACCATCACGCCGTCTCCCCGGAGGGGTAGAATGCAAAAGCCACACTGGTCTGTCCTGACATACTTCTCTCGCTTCCTCTACAAGTCTACATTCATACATCTTGTCATGCACGCATGTCGATTTCTCCGACTCCTCACGTGACCGATATTTAATATTTGATTGATTTGATCGTGCCACGTTTTCCTTGGCCTTCATCTATTTCTAGCTCCGTTCACGCCGTTTACATATACCTTCTTTACCATTCTGTCTTCACTCATTCTTTCCATGTGTCCAAACCATCTTAATGACCCTTTCATTTTTTTGTTCATAATTAAAGGGTCATTAATTATTGTTTTAACATAATTCCTGTACACAAATGAGATCACTGAGAAGAGTATGCGAGAAACGATATATGATAGAATACCGAACGACGGATAAAGGAAGAAAAGTAAGACAGATGATTGCATTATTAGTAAAATTAAAAAAAGATCCATGAGATGGTTTTGACATATGGAACGAATGGAAAAGAGAATAATGGTTTAAAAGTTGTATAAAAGCAGTGTAAGTGTAAAGATAATAAATTATTAATAGACGGCTGCATTGGAAGTCGGAAAAATAGACGAGCGTGCATGTTACGGTGAATGAATGCAGAGGAATCTCCCAAAGCATGTCAGGATAGAGTATTATGGCGATACATCCTCTCTGCCTACCCCTTCGGAGAAACATCAAAGTGGTTAGTTTGTTGGTTAGTTCCTATTCACAGTATGTTAATTTTAATGTTGTAGCAAAAATGGCCTACAAACAACTCAATGCCCGCATCCAGTAGTTAAAAGAAAGATTCCAAAGTTTATTTTAAATAAGTACCGTTTATTTGTTGTCAACAGATGACAATTGAATGGTATTCCCGCCTTTTAACTTCAATTTCTAAAGCTTTACAGCGTGTCATTATTCCAAATTCAAACACCGACATTTTGGTTTCTGTTTTACCGGTGGCGACATCGACTTTTGTTGGAACTAAGAATCCGGCTCGGCCTATTATTGAGCTTCATTATAATTTGCGGCTAAAATTAGAAAAGTTGTATACTCGGGATCTACCGCCCCGCCGGCCTTCCAGGAAATATATCGCGACGGTGTGGTCGATAACGCGAAAACTCTTACGTTCTGCAACAAGGGGACGCACACGGGCGCTCACCTTCAAACGAAAGTTTCACACGACTACTATGCGGTCTTAAATAGTAATCACAACATTATTTATACATTTAATACAATTCTTCTTCCTAGTTGGCCCTACAACCCATGTCGAGCCTTAGCCCTCATTATTCTTCGCCTCCAACTCCTCCTGTCTTCCGCTTCGATCCTCCAATCTGAGATTCGTAATAATTTCGCCTAATCTCTCCCAACTTCATCCTCCCATCGCAGCCTCGATCGTCCAATTGGACTTTTATAATAATAATAATAATAATATGCTAACTTTTATAGCGCGGTTTTTGTGATGTAATCACCTCAAGGGCGCATTAAGAGGTGTTTTAAATCTAAAAATCAAAATTTTCGCGATCAGTAAAAATTATAGTAGAACAAAATATATATGTTTAAATTGGGTATGAAATATGAAAAAGATGGGTTTTCAGTTTAGATCTGAAATCTATCGGATCATTTATGCATCTGAGATATGAAGGGAGATGGTTCCAAGCTGATGGACCGGCTACCGCGAACGCTCGATCCCCGAAATTTGTACTGGGGCAACGCTTCGGCTCAACTAATCTTCCTATTGCCGAGGAGTTCGCCGATGCGAACTGTGGATTTCCTTGTATTTAGGCTGTCCGTTATACAGAGTTCAGATATATAACTTGGTGCCATTCCATGTAGTGCTTTGAAAACTGTCCAGCAGAGTTTATACTGGACTTTAGTACTTGGGTGCCACTTCCTTTATAAGCTTCGCGATGATGGCATCCTCTGCACGTGACCGGCCCATTTCAGTTATGACCTGTGTGGATAGATGGGAGCTAAATATAATATACAGGGTGAGGCAAAACAGACAGTGCAGTTTTGCAAGGCCGGTACAACCCGTGTGTGGGGGTAGGAACCTGGGAGTGGTCTCATTGTATCGGGAGAGTCTTGCCGTTTTCAGTCATTGCCATGGTTTGGTCCGGACAACACCGGGGCTTTGCCGTCCGCACGTTTCTTGAAAATGGCCGTTCTGTCATCGCCACCCAGCGGGCCTTTTGGCTGCACTTCAATCTTGGGCGTCGTGATACCGTCCCTCACCGTAATTTAGATCAGCTCATTTTTTTAATAAAGGTGGGGAAAGATTCGTTCCATAATAATTCAAATAAAAATTTAACTTACTAACTAACCATCACCCTTTCTCTCCGAAAGGGTAGGCATAAAGAATAAACCACCACATTGTTCTTTCCTGACACACTTCTCTCGATTCTTCAACATTCATACATCGTGTCAAGGTTGCACGTGTCAAGCGACACGATGTATGAATGTTGATAAATCGAGAGACGCACGTTTTATTACTGCATTTGATAATATCTTAACAAGGCGAAACACGTCATTCCCATATAATACTCGTAAAAAACATATGTTCAACTGAATATTTAATGATTTTGTTTATAATGCAACAAAATTCCATAATTTATCTCGTTTTACTTCAGTTAACTTACATTTATTTAGCTTTTCTCTCAATTATGTTATGTTGTCCTTTGTTTGAACAAGAATGATGTTCTTTCCGTGAGGATTACTTTCAGTGCGGATTGTATTTTCTGTATGCTACGTAATATTATCCAATAACCGACTAATCGAAGGTGGAGCCGTCACAAGTTTCGCCTTTATTCAAAGCTCCGTTGATTTATGGCGGTCGGGATGTTTATTCCGTCTGCAAAATGGAGGCGTTTTTTATCTCCACAACAACCAAACATCGCGCGCCGTGCCGAAAGGTAGGCAGCGACTGTTTTTTAAGCTTTATTACTTCGTTGACTTATGATTCTGATCACCGCCATTAATTCGCTCGACCTACTTACGTAACTCCCATAGGTTCTGTGTCACGAGTGTGTTAGATACGTGACAATAACCTCTCACAGATTAAACTGATATTCAAACAGGACATTCAATAATGTAAATTGAGCATTATTTTAAAGAGGTATCCACACTCTTCTTTCCCGACCTACTTTTAACCATTCACTACATCTTCATACTTCTTACTGCAAATAGAAATATATCCACAGAAGCAAAGATGGCAGTATACAATGGAGTTCTAGTGGCAACCATCATGTATGGAAGTGAAGCTTGGAGCTGGCAAAAGAAGGATGAAAGCAGGATAAAAGCCGTAGAAATGAGATCACTAAGAAGAATGTGCGAGAAAACGTTGTATGATAGAATACCTAACGATGAAATAAGAAAGAAATGTAATTCGGATGACTGCATCATGGATACAATTAAAAAGGATCCCTGAGATGGTTTAGACACATGGAACGAATGGATGAGAGTAGAATGGTTAAAAAGTTGTACACAAGCAGCGTGAGTGGAAAAAGAAACCGAGGACGACCGAGGAAAACATGGCATGACCAAACTAATCAATTACTAAAAGGCGGTCACATTCGAAGTCAGAATAATCGACGTGCGTGCATGGTACGATGTATGAATGTAGAGGAAGCTCGAGAGGTATGCCAGGACAGTGCATTGTGGCGATCCATCCTCTCTCCCTAACCCTCCGGGGAAATGGCGTGATGGTTAGTTAGTTACTACATCTTCATCTTCTTCTCAGTCGTATTCCTCATGATTAAGTGTCATGTCCATCCTGTGAACCATTGACCATGGCACCTCCTGTCACGTGTCAGTCTCCAGGCTGCAGCTAATGAAAGACCAGTCAGATCCCTGATTTGATCAGACCAGCGGCTCGGTGGTGTTACCATATTGTCGCTTTCTCTCCACTTTGCCCTCTTCATTACCGGTTCTCAAAGTGTGCTCCGCGTGGCCTTGGAGCTCCGCAAGGCCTCAGTGAGGGCACCGCCGCAACAAGCAGCATAAAAAATCTACCATAATGCTACGATCAAAACTGCAAACAAAACAATTTAGCTTGTGTTTTGTTTTATATACTGCTGTAGAAGTCAGGAGCGTATAATGTACATATTTTTGTACGAATATAATTGAATAATAAACATTAAACCAGCTTTTGTCAATTTTAGGGCTCCGTAAAATATTTTGTGTTTTAAAAGGACTCCGTCGCCAAATTAGAACCGTTTAAGAAACGCTGCTCTATCATCATGGTACTCATACGAGTATATCCCTTAGTTGGTATAAAAACTTATAATAGTTATACATATCACAATTGATTATATTTTGTCACGACAGCTGTTTCGCTAACCGATGTTAGCATCGTTGATCGTAAGACCTAATATCGGTTAGAGAAACAGCTGTCGCGACCTAAATATAATCAATTGTGATATTTATAACTAAGTTTTTTATATACATATACAGTTAATAATAGTGTGAATGGAAAAATAAGTCGAGGAAGGCCAAGGAAGACATGGCATGACCAAATTAATCAATTATTAGGACGGAGCATTGTGGCGATCGATCGTCTCTGCCTACCCCTCCGGGGAAATGGCGTGATGGTTAGTTAGTTTAGTTAGTTATATGTTGTACAATATTTCCTTTTCGATAATTACCTTATCAATTGAATTAAAAACCTTTGATATTATTAGGTGCATTAACCAATCCTTTGTCCGTTTAGGGTACATTCGTGTCCAAAATATTACAATATCGAGTCAACTTAAATTTCTTTATCCCGCGGTCATCAGTGTAGAGTCTCGGCCCGACCAAATATATATCAGAACTCTTTTACCTTTTTGTTTGCTTTCCCTTTCATCCCGGTCCATTATTATCCCCCCTCGGACGGGGCAGGAGGAATTCATCTCACGGTCGCCTTGTTATCTCGGATCGTTTTTTTACACGCCTGTACCATGAAATATATTCTAATAGACAATATATCACGCCTTAGGTCCAGTTCATTTAACTATCTATATTTTACAATTCTGAAAAAAAAAACTACGAAATATTAAAACCTGAATGAACTAAAACTAACTAACTTACCATCACGCCGTCTCCCCGGAGGGGTAGGCAGAAAGAATGGAACGCCACACTGTTCTGTCCTGACATACGTCTCTCGATTCCTCTACATTCATACATCTTGTCATGCACGCACGTCGATTTTTCCGACTCCTCACGTGACCGACATTCAATATTTGATTGATTTGATCGTGCCACGTTTTCTTCGGCCTTCCTCTATTTCTAGCTCCGTTCACGCCGTTTACATATACCTTCTTTACCATTCTGTCTTCACTCATTCTTTCCATGTGTCCAAACCATCTTAATGACCCTTTCCTTATTTTGTTCATAACACTTTCATTCGCACCACATTCACTTCTTATACTTGCATTTGTCACTCTATCATAAACAGATTTGCCACACATTCGTCTTAGAGATCTCATTTCTACTGCATTTATTCTACTTTCATCCTTCTTTTGCCAGTTCCATGCTTCACTTCCATACATAAGGGTCGGCACAAGAACACCATTGTGCACTGCCATCTTAGCTTTTTTGGATAGGCTTTTGTTTGCGATGACCTGAATGAATATAAAATATATTATCAAACGCCATTGTTTAGCTAGTTTTAGATAGATTTTATTTATCTAACGAATATAAATATAAAGTTTAAATTTTGTTTCACCTTGCCAGGTCATTCTCAAACTAGTGTTTGAATTTAAGAATATCTGAGTTTGAGAATACCCTCGCAAGACTAAATTAATTTGTAATTTATATGCATACTTTTATATTATATAGTTTACAGATAAGAAGGGATGGGTGCACACTTACCTATTTCTTCAAACTTATCAGGAGATTCTTTGAGAATTCCGTCATCTTGGAGGCTATCCATCTTTATGTTCCTGGTGGTTATCTTCGACAGCGTCAGCACAGACTGTTTTATCTCCCAGCATGCAGAACCAACCTGCCTCTGGTGATGCCGGTGGGGAGAGCAATCAAACTGCTGAACATGATCGCTTCGGAGATCGATGTCTTTCATATTCGTGAAAGTACATTCAGAAGACAAATACTCTTGACTTTGGAGAGTATCTTGTATCCCTAATGTCGAACCATCTCTCATGCGTTCCTGGTATTATATTATATTTTACCTGATCTCAATAGATGTCTTAAACTATTAAAATTGTTTGTAATATGTTTTGAGAAAATAAACTGATTTGATTTGATTTGATTTGATTAATAAAATCTTGTTAAAAACAGTTTTTTGTAACACCTGATGAAGCCAACATCGGTTGGCAAAACTGCTGTCGCGACATTCTTAAAAATTGTAATATTATGACAGTGTTGAAGATTTAACAGTTAATTATTGTTATATATTATTGATTCTCATGACATGTGATACATGTGATTTTCACATTAATTCTACCAGCCCAAAGACAGCTTGATATCACACTCTCATCGCCGAGAATCGAACTCGGGACCTTCGGTGTAGCAGTCATAACAGTTGGCACTCTGACACGAAGGTCGTCGATATAATCGAATTTTCTCATTTTATATAATTTTTTTATAGACTGCTACTTACCACTGTATTATATAAACAAACAACTAATCGATAATCTCAGGAATAAATCCCTCCATACTAATTCTCAAATCTAAGATTATTTAAATATAGATTCCTTCTGACAGTGTAAGAAATCGGAGAAACTTGTGTGAGCTTTTTTATATTTATTTCTTGAATGGCTCTCCGTCGGTTCTTACCTAGAAGGATGCCTATTTTCATCACTCCTTCCCACCGCGGGGGATCCTAGCGCACTTCCATTGTGATAAAAATATCTTCTTCTCTGTAGTCCTGGTCCAAACATCGTCTCCCACACTCCTGCCTCCTGTAATTTCTCACTACCAATAAAGGCATTCCTCTGTCAACAACAGGGAAAAGTTTTGCTTTATTTATTACGTAGCTAGCTAATGGGCAATTTGTATTAACATTTAATTTTTTTAATGGTTGTGTATATTTTTATTACGCTTAGTATTTTTTTTAATATCGTATTTTTATATGTATACGAGATGTTACTATGATCATGATTGTACGAATACTAAAATATATGATAATATATATAATTGTGTTACTTTATTTGTAAAAATGTTTATTTTACACACAATGTATGCAAAATGTAGATTAGTTTGTATATTTGGGTAGTATGTTTACAAAATATGGGCGAGTGGAGAGGGATATTGAAAGAAGGGTTGGGGCAGGCAACAAAGTGAATGGTGCACTTTAAGTTATCATCGCAAACAAAAACCTATCCAAAAAGCTAAAATGGCAATGCACAATGGTGTTTTTGTACCGACCCTTATGTATGGAAACGAAGCATGGAACTGGCAAAAGAAGGATGAAAGTTGAATAAATGAAATCTATTAGACGAATGTGTGGATACTCTGTGTATGATAGTGTCGAATGAAAATGTTATGAACAAAATAACGAAAGGATCATTAAGATGGTTTGGACACATGTAGATAATGAAAGAAAGGAGAATGGTAAAAAAAGTATATGTTAACGATGTTAATGGAACTAGAAATAGAGGAAGACCGAGGAAAACATGGCACGATCAAATAAATCAAATATTGTATGTCGGGCACGCGAGGAGTTAGAGAAATCGACGCGCGTGCATGACGCGATGTTTGAATGGTGAGGAACCGAGAGAAATATGTCAGGAAAGAAAAGTGTGGCAGTCCATTCTTTCTGCCTACCCCTTATGAACCCTTAATTATTATTACTTAAATTGTCTCATAAACGCACACATCGGTAAGCTTGTTAAAAAATCATTAAGGGGTCACACCACTATAAATGACCAACAATACGCGTTTTTTGAATATTTATTTGGAATTTTAAAAATGGTATTGGAATAATATTATAGTAACTAATACAGCATATGTTTAAGTGTGAAATAAAATAATTGTTTATACCATAAATATATTTTTAAAAATGGCGGCACCAGAGCCATTCTAGCGAAGCTTTTTGATTTTGAGGCGATCTGCAAATTTGAATAAACGTTATTAAGAATAGATCATAAAAGTTTATTTAATAGTACAACATACATATTTATCTTTTAAATTTGTTTTGTGACAGAAAGCATGACTTCTGAATCAGGTTGAATCGCGATCTTCATCATAATACCAGGAAATATTTTTCAGAAAACTTCAAATATTTAAAAACATCATACTATAAAATAATGTTTCCTTAAAATTTGAACTATTTAACTAAAAGCTTTAGTACTAGCCCTTCAAAAATAAATGAAAACAAATAGTCGTACTGGGCCATTAGAAATGTTTATAGCTATAGATTTTAATTAAGGACATTAATTCTTACAACTCGAAACTAATCAAGCATTTTATGTTACAAGTTTAATCTTAAAAATGCGCGTATAAATGTATTCGTCTCCTGTAACATCTCCCAGCATCTCTCGCGGAGATAAGAATGAATTAAAATAGGGTAAGTCTTCCGAGAACGGTCCAAACAGGTTCCCGACTGTTCTAGATTCATTCATCGATGGCGCACTGGATGCGTGTCTCGTGCTTTGTTTTGTGTTCGAGTCCCGGGCGAGATATTCCTCCCGCCGTCATTCTGCTTCTATTTTTCTTTTGCCGCGCTTTTTTGTTCGCTTTTTAAATTTTATTTTGATTCCATTGTGCGCCGCCCGATCGCCGCCGAGAGTCGCGGCCCGTGAGGATAGATCAATACATACACGGAATGAATATTATTACAATACCATTATTCGATAAAACGTACACTCTTACAATAAATAAATATGAAAAGACCCAAGAAAATATGGCATAATCAATCAATCAGAATCTAAAAGTCGACCAATTTTGACATTAGAAGACTGAGTAATTAAGACTTAAGTAGAGAATGTATGGAAGTACTTCAGGATTGAGTATTGTGGCAGTAATAAAAATCTCCCCAGCAAATCAACGATGGTCAATTGATTAGTTTTGTTTCAATTTAATGTAGTCACTTAATAATATTTTGGTTTGTCACTTTAAGACTTTTTTTTCTAACTTGAACTTGGGTATTCTGATATAGTAAGGTGTGTTAGGTTGGTGTGGGTTTTAATTTATATGTAGGCTTGTCCTGTGTGGCTAAGAGTGTACCTCTCGATGAGGAGGATCGATTTTGGGCGCTTGTGTGGGCTGGGAGTGTCCGGGTCGTAATTTTAAATGTATTTTATTATAAGGTAAAAATGTGATGGAGGTCGTTCGTAAAAAAAACGTTCGGCGAGTATATGAATGTATTCATTCGTCTATAATATGATACAAGTATCCAAGTAGGTATGTACTATAAAACTCATTACTTTAAAACATATTTGACTAGTATCAAACACTGTTTTTCTGCTTTTGAAAACAGTGGTTTAATTCATAAAAACACGTCATTCTGGAATTCCAGTGTTAACGCTAAAGTTTATCACTCGATAATACTATTTCGCCAGAAGATGGCAGCGAGCTGCCGAAACCGGTCGAAGACTAAAACATTAGTGGATTTTAACAATTATACATTTTTAAAAGATTATTTTATTTTAATACTATTTCCAGACTGAGAAGACACTACTGGAAAGATCATGTGGAAAGAGCGTGTTCTGAAAGAGTGATAAATATATCCGCAAATAAAGTACCAACAGAACATCGATCTCCTGGAAGACCACCCAAAATATGACGAGACAGTTGGACATCTACATTTCAGGAACAGGCTCCAAGAAATAACAGGACGCACTCCTAAATAAAGCAGAAGAATAAGACTATTTCCCGTTATATTAGTGATTTTGTGAATGCGGTGCGAATGATGGTGTTAATAATGAACAAAATAATGAAAGGATCATTAAGATGGTTTGGACATATGGAGAGAATGAATGAAGAAAGAAACTAACTAACTAACTAACCATCACGCCGTCTCCCCGGAGGGGTAGGCAGAAAGAATGGAACGCCACACTGTTCTGTCCTGACATACTTCTCTCGCTTCCTGTACATTCATACATCTTGTCATGCACGCACGTAGATTTCTCTGACTCCTCACGTGTCCGACATTCAATATTTGATTGATTTGATCGTGCCACGTTTTCCTCGGCCTTCCTCTATTTCTAGCTCCGTTCACGCCGTTTACATATACCTTCTTTACCATTCGGTCTTCACTCATTCTTTCCATGTGTCCAAACCATCTTAATGACCCTTTCCTTATTTTGTTCATAACACTTTCATTCGCACCACATTCACTTCTTATACTTGCATTTGTCACTCTGAAGAACGAATGGTAAAAAAATTATAAGTTAACGATGTAAATGGAACCAGAAATAGAGGAAGACCGAGGAAAACGTGGCACGATCAAATAAATCGAATGTTTCTGATATCTACTTTAACGACTTCTGAAAGGAAGAGAATACTCGATTGATACATATCACTTCCTCACGACTTCTTCCGCGATTACGTCGACCAAGCCTCGAACGCGGTACGGCCGGAGATCCGCTGGTACTCGTAACACGACCCCAACACTTCGCTCTACCGGTGATTTGTTATTTATGGAACTGCACTGATACCGTGGAACACTAATCAGAACACATTTCATCAATCAGAAATTATTTACAAATTTAGAACACACTTCGATTGGATTATTAATAAACCACAGACAAACGATTTTAAAATAATTACAGACTGTGAGTAGGTAGTCTAATGTCATTGCTTCACACTACTATATATTTAGCAATTTTCACAATATTGTGATGTAATACTGTGAAAAAACTTATTTTCAAGATTATTTACTTCCTTATGTATGGAAGCGAAGCATGGAACTGGCAAAATAAGGATGAAAGTAGAATAAATGCAGTAGGAATGAGATCTCTTAGACGAATGTGCGGATACTCTGTGTATGATAGAGTGTCGAATGAAAATATAAGAAGTGAGTGCGGTGCGAATGATGGTGTTATAAACAAAATAATGAAAGAATCATTAAGATGGTGAATGAAGAAAGAATAGTAAAAAACATATATGTTAACGATGTAGATGGAACCAGAAATAGAGGAAGACCGAGGGAACCGTGGCACGATCGAATAAATCAAATATTGAATGTCGGCCATGTGAGGAGTCAGAATAATCGACGCGCGTGCATGACGCGATGCATGAATGTTGAGGAAGCGAGAGAAATATGTCAGGAAGAAAAGTGTGGCAGTCCATTATTTCTGCCTACCCCTTCAGGGAGACGGCGTGATGGTTAGTTAGTTTTTTTGTTACTTCCTCATAAAAAAAATTCCATCCTGCTTTGTAATTAAAACAATAAATAGAGAATATCATCTGTTGTTAACGGAGTGCTCTAGTATTTATTGGTGCAGTGTTTTTAGTGTATTATAATTAGCCCGGCCCCACGCTGATAGAGACGCTAGGTGCCCGCTTCAGTATTGACGGTAATGCGTTTATAATTACGCCCAAATGGGATTAATGGAGAGGAACTATCACCGCTTCCCGTCCTACTAGAGTCTACTACACTCTCGTCTAACATAACCACTTGAAACACTTTTTAAAACAAAACAAATTGAAACCAGGCAACCAATTGATGGGCTTGTATTGAATCGACATCAACAATGTTAAAAGTTGTATATTTCATATCATTTTAAATATCGATGAACTAACTACAAGCCCTGGTGTCTATATAGTATACGAGGTCTGTTCAAAAAGTATCGCGAATTTTATATTTTTTCAAAAAGTATTTATTTATTCATGAATATCTATTTTGTCCCCTTCAAAGTAATTCCCCTCGGATATAATACATTTATGCCAACGTTTTTTCCAATCCTCGAAGCACTTAAAAAAATCATTTTTGTGATCTTGTTCAGCTCCTCCTTCGATGCCGTCTTTATCTCCTCAATCGTGGCGTAGCGTCGTCCTTTCATGGGCCTCTTCAGTTTTGGAAACAGGAAAAAGTCACAGGGGGCCAGGTCTGGGGAATACGGTGGCTGCGGCACCATTACTGTGTTGTTTTTGGCCAAATATTCGCGCACAACCAACGATGTGTGAGCAGGGGCGTTATCATGGTGCAAAAGCCAGTTTTTGTTCTTCCACAAATCCGGGCGTTTCTGGCGGATTGCTTCTCACAAATTGCGCATAACTTGCAGGTAATATTCCTTATTGACCGTACTACCCTGTGGCAAGAACTCATGATGCACCACGCCCCTGCAATCGAAGAAAACTGTGAGCAAAACCTTCACGTTCGACCGAACTTGGCGCGCTTTTTTTTTTGTCTTGGCTCATGCGGCAGCTTCCATTGGGATGATTGAGCTTTGGTTTCCACGTCATAACCATAAACCCATGATTCGTCACCAGTTATGACCCTCTGGAGCACATTTGGGTCGTCACGGACCGAGTCCAACATCTCCTGAGCTATGTTAACGCGATGCTGTTTTTGGTCGAAATTGAGCAATTTTGGCACGAATTTCGCGGCGACCCGACTCATGCCCAAATCATTGGTTAAAATCGAATGGCACGAGCCAATCGATAAGTTTAGGTCCTCAGCAACTTCTCTAACGGTGATTCGACGATTGGCTAATACTATTTTCTTCACTTTATCAATGTTTTCGTCTGTTGTTGACGTGCTCGGGCGTCCGGCACGCTCTTCGTCGGTCATATCTTCTCGGCCCTCTGAGAACATTTTGTACCACCGATAAACGTTGCTTTGGTCCAAGGTAGCTTCACCATATGCCACAGTCAACATTCGAAATGTGTCCGCGCACTTTATTTTGTTTTTCACACAAAATTTGATACAGATTCTTTGATCCATTTTTTGGAATAGGCAAAAATCGAAGACGAGCCAAAACACATCCAAGCAAAACAGCTGTCAAAAATTAACTAAATATTCAAAATGGCCGACCTTGTCAGCATAAGTAAGGGACATGAGTACCAACATAACGCTACAAAAAAATCAAAAATCAAATATGCGTAGCCAGCGGAAATTCAAAATTCGCGATACTTTTTGAACAGACCTCGTATATGAGGTATGCAAGCTATACGATTTGATGATGAATGTGAATAAGTCCAAGGTAATGATTTTCGAAAAAGAAAGAAACATGACAGTTTGCAACATCAGTGTAAACGGTGAAAATCTGGAACAAGTGGATGAATTTGTTTATTTAGGAAGTATGTTTACAAAGGATGGGAGAGTGGAGAAGGATTTTTAAAGAAGGGTTAGGGCGGGCAACAGTAAATGAAATTGTAATCGTAAATAAAAGCCTATCCAAAAAAGCTAAGATTGCAATGCATAATGGTGTTTTTGTACCGACCCTTTTGTATGGAAGTGAAGCATGGAACTGGCAAAAGAAGGATGAAAGTAAGGAGATCTCTATGAAGAATGTGTGATATATCTGTATATACGAGTATGATAGTGTCAAATGCAAGTATATGAAGTGAATGCGGTGCGAATGAAAGTGTTATGAACAAAATAATGGAAGGGTCGTTAAGTTGGTTTGGACACATGGAAAAAATGAGTGACAACAGAATGGTGAAGAAGGTATACGAGTATGTAGACGACGTGAACGGAGAAATAATCAAATAATCAAATATTAAATGTCGGTCACGTGAGGAGTCAGAGAAATCGACGTGCGTACATGACAAAATTTATGAATGTAGGGGAAGCGAGAGAAGTATGTCAGGACAGAACAGTGTGGCGGTCCATTCTTTCTGCTTACCCCTCCGGGGAGACGGCGTGGTGGTTAGTTAGTTTTTTAATGACTACACACTTGTATAATTCTTCGTGAAAAAGTGTAGTAAGCAATATAATAGATTTGGTAATTAGTGGGGCACTTTGTTATTATCGATTATAAAAAGAGGTAGAAAAAAATAACATTGTATCTGTAACAGTATTATTGTATTTTATTTTTATTTTTTTATAATGTTATTCATAACTTCACATTCAATTACTTGTATACTTCACGAATAAATGTACGTTAGTCCAGTTCTTCGCAATTAAAAGAATTTTATTCACTTTGTGGTGAGGCATTAATCTTATAGATACAAAATAATAAAACACTTTATATTTAACCACGGTATGGCTATGGAGGGACGTCGGGGAGTTAGTAGAAGGCAGCTGTCCTGGCTGCGGAGCATCAAAGAGTGGACAGGATTAACTAGAGTTCAGAACCAAGTGGCGCAGGATAGAGATGTCTTTGCTGCAATGATCGCCAACGTTGGGGGGACCTGACACGGCACTGAAAGAAGAAGATAGCTATTATCTTGGCTGTATCTGCTTATCTTGGTATACTCTTCGACAGACGTTTCGAAGATCCTTGCAGTCTTCACCTTCAGGGTAGTAGTATCATACTATTCCGAAGGTGGAATAACCGATACGTATACCAAATTTCGCAATAAATATTCTGATACCAACTATGTAATCTACGCATTTCATCTTTAATTTTCACAACAAAAGGCGTTTGTACTGCGGTACTGAAACGTCTTTTAGTGAATACTCTTCTTCTTCTTCTTATACTGGTTGGACGCCGCTAGGGCCTCTTTGTGCAAAGTTTGCTGCCTCTTGCTGATTCCCAGCTGTATTTTCGTCTCTTGAGAGGTCTTCTAGGCATCCCTGTTTCCTCTGGTTTCCCAACAGGGCAAGATGTGGTAATCTTTGAGTGTCCTTTCTTTCCACATGGTCCTTCCAACATCTTCCTTATACATGGTCCCTCCACTTCTTAATATCGTCACCTGAGAGTAAGAGGGTTCCAACCAACAAAATTTCACATTTGGCTTTTTTTCGTGAAAAGGGTTCTTACTAACCTTATCTATGCGTACAATAAAAAAAAACATGTAATAGTATCGTCATTTTGATGTTACGAAAATAATCAAGTTCCATCTGATCATTCAAAATACACGATTCAATGAAGAAGGATTCATTTAAACTTAGAACTTTATTATTCCAACTGTTGCCAGACAAAATTTACACGTTTCTAGGTAAAAGTATCTCTGGAAATTGGAATAAAACCCTTTTATTCCAAGATACACACCCGAAACCAACAAAACTTTGACTTCATTTTTCTCAGCTTTTTACTTTTGTCAGTTGGAACCTTCTTACTCTCAGGTGACGATATACTTTTAACCCCTTACTGCATGAAATTTTTTTTTAATTTGTAAAAAAAAATATATGATGTGTAAATGATGAAAAAAAAGACATGTATTTTATTATTTTTCAAATAATTTATTTTTTCCTATATAAAATAGTATACAAAAAAATGTTTCTAGGTCTTCCCCTTTTTATCCCTAGATTTTACACAAGATTATCCATAATTTTATATAAAAGTGATCATTTTATTACTTACCTAATGAAAATAATAGTAAACCAGTGAAATATAATTATTTATAGCGTTTTAAAAACAAAAAACTAAAAAACTTTTGAATATCACGTTTGTACAGAAAATCATAAACCGACAGTTGGAAACAGTCGAACGCACATCTAGTACAACCAGAGACATCTAGCAAGAAGTTTGACAACTAGTAACGCGGATCATAGATAAAACTTTAGTATTTATTGCTTGAAGCAAGAAATATTTTATTATTTTTTTGTTTTTTTATGGCGAAAGATTATTTTGGATCATATATGAGCCAGTATGCGGTAAGGGGTTAAAATGACTAATTTTGTGATTGATTGATAACGGTTTCAAGAATATAAGTGTATTGGTCCAAAATGCTCTACCATCGGTGAGTTAAATAAAGGGACCGTAAGAGCAATCTGATGTTTAAGTAAAATTAAAAATTGTATTTGTTTTGTTTAAAGTTTCTTATTCAATTATCTTCCCCCACTTACGGGTCGAGATGTTAAACACTTCCCGTTGTTTCAACCGATTGAATTTCAAAGTGTGCTATCGCCATTAGGTGGAACATAGTTGTGTTTCATAGTTGTATTCAAGTGTCGCTGCTTGGCATTCTGTTTGCTCAGATGGACGTGTTATAATGAGTGTGCAGGTAGAATATGAGGTGTTTCACTTCTGCGCGTCGGTGGCGGCACGTGTCAAACTGGCAATCGGATGTATTGTTTGATTTTGTTCCACGTGGAGTGCTCAACAAACAGTGCGGTAGCTTGCCTAACAGCTCGTGACATTCTAGTTATATAGCTAACTCACAAAAACATAGGCAAATATCAGGTTATTAGAATACATACATATATGTACGATGTCCTACACATTCATGCAAATACGCAACTGGCACATGTTCTATATACGAGTACTTAACCAGCTTCCAAAAGTCTATAATCTATTAATATTGGTTAGAACTCTAAACGTGCTCTTGACAAATAAGTGGACTTTTTAACGGATGTAGAACTTTTCCCCGTGTGATATGAGAGTTAATATTGATAATTACTATTAATCTAAGGCATGCGTCATGAATCTGAACAAGTGGTAGTCCAAAGGTGCCACGTCTGATGAATAAGGCGGGTGCGGTATATTCTCCCAACACACATTTTGTATGTAGTTTTTGATCGCGATTGCGATGTGAGATCGAGCGTTGTCGTGTTGAAGAATCAGCTTGCTTTGCCTGTTGCCCCATTCCGGTTGTTTTTCAGCCAGTGACTGCTTTAATTGCATTAGTTGGTGTCGGTAGACTTCTCCCGAGACCGTTTCATTAGGTTTGAGGAGTTCATTTTTCAGTCAATTTTTTTCGGTCTTTCAGGGCGATCTTTGCCGTCAATGCTAAAATCACCAGCTTTGAAGCATCTATACCATTCTCTGCATGTTTTATCCGATGGGGCATGTCCCCACAAACTTCCACAAGCATTTTATGCACCTCAGCTGCACTCTTCTTCCAATTAAAACAGAACAACAGAACTTACCCCTCTCTCCTTAAAATGTCCACGAAAGTCGACATTTTAAGGAGTGATAAAACAAATGTTGTTGTGAGAATGACAAACATTTGGGAACTGAACTTAATTGACAGATGCTCAGGCTTACTAAAAAAAATGGCCGCCAGATTTGAAGACTTGAAGCAGCCAGAGCCCTCTGTTGTAAAACGGCTGAACTTTCCGAAACACCAAATATTATTTCCTACAACGTTTAGTGTTATTATAAATCAAAGTTTTATATAACAACCTATTTTTTATATTTATTTTATATTCTAAAAAGTTATGAGTCAATCTGCGTTTGACTTTTAAAAAATATTCCTGAATAAATTATGACTGCTAGAGATCATATATATGCCATAGTATCTCTTCATCTAATTTTACCGAAAATGCAAAAATTCTTTCACACTCCACCTCCTTTCGATTATATCAAACTTTTTTTGTTAAACAAATTTATAATTGTTGTTAGCCATGGGTATTGGTTTAATTTAATTTAATCCTTCCATGTTATTTTGTTCTCGCCAGAAGAGCATTAAACAGATTATTGTTGCATAACAATAATCTAAAATGTGCAGCTGCTTCAGATACATTATTTCAGCCTTTGCATTCCTCGGTCATACATTTTCCTAATTTAAATCTCTCAAAGACACACTTGTAGGCTACAAGTGTGTCTACAAAGTGTAGCTATTTACTCTCATTAGACTCAGCACCACCCACGAGAATTGAGTTGAATGATGTCGTTACTACAGTGTTTTTTATAATGTTTAAATTACCCACTTTTTACTTCCTTCTCAGTTTCTTACACTTTCATTGACATTTTTTTCGACCTTTTCTATTTTACAGCGTCTCCCCAATTACATAAAACTATTTCAAACTTGTGGCAACAGTCCACGAGAATTGAAACATGACAAAGCTACTTTGTCTTTGTTAGTGTATTTTTTTGTCTTGTAAAAATTCAACTTCTTTCAACACTCGATTCAAAAAGCAAGGTTATTCTTTAAGCCGCGTTAATAACGTGCCTTGATTTTCTTTCCAATGTGCAACTTTGCGGTCTGCCATCATAATAGATAATCAAATAACAATCACGTCGACTTTTAACTTCTTTAATGCAGTACGCTGGTGGTGTTTTATTTTATATTCTAGTTCGTCTTTTGGGATGTTTAAAACAGATTTAGTTAAAGGAATGTTCTTTAAATCTTTTTTTTATGTCCTTTCTAACGCCTTCAGGGTGATCTACCTAAATAACTCCGCATTCTTTAGCCTTTCCGTTCCTCGCCTTGTTTTATTTCATTTATCAGTATGAAACAATCGTTAGTAATCTTAAAAAATATAAAATAATTAAATTTATTGATATAAAACAATAAAACACTTTGTATTTAACCACGGTATGGTTTATTGTTTCTTGAACGATCTTGTAAAACTCCATATTATTAATACGAATGAAAACGTCTATTTTATAGAAGTTTTATTATATTTTATATGAATGACATATTTCGTCTGTCTGACAGAATAAATGCGGTAGAGATGATGACCCTAAGACGTATGTGTGGTAGAACGATGTACGACAGATATAATTACTGTAAAAAACTAACTTACTAACCATCACGTCGTCTCTCCTAAGGGGTAGGCAGAAAGAATGGACTGCTACTCTTTAACCGATGCAGTACTCCATCGACCTCTTTTCGCCCCCGCGGGAGACGCGGTGCGGTAATCACTGTATTATTATTATAATTTAATCAAAAGACGATCCCAACTAGTTTCGCTTGTACCTACGGTTCATCAGGGCGATAATATAACTGTTTTATTATTTTATATCTATTGATTTCAAATATCTAACCACAAACTGAGTGCTTTATTTGAACATTTATAAAATTATTACTTTTTACTATCTTCTTCTTTCCGTGTCCTGTCAGGTCTCCCCAACATTGACTATCACCCTTGAGTAGGCCTCCCAGTCCTGGGCAGCTCGGAACAGCTCCTCCACGGTCTTCAGCCCTGTCCACTCTCGGATGTTTCTCAGCCAGGAAACCCGCCTTTTTTTACTATAATGTGGTTTAATTATTTCATTTCATTTATTTATTTTAAACATATCTAAAGCATTACAGAATTTTTTTCCCAATACACTAAATATACAAGTTAGAGATATACAATAATAAGTAATACATAATAGATTAATAAAAAGAGCGAGAAACATAAGATGCATGACAAATTAATAAAATAAATATACCATACAATTATAATAAAGATAGTACTTCCCTCAGATGAGCCAAACTATCACAAAATATGTCAAACTCCGAGGTGATACGATTAAGCAAAGATATTGCTCTGCCTACCGGCATAACCATTGGCAGGTTCGTTCTGCATCGTGGGAGATAAAACAATCTATGGCCCCTTTGTCGAAGATAATTTTCAGGGACGAACAGACCTACATCACTCAGTCATTACCAATGAATACGTCTGTTTTATAGAGGTTTTATTATTTTTTATAGGGAAAACATGTTTCGCTTTTAAAATATATTTTCAAATAATTTGATAAATATAAAAAAAATTCTTGAAATTGTTGTAAGGTTTGTTGTGGATTTGTGATACCAACAATTAAAACCCTTCATTCGTCGTATTAGATCCTGCGGTCTCATTTTCCGACTACATTAAACTAATTTCTTCTCTCTTCCGAGCGACCGCCTCGTATTTGCTAATGCTTGGAAGTTAGATGGTTCCCAGAAGAGTTAAATGATATCTTACGGCGATGGATCTAACTGTTGTCCGCTCCATTGTGTGCTCAGCTGTCGCCGAAGGTACCCGCTGTCAACAAAAGAGGTAAACAAAACAATGGCGAGTCCATTAAACCCGCCGAGCTACGTCCACCGCTCTTCTCTTGTTCTGGTGCCCGGGTACTCTCTGCCTTCCCGGACCTTGTGCTCTTGTGACCGAGCAATATTGCCTACAAACAAAACTCTACTTGATTCTATTATTTTTATGCCCAAAAACAAAACACGTTTTTTTTGTTATTTTTAGTAATATTTTTTAATAATTTTGACGACATTCTTGGCAGACTTGCAAGAGTTATCAGTAAATCAATCGAATATTAAATGACGGCCACGTGAAAAGTCGGAGAAATCGACGTGTGTGCATAACACGATGTATGAATGTAGAGGAAACTAGAGAAGTTTGTCAGAGAATTATGGGGGTTCATTCTTTCTAGCAACCCCTTCAGAGTGACGGCGTAATGGTTAGTTAGTTAGTTTACTTCATCCGTTTGTTGTCACTGTCTTTCTGGCCCTTTCTTAATTATCTTACTAAATGCTTCAACTGATATTCTATCAGGAACCACCTCGACGCTTCACTTACATGTTCCCGGCTAGTCCTAGACAAAGGCCTCCTCCGTTTGCTTCCACACCACTGTCTCTTGCAAACTGCATCCAGGTAATGCCGACGTGTCGGTTCAGGTCGTCCTTCCACCTTAGCTATTCATCTCTCTTTTCGGTCCATAGTCTTCAAGTCAGCAATCTTTTTGACAAATTTTCGTACTTACTTCTAGCTACGTGGCATTTTATCTCTAGCGTGCGTGTGAATAAATAAATAGTAACTATTACAGAAGAGGTTCCCTCCTCTGCAGTAGTACGCACAGGGTACTGAACTCCCCACCGGGAACCGCGTTTTTCCTTAGCAACGGCCAACCAGTTTCTGCGCCAGAAGTGTGTTTATAAACCAGTACATGGGCCGGCGTGTCTTACTGCAGATAACATAAGTGATCATTATCGTATCAGTACTGCACTCACGGCTCACTGCTTCTAATGATTATTCGGTCGCGTTGCTGCGGTTTTTATGCTATAAAAGCGAAAAGCTATTCTCGTGTTCATTTTTTATCGCAATCAATTTCAATAGCAATTGATCAAACGCAAATTACAACCTGAACAACCGCCAAAACACCCCAAAATCAATCCTTCTTCAAATAAATACTCCGGCGTACACTGACCAAATCCTGGCTTAAACTAATCACATTTTCAAAATTATCATTTCTCATCAGATGTTAGAGGAAAAATAAACCTCAGTACCTATACCAGAAGATCCAGAAGTTCAAGTTTTTTTTTCGAAACCACCGCATTTATAATAATAATATACTAACTTTTAAAGCGCCGTTTTTGTGATGTAATCACCTCAAGGGCGCATAAAGACGTGTTTTAAATCTAAATGTGAATGCAGCATCTGATTGATATTCGCGATCGATTGGAAAGTATAATAGAACAAAATATGCGAGTTTTAAATTCGGTATGAAATCTGAAAAATATGGGTTTTCAGCTTAGATCTGAAGTCTGTCGGATCATTTATGCATCGGAGGTGTGAAGGAAGATTGTTCCAAGCTGATAGACCGGCTACCACAAACGCTCGATCCCCGTAATTTGTACTAGGGCAACGCTTTGGCTCAACTAATCTTCCTATTGCCGAGGAGTTCGCCGTGCGAGGTGTGGATTTCCTTGTATTTAGGCTTATTGTCAATGCCACTTCAAATTCCCGAGGAACCATTTGTCAACCGTTTGAAAATACACAATACTCGTATGTTTACAAAACAAAAAAACAGTATAATAAACTAATCAATTAGCAACAAGTTGGCTACATTTTCTTTTCATTAGTTTTCCAACCACGTCCATTTAGGAGCAGTATAATATATAACATATTATACATAGTTCTACAGTTACTCTACATGAAGTTTACATGTAGAAGTGCGGGACACAGAAGGAAATACAAAGTAGAGTAAATGTGGCCTGGCATCCCATTGTGCTTGCGTAAATTAAATGTATGTCCCGGATGGACGGGGACAGGCCTAGAAAGTGTACGAGCGAGGGTGCCGCTGCGTCCTATAACAGCCTCCGGTATGTGGTGGGAACCCTTCTGTGTTCCTCTCCATTATAGTTGCAACCCGTAAAATATCCACGAAAAAAAAACTTTTACTACTTGATCCCGTAGAGATATCCGTAGACACTGAATAAAATCTTAATCATCCATAAATTTTAAACCAAACTAATAATGAATCTACGTCTCGTATATAATTTCCCTTCCAAAAGTTCGTCAATCCTTATAAACCAATCTATTATATAATAATAATCGTTAGTAATACCCCTTACGAAGTCGCTGTAGTTAAATTTTCTCATTCTTTCAGCGTGTGATCCAAACCCCCGAAATATACCCATAACGTAGATAATACATCAATTTTCTAGCTATTCCTCATCACATGGGGGTTCACCCCCTATTCCGTACCAATGACACGTAATCTTATTATGTCTACCAATGATACGTAGACATGTTATGTCTAACAATGACAAGTAGACATGTCATGTCTACCAGTGTCAGGACGACATGTCATGTCTACCAGTGACAGGCAAACATGTCATGTCTACCAGTGACAAGCCGACATGTCATGTCTTTCAGTGACAGGCAGACATTTCATGTCTACCAATGACTGCATGGCGTCCCTCAATATCTCTAAGTTTTAATATTTAATATTACTAATCTCAGATGATATTAGCTTTTAAATTCATGTTTTAAAGCGGACATTTTGATAATTCATAAGAGTTTTAAATACACCAGTTTATCAATAGTAGAAACCGCGAGAGGGAGTACAACAAGAAAAATGAGTAAAAATAATTGAAAATAATATAGGATTATGATTTTCTCGAGCCCAACAGTAAATACATATAAGTAATTATGTACTTAAAGATGATTAAAATGCACGTGTACTAATTACGTTACTAGTTATAGAGATAGACACTTGAAATTGTAATGTGAAAACTAGAAACTTTTAAAGATTTCCTGCTGAGATTATTTTGTACATTTAAATCACTTCACATCCTGTTACGTACTTACCTATACAGGATTTTTCTTCTATTTGTGAACAAGATTATACACTTTAAGAATAGCGCTTTTTTATGTACGCGCATAGAGTTTATACAATTTCTCTGTGCGCAATGAAGAAACAGATCTTTTCAGAATAATGAAAAACGTTTTCTATTATTAGAAATAACTGTATCTGTTTGTCGGGCTCTGAATGTGTGCGTAAATAATGGATTATTGTCAGAACTGAATTCGTATCCAACAAAATATTTGTGCAGGTCCGAAGACAGCTATCATAAATAGCTTTCTAACTTTTATTTATTGGATTTGTACCAAGAAGTGTGCGAAATATTCGCGACTTACAATCTCCGGCGATCATTTATCTAGTGCTTCTAATTAATTTCCTCGAGTCTTTCATATCGGCTTCTCCCAACATCTGTTTGCAATTAATTACCGTTTCCAAGAGCCGTTCTTCAAAGTATTTTTGTTATTGATTGTGTAATATTTATTATGTCTTCATTCACGCTTTTACGATTTGAAATATTTTATATAACAGCTAACTTATCCTATAATATTCCTTATAAAATCCTTCAGCAATGATCATGAGAGAGTTTGATAAACATGTTAGAGACAAAATTAAAGTCATTGTTTACTACCTGATCATCACGCCATAAATGACGTCCACACGTTTTTATTCAGTATTACCTGCCTTTGCATTTCCATTAAAATAACGTCAATAAAATAGATTGTGCCAATTAAACAACCAATTATTATACTACGTAATAAGTAAAACGTATTAAGTACATCCCAAAGTAAAACGAAATATATTGGACTGTCAGAAAGAAAAACACAATATTGCCACTTTACAAAATTAAATGGCTAAATCCTCTCCTGACCATGCCAAGCGAATATGAACTCTAAAAATTAGACTCAGAGCTCAATTATTAAGGTCTATATTCGCCTGTACTACGAAAATTATCAATTAATTAATTAGAGCTCGATTCGTAACAAAAATATGCCTATAACCACCGCCGTGTTCCATTTAATCAATTCTAAAACTGACAGCAGGATCTATCCAGGATTAAGTGAGATTTTTGGCAACGCAATAACGCACACTGATTTTTATTTATATGTAGATTATATTTTATATATTTCTCCAACTTCACCCGCATTGGAATGACCGTAGACGAAAATGACTGGAGATTCATCCTCAAAGTGTCTGGAGATTCATCTTTTCTGCCCACCCCATCGAAGATAGTTCACACCTCGAGTCCTTACTTTGTTGTACCTAAACGTCAGATGTTTGAATAATATAATTTCATTGTCAAATATTTTTCACTTTACTTTTTCGCGATTCCTCGGATTTTCGCATACTTATAGATTTTCCTCGTATTCTTATAAAAGCCATTAACAATTTAAATTTGATAACACAAACTATTTTAAACTTCTTACATATTGACAAACCCACAGAGTTCTTGGGCGTATCGACTCCTTGAATTCCGATAATATTAATTTAACGTCGTTTGCCAATTTAACGGTTGTAATTTCGAATTGTGTTCGTTTAATTTCACAAAGAGTCGTTAAACTAAAAACCCATTTGATATGATGTCAATCATCGGAGCTCACTGCCTCATCTCTGCGCTACTACCAGGGGAACAGACGGGTGGATACTCGTACTGGTTATCCTCCATCGAGGTCAGACAGACGTTAACTTAATGGTATATGAAATGTTTAAAAAACCTATCAAGTTGTGTAATTCGGGATACGACCAGAACAATAATGAATCACACATTTACATTTACATTGTTGTGTTAACTATTTTCTGTTGTCATTAACATTTCTTAGCATTCATTTGTCGGCCGTATTTTAGTCAACGATTTCCATAAAAGTCCAATTAGCTATCGATACATTGAGATTATTTATTGTCATTGTTACACATTTACACATCTTACAATAAGAATATATTGTTTGATCACACCATAAGCGTATTATCGTTAATATGATATGCTTTTGTCGTGTTATCTGTTTTATAATGCAATTCATGTTTTTTTACAATAAGATAATTATGAAGATAGCGAGCTAAAACTATAAAAAAACATAAACAATACGAATGAAAATGTCTGTTTTCTAGAAGTTTTATTATAATTTATGAAAATGACATCTTTCGCCTGTCTAAAGCATTATCAAATGTCTTAGATAGGCGAAACATATCATGCCTTAGACAGGACATTCAGACAGTCATTACCTCTCTCTCTCTCCTGTCTCAATCTAGCGATTGGTCTGCAGAAAGGCGACACATCTCCTCTTCCACTCCGCTCGATCTTCGGCAACTCTCTTCATCTCCGCATAAGAGGTGCAGCCCATATCTCGGTAAATCTGGTCGAGGTACTCTTGGCGAGGTCGCCCTCGACCAATCGATCGCTCGACCATTCCCTCCAACACATCATGCAGGAAAGATTCGTGTCGCAACACATGACCAATCCATCTTGCACGCCTGTCCGCTTTGGAAATGTCTGTTTTCTGGAAGTTTTATTATAATTTATGAAAATGACATCTTTCGCCTGTCTAAAGCATTATCAAATGTCTTAGATAGGCGAAACATATCATACCTTAGACAGGACATTCAGACAGTCATTCCCATAAATTCTAATAAAACTTCGAGAAAACGGACGTTTTCATTCATATTAATTATTTCATCAAATCAGTTTATTACATCAACAGACATTACACAATTTATTTTTAAGGCATCTATTGAGAACAGGTAAAATAATATATTGTGTATAGTATACTACCAGAAACGCATGAGAGATGGTTCAACATTTATTAATATGGAGTTTAACATCATTGTTCAAGAAACAATAAATATCAAAAATATCTTTAATTTCATTATCGCCGCCACACTACTCTATCCTGACATACCTCTCTAAATTCCTCCACATTCATACATCGAGTCATACAAGCACGTCGATTCTTCCGGCTTCTGACATGACCAACCTTTAATATTGGATTAATTTGGTCATGGCATGTTTTCCTCGGTCTACCTCGACTCCTTACTCCATTTACATCGTTAACGAATACTTTTTTAACCATTCTTTCTTCACCCATGCGCTCCATATGTCCGAATCAACGCAGCGATCCTTTCATAATTTTGTTCATAATACCTTCTTACGCTCTACATTCCTTCCTAATATCAGCATTTGAAATTCTGTCGTACATCGTTCTACCACACATACGTATTAGGAACCTCATCTCTACCGCATTTATTCTGCTTTCATCTTTCTTCTGCCAGTTACATGCTTCGCTTCCATACATAAGGGTTGGGACCAGAACTTCAATCCATTAGAAAATTTAATCTAAGAAAAGCTCATAAATGGGGGGGATTGACACCATAACGTAAAATATGTGGGACTTTGCCCTACGCAGGTCCATCAATAGCACGTCAACGCCAACTCTGCGAGCAAATTCTTAAGATTACCATCTCTGATCGGCCGTCAATCAGAACGTACGTGAACGCAAGTGTACTCTGCGCGTCATTGCATATTTAAAAGGCGGGCCACACTGTTTTAAACAAGCTCTCCACATCGGTCTCCACCCGCGGTTTAAAACTGTGTAGACACTTGTTTGAAACCAAAAATCGTTTGACCTTCAACAAATTTTGTGGACGGACGCGCGTTTAAACACGCATTCCACGTGTGGAGAGCTTGTTTTAAACCAAGTGTGGACGCTACACCAACCGCGGGCTCCACAGCTCTCCACCAAGGTCACCCCTGTGGAGAGTTTGTTTCAAACAGTGTGGCCCGTCTTTTATACTTAAATTCAATTCTAATGCTATCTTCGGGGATTAGAGATTTTGTAGCAAACTTTGTAGAGATTTATTCCCGGCCAAGTTCACATTGTGTGGCGGTGTATTAGAACAGAGATATTCCTATCGAGCCCACGCGGTTCGCTGTATTTATGCTCGTCTGTCCAAGCGATAGTCTGAGGTGCAAAGATCAATATCAATTCGTAAACTTCTTGCTTTGTTCTGAGACATCTCCATCATTTACAAGCTTCATGCAGTTATTTTGTTTATTCAATCACGTAAAAATTTCCAAATTTTACTAGCTTATTTTTCATAGACAAGATTTTATTAAGGCAACATCGTTTCTATTTTCACCGTCATAACCTTTTAAAATATTTGATGTCTGTAACGTTTTAATGTTTAAGAAATAACTTTAATGAATCTCTTTGATATATATACAGTAATTTTTCTGTGCATTCAAGGTATTCTCGTCTGACTTCCGATTGAAATAACCAATGGTCTATGTATTTTCCACATTCATATATTTTTAACGTAAATTGATTTAAGCTATTTTATTGTCTCAACACCAGTTGAAATTCGATCTTTCCACAATAAGTCATTTATTTTATTTTATTCAAATTGCATTTATGTATAATAGCTTCTGATCATTTTTTGGATGCATCATGGATAAAATTAAAAAAGGATCCCTGAGATGGTTTGGACATATGGAACAAATGGATGAGAGTTGAATGGTTAAAAAGTTGTACACAAGCAGCGTGAGTGGAAAAAGAAGCCGAGGACGACCGAGGAAAACATGGCTTGACCAAATTAATCAAATATTAAAAGTTGGTCTGTTTATGACTCGATGTATGAATGTGGAGGAAGCTAGAGAGGTGTGCCAGGATAGAGTAGTGTGGCGGTCCATTCTCTCTGCCTACCCCTCCGGGGAAATGGCGTGATGGTTAGTTAGTTAGTTAGTTCTGATCATTTTTTTCTGCGTATTCAATTATCTGAAAGCAAAACAATGAAAGAATGTTTGATTGCGCCACCAGGCGACCACGCGGCTAGATAGCTGGTCAATCGTTACACTGACCCATTCTCCATTATTTCACTCGGCAGTGCCAAAAGCCAGGTAGGTACCCACGTACCTGTCTCTTGCGAATTGGTGCCAATGTTTCCTGTTAGCTGCTCGCCGCTAACTTTGTACCACTTTTTACAACACCGCGAGACACAATGACCCTCGCACTAGGGACACTTCTGTGTTACGTGCTATCAATTGCCCCCAAATATTTGATATACCTACATTCAATACTTTTCAACGATTTTCATGAACTTTCCTTTTCTTGTTTCTCCTATAATCTTGCCATTGTGGTGGTAAGTTAGACCGACTTGTGTTGTTTCAAGGGGCGCCGGGTGTTATGGTTTTATTTATTTATTGTAGGGTAACATACAGTGATTGTTAATACAAATGTAAAATGAACAAACTAACAGTTAAATGAAGACATAGAACGTTTTCTGCCGCTTACCCGAAGCTGTTATAAGAAGCTGCGCCCCTTCGTCAGCTTCGCTCAAACAATCCCTAGGCCCGCCCCCCATCCACGCAGGACTTACATTAGCTGGAGAATGCACCATTCCAGAAAAAAAAGCAAAAGGGTATCTAAGCCACATTTAATCCAGTTTAATTTCAATCCACTTCTATGTCCGAATCTAACAAAACAAAGCAAAATATGGTACATGATTTTATGGTGTGTTATGGTTATAGTAACACCACACCTTCCTCGCCCTGCAATTACTAACAATTTAAAATACTTGTGTACTTTGTTTTAACAACCGGTTTCGCTCGGCTAGGGTTACAAAACAAAATGTTCAAGTTACACAATTGTTTTAAATTATGTTTATTAATGCCACACCACTAATTAATTGCTTCATACGAAAGTAAATTTATAATTCTAAAAAGCTTTCGGAAGCACTATTTTCAACTGGTATTAATAAGATATTTTCTTTGATTTACTATCTGAATAGGTCTGTATCCTGCATTGCACACAAACAAATAATTAAACGGCCAATCTTTATACCATCACGCCATTTCCCCGGAGGGGTAGGGAAAGTGGATGGATCGCTACAATGCTCTGTCCTGGCATACCTCTCGAGCTTCCTCTGCATTCAAACATCGTACCATGCACGCATGTCGATTATTCCGACTTCGAATGTGACCGCCTTTTAATAATTGTTTAATTTGGTCATGCCATGTTTTCCTCGGACTTCCTCGGCTTCTTTTTCCACTCACGCTGCTTGTGTCCAACTTTTTAACCATTCTACTCTCATCCATTCGTTCCATATGTCCAAACCATGTCAGGGATCCTTTTTTAATTTTATCCATGATGCAGTCATCTGCCTTACATTTCTTTCTTATTTCATCGTTCGGTATTCTATCATACAAAGTTTTCCCGAACATTCTTCTTAGTGATCTCATTTCTACTTTATAATCGTTATAAATTTAATTCGATGAATATTTTATTGTGAAGAAATTATTCGCGTAATTGAGAACGAATTCAATGAAATCAAGATCGTCTTCTTCGCCAGTTTCAATTCAAGCGATTAGTTTGCAGGAAAGTATAACATTTAGCTGCTTCTTGGGATGCTCCTTCAATGTGGTAGTTTTCCGTTGCTTTCCAAATTTGTATACAGCCGGTTATTTGAACGCACTGTATACAACTTTTTAGCTATTGATTCTCAAGACAGTTGATGGGCAGCTAATCTATCGCTATTCTATTGTCACGTGAATTCTACACCAGACCAAAGACAGTCTATGATAAATAAAAATTACATAACATGCTGTAGAATCAGAATAGAAAAGTTTGACGGTCCGTTTTTTCTGCTTCTACGGGTAGTAGTGATGTCAGGAGTTCCACTAAAGAACCCCAAGGAGTTTGTCTACCTCGGGAGCAAAATAACATGGGACGGTCGGTCTAAGAGCGAGGTCGACAGCCGTATACATCAGGCTAGGCTTGCATTTAATAAAAGGTCGAAAATAATAGAGTCAAATAATATAGACCTAAAACTGAGAATACTCCTCATCAAGACCTATGTATGGAGTGTCTTGATGTACGGCTGCGAGACATGGTGCCTATCCGAAAGGGATAAGCGGAGACTAGAGGCTTTTGAGATGTGGTCCTATAGAAGACTCTTTGGAATTTCCTGGAGAGACCACATCACGAATGAGGAAGTTCTTCAAGGAATCGAAGGAGGAAGGCACCTCCTCAGGACCTTGTCCGAAAGGCGTGCAAGATGGATCGGCCATGTAATACGTCAAGAAGGTCTCTTGCATGCCATAATGGAGGGTATGATCGAGGGGACAAACTCTAGGGGACGCCCACGCCGAGAGTACCTGGAGGACCTGTTGGTGGACGTGCGCTGCTCATCATATGCAGATTTCAAAAGAGCCGCACAAGACAGGGAAGAATGGAAGAGAATAATAGAGGAAATTGCTGCAAACCAATCCCAGGATTGAAACCAGAGAAGAAGACGGGAAAACGAAAGACAGTGAATATGGTTATAAATTACTAGTACATGTAAAATTAATAATAAAAAAGCAGCATATTATTTTATTTAAAAATAATATAAACCTCTATTTATTTAACAACATTCTGCTTATAAACAATATATTATATTATAACTATAGCTGAACCCATATTTAAAGATTTTAAAAGTATACGATTTCCTGCGCAATGTGTAATTTTGCTTATTGAATTAACCGCGAAAACACCGGACTTTGCACGCTTTGTAATTGGCTGTTATTTGATGCTCTTTTGTTTTTGTTATTTGAACCTTTTCCTCCCCCTCTCCTGCTCTTCCCCCCACCCCCTGTTCCAAGGAGTCACCTCTTCACAGGACCAAGGTAAACGCTACATTAACGAACTAGGGTGAACGGTGCAGTTATCGTCCACCTCTTATTATCCACAGCGCATATTTTTTAAACTCTACTTACGTTTATAATAATTAATATTATTTTTCAAAACAAATCAGTTTATTTTCTCAAAAGATATTACAAACATTTTTATAGTTTAAGGCATCTATTGAGAACAGGTAAAATATAATAAATATATAATACGAGGAACGCATGAGAGATGGTTCGACATTAGGAATACAAGATACTCTCCAAAGTCATGAGTATTTGTCTTCTGAACGTACTTTTACGAATATGAAAGACATCGATCTCCGAAGCGATGAACTAAGTATGCAAAAAATCATTTGATGTTATTTTATAAATATTCCGAAAGCTAATTAAAATTCTTTAAAGAGTGCCCTCGAGTTGAAATTTTAACAAAACTTTTTTTTAATGAAAAGGTTACAGATAATAAGTAAGTTATGTTTGATGGAAGAGTTCAAATAAATTTAAATGTGTCATCGAATACAAACGTGTATTATCCAATGCAGTTTGAATGAGCTTTCAAAAAGATAGACGAAATACGAAACAGTTGTCATAGATAAAAAAAATTCTTAAATAGCTTTGATTAAAAAAAGTATATCTCTTAGTTTTTATTTCATATAATTTGATACGAAGCCATACTTGGTGGTTTGACATATTTAAAAATTAAATTAAATATTATACTTTTTCACTAAGTCTAAACCACTTTATTTAAGTAAATAGTTTCATTCTGTCCGATTTTTCTTAGTGCTACATACAAATCAGTTTGTGTGTAGCCCTGACGTTAGGTAGCCACAAAGTGTTTTCGTAGTTTATTTTGTTTGTCTATTTGCGTGGTTTGACCTAAAGCATGTTACAATTATTTAGTATAATACAAATTTTTAATGATTTTTTAATGTATTCGAAATTTAAAAAATGTATTTCGAAACACAAATCCAGCCAGTTGTTTTTGAGGTCCTTAGAGTCAACTTCTGTATCCTCCACCCTATTAAGTCCAAAGGATTATTTGGCCTCCGGGCCTTCGCAATTTCCCACGATCTAAAACCTCGCGTTTCATATTAATTACTTACTAACTACCAACATGTAGGCATAATTTTATTTTTGTTTTTGGTGATTGGTACCTCTGCGTGCATTAAGCAAGCGTGAAAATGAAAAAAAATCTTTGCATATTTTGATTATGAACGTTACATAACTTTTTATGAAGGAACGGAAGATACATTGAACTTGGAATTTACATTGAATTATATATAATAATATTTTTAAGTTTATGTTTATCCTGATTCCATAAATTTCAACAATAAAAAAGATAATTCAAACCCGCGTTACATCCTACATTCAGCCTAGTTTTATTACGTATAATAAGGAACTCTATAAATTTGCAATATCAAAATCGGTCGGTATTATTGTATTATATTATATTAATTATTATATACTAATTTATCTTACTCGGAGTTTGTTTTACTTAATGCATTAGGTGTTCAGTATTCTACATAAATTGAATATCAAATTAAAACATAGTAATAATATCCATAGATACTATTAAAAAAGTAGATTAAAATTAAATATTTATGTACATTTTTTGTAGTTCATATTTTTAAATTTGATTAAATTCTAAATCGTAATGCTTTTATTCGGTTTCATTGAAATGTCATTAAATGATTTGACGTAAACTTCAAGCTACAAAAGTGAACATTATTAAATGTATCATGAGTGGGTTCATTGATTTAAAACCTCCAGATTTACCCCGAAAAGTAAGTTTCGGAAACAAGAATACTATTTCGAATCGGCTTTTTACGCCTCCTTCCATACCCAATGAATCTTTTCGAAAATCGGAATATTCTAGAGCAAACCCAGTGAGGACTACAAGACCGCAGACAGCTCCATGCCATAATTCTCTATCTGATTGTATCTTAAATAAGCCAGCGTGCTCGAAAAATATGTGTCAGCTCCCTAATACACAACCAAATCTTTCTACTCGTCTTGGTGGAACGTCTTGTGTATTGTACAAATCGCCATCTTCTGGAATACCGCGTGCAACATCTGCTACGCCATGTCGATCAACTTCTACTTCTTACCATCCACATTGCTTGCCATGTGAGAAGTCCAGCTCATCGACCAGATCTTGTGTAGCTTGGCAACCATCGCCGTCATCTTGTGCGTTTCATGGACCATCTTATTTAACTGCAGGACCACCTATACAATGTGAATCCTTTTACCCGTGCGGGATGTCGTGTGTACCTTGCCCAATGCAATTTTCACCTCCTAATTTAACGAATTCATCATCCTATGTGGACTGTACATCGGCCTTCAAGAGATCTCCGTCACGTGTTATGCTGAAGTCTCCTTATTTACCAAATAATTCAAGTCAACCAGCGTGGGAACCTCGAGACCTACCGGTGACAAGCAAGCAATCTTGTCTTCCACCCAGACAACTCTCTTTTCCAAGCGACAAGCCGCAGCCTGTACTTAGTCCAGCTTGTGTTCAGTGTGGAACTCCTTGTGCACCATGCACAACTTCGTCAAAAAGCAACAGCAATTACTTAATTTCAGAAAAAGTACAATTCGAAGCATCTAAGAATCAAGATTCACGACGTTATAAAAACTACAATGTATGTTTCCAAGATCAAACTCAAGTTGTTGAAAGTAATTTTCATGACTCTCCCGTTACAATAGAAAATATACCACAAGGAGTTGTTCAACCGTCCCTTGTAATGGTACATCATTACGATTTCTTCGGCCACTGTATTCGCCCCAATTCTCCCCAGTTAAGTACCTCTTCGAAATTTATTTCCAACTTCTCCTGTTTGCGCCCTGTGAGCCACCGCCGCCTTCCCAATTGGTATCACTGCTTTTTCGGTACTCTATGCTTCGAGGCAGAAGCCCGGACTTCCCTCCAGTCAGCCGTCGCGGGTAGGCCGCCATCTTGTGTTCTTTCGCCAGTGCCCAGTTACCACCACGATGTAGGAGAAACGTTAATCCGTTTGCATCCGGCTGGACCAGCAATGGTTCAGCCTTTCTCCCATCATATCAGGTAGAATACTAATAATAATATCCATATCGAAGACCGCACATTGGTTACACATGTGCGTCATGTGTCCGCGTGTCTGCGATTGATTCCCTCCGCCACGGTCCGAGCCATCCTCTGCTCCCGAAATTGCCGCCCACGTGTTGTCGCACATCATGTCCCGACAACGTGGTTGACCTCACCAGCCAGCGGAACTGCGAGGACCACTTCTTCATGCCGCTTCAGACAGCACCAACAGGTTAGGGAACCTCGTGTCTGCCAGGTGACGCTCTACATATTGAATTGCTGACCCACCATCTTCTGGTCAGCGTCGCTGATAACGTCTACGGACGACGTCGCCGGTCGATGTCCTGACGAGCACGCCATCGAGGAATCACCTCAAACAGCCTCTTCATTATTTCATCATGTGCCTTTTTATTATGTATTCGTACGACATCCCTAGCCTCTGGATTATTATTATAATGTTAACTAGATAATAAACCTTAATGTATCCCAAAATAACTGTCTTTATATTTACACCCGTCCCTGAATCGAATAATATACCGAAAAGAATCTCACGATTACCACCCTGAAGATAAAAACCATGCTCTCTGTGCTAACCGAGGAGGTACGTTTCACTGGCGCCCCAAACGTGTGGCATTTCGGTGTTATTATTCGATTTAGGACTCGTGTAAATTTAGGTATCCGTATCATATATTACTGCATACGATTTCAAGTTCTACCATGCAAAATTCATAAATCTTTACATTCAAATGTTTAAGTAATCTTCCCGCTTGTATCCTTTTGTAAAGATCGTAATTTCAAATTTATCGAATTATTCCCACATGCGCATGCGTCGATCTTCCTTTCGGTACACATGTACTCAGCGCGTGTATCCGCCGCGTATTTCATTCTCAAATTTCAAACGCTTCGCGCGTGAACCGGTGGATCGAAATAACTGTCAGTACGCTTGCACTTTGGCATAAGGGAAATTCATAGTATTTCGCACATTTCCTTCTTATCCCGCATGGTAATCGTTATTAAATTTTCTCTCGTCTCTCAACTGTGGCTAGCAAAGTCGCAATATCATGAGTGTATATTTTTGTTAATATTCTATCTGACCAAGTATTCACCTAATTGTAATAACCTTAATTTTTTATACTAGTTGTAAATAACATTCAATAATAAAACTTCTGTGATCCTCGTGCTGTAAAAATAATATGTTTACAACACAATAACTATCTGAACTGACAAGAATGGTACATTGTCAAGTGTGAATAGTTTCTAAGTTCAACTCAAAACTTAGTGGCGTCCAAATGAATGTAAATCAGTAATTAAATTCACTAAACACGTATACTTTCTAGATTTAGCTGGTGAAAATCTAGTGGCGTCCCAATTTCTATCTTACTTGCGTTTGTAGTGTCTATTGTGTAATGGTATGTATGAATAAGTGTCTGATGAAGAATAAACTGCCCCCATTCTCCACTTGGTCTAGTTATGTTAGAAGCGCTTTAAAAGAAGATGCATGAATCAATAGAATGAATGAATAAATGTAAATCTCCCGAATGCTAGAGAAACTTGATAGACCTACAAACTCATTTGTATTATGGTTTGGTTATATTTTCCCTTCCTACTTGAATGTTCCATCTTCTTGTATGTTCTGGGTGGATTAGGCTTCCTTTGTTTGTGTGGAATACCAGATTGTCCATCACTTATAATGTTATGAACTTTTCCATCTCAGCAGAACAGAAATTTCATTTACATACAATTTTTGTATGTGCCAATTGTCTAAATTTGTAAATATTGTAACACCATTTTTTTTATACTTAGTTTTTTTTTTTAATTATCTTTCATTGCTATATACATTTGTTCTTGTGTGTTCTGGATGGATAAAAACTTATTTTATTTGTGTGGAATACCAGATTGTCCATCACTTATAATGTTATGAACTTTTCCATCTCACCAGAACAGAATTTTTCTCCACATACAATTTTTGTATGTGCCAATTGTTTAAATATATAAATATGGTAACACCATTTTCTTTATAACTTAGATTTTTTACTTATCATTGATTGTTTTATATGTTCATGTGTGTTTTGGGTCGTGAGTCGGTTAAAGGTGTTGCATATTGGATTGGTAATCACTTTTACGATTGAGTTCACTTCTCCGATTCACCTGAACAATAACGTCCATTATATGTTTTAAAATGTTGTAGATATATATGTTGTTTCAGTCACCTGTAGAGTTTGTTTTTGTAGAGAATAGAAGGAGTCAGAACGCTATAGGTATACAGCCTTAGAATATGTAGATGTGCCTTATTTTCCGAGGCGAAAGGGAGCCAGACCCTAATAAAAAGCAACGCTATAGGTATACAGCCTTAGAATATGTAGATGTGCCTTATTATCCGAGGCGAAAGGGAGCTAGACCCTAATACAAAGCAACACTATAGGTATACAGCCTCATAATATGTAAACGGACATGCCTCTGCTGTATGTAATTTAAATTTTTGTTTTTACTGGTGACTGAACACATAATATTGTTGTAACTGTTTTTCTTTATAATCTATCATCTAGGCTAGAGATGTCCAACAATAATTTACCTCAAGATCATAACACTTTTTCATTTTAGAATCAGTGAGTGCTATTTACCTGCAAAGAAAAAAAAACAATTGTCTCTTTTGTGCTGTGGAAACTTTAAAACAATGATAATTTTTTGTATTTATAACTTGACTGCATTTGTGTTTTTACCTGAACTGTAATTTGTATTTTTTTTTAAACTTAACAATTTGTAATATGTCAAACTAACTGCCACCTAGGACTTAAACTTGTCTCTCCTGTGTTTAATGATCCTTAATTTTCTGAACTAAACTATAATTTGTATTTTTTTTTTAAACTTAACAATTTGTAATATGTCAAACTAACTGCCACCTTTTAGGACATAAACCTGTCTCCCATGTGTATAATAATGATCAATTTTTTTTAAGCTTGTGAATCTGATTGGTACTTTTAAATAGGCTGTCTTTGTATTTCTCAATTGTCCAAACTGTCACCTTCTAGAATTTTTATCTACCTGCAACTTTTGTATGCCATTCACTGAAGGAGCTTTTTTTTTATTATTTTTTTTTATTCCACATAAGAGCGAGTGTAATGGTACATCATTACGATTTCTTCGGCCACTGTATTCGCCCCAATTCTCCCCAGTTAAGTACCTCTTCGAAATTTATTTCCAACTTCTCCTGTTTGCGCCCTGTGAGCCACCGCCGCCTTCCCAATTGGTATCACTGCTTTTTCGGTACTCTATGCTTCGAGGCAGAAGCCCGTCACTTCCCTCCAGTCAGCCGTCGCGGGTAGGCCGCCATCTTGTGTTCTTTCGCCAGTGCCCAGTTACCACCACGATGTAGGAGAAACGTTAATCCGTTTGCATCCGGCTGGACCAGCAATGGTTCAGCCTTTCTCCCATCATATCAGGTAGAATACTAATAATAATATCCATATCGAAGACCGCACATTGGTTACACATGTGCGTCATGTGTCCGCGTGTCTGCGATTGATTCCCTCCGCCACGGTCCGAGCCATCCTCTGCTCCCGAAATTGCCGCCCACGTGTTGTCGCACATCATGTCCCGACAACGTGGTTGACCTCACCAGCCAGCGGAACTGCGAGGACCACTTCTTCATGCCGCTTCAGACAGCACCAACAGGTTAGGGAACCTCGTGTCTGCCAGGTGACGCTCTACATATTGAATTGCTGACCCACCATCTTCTGGTCAGCGTCGCTGATAACGTCTACGGACGACGTCGCCGGTCGATGTCCTGACGAGCACGCCATCGAGGAATCACCTCAAACAGCCTCTTCATTATTTCATCATGTGCCTTTTTATTATGTATTCGTACGACATCCCTAGCCTCTGGATTATTATTATAATGTTAACTAGATAATAAACCTTAATGTATCCCAAAATAACTGTCTTTATATTTACACCCGTCCCTGAATCGAATAATATACCGAAAAGAATCTCACGATTACCACCCTGAAGATAAAAACCATGCTCTCTGTGCTAACCGAGGAGGTACGTTTCACCCTATACCACCAATCGCGGGAACCACTACAAGCTCCATGTCAAACCACGTGCAGGAATGTATGCTTAGCATATGGACAGCCTTATATACCCTGTCAATCTATTTGCGAAAAGTGTGGATATTATTTATGTCATTAAAGCATCTGATCGCGGAGTCACATTTGTGATTTAAAAAATTCCATCTTTACTAAAATATGACAATTTATCATCTTGTTTTTATTCGCAATGTTTTTTAATGAAAACACCAATCCATTCTCAAAGAAAACCTACATGCTAATTTAAAATTTCAAGCATTCTTGAAGCAGCGTGCTCGAGAATACCTTGTCGATCAAAAGGTTCGCAAAAGGTTCTCTCACTCGCCATTTTGCATACCTTAAATTTCATAGCTGTTGATTAACAAATTCTTGAGTATTTTCGGCTTGATACGATTGCGCAATAATAATGTACCACTTATTACCGACGTGGGTGTCCACGATACAGAGCAATTATATTTTTATCTTTTCATCTTTGGTAGTCACGACAGGAACAAAAACTAGATTCAATAATGTTAGTCCACGGCGCGGCGCGGGTGCCATATGCTTCCTTTTGGCGGGCTTAATCACCGTTAATGGTATTAAAATCACTTTTTATCTCCTGTTCACACAACCTCCCTCATTACAGTCACCACCTCCATCCACCAGATGTCGGCTTCTTTGCTGCACTAATTATGTAATGATTTCAAATGCTTATTATACAAATCTGGATTGCTTTGAAGCTCCAGGAAGAGTTTTTACATTTTTTCTTTATTGTTAATTAGTATTATTTTTACGTGAAGATAAAAAACACATAAAGTTATACTTGTATGAAATAAATGGGAGTTTTATTTGTAATTATTCATTTAGTGTAGTTTTACATGCGTATATAAAATAATATTTTTTAGTTAATCACAACCGATTTTCAGGAAGCAGTTGTTTCAGACGAAATATCACTCAATCTAATAAACATTTTTTGATAAACTTGAGGCGTTAACACTGTGGAATACCATAAAGACAATTTTAACATTGTTTTTTTTTTCTACTTTTGAGTTTACACCTTCATAATCGGGAGAACGATATAAACTCACTTTATATCATTAATACGAATGAAAACGTCCGTTTTCTAGAAGTTTTATCATATAATGCCTTAGAAGGGCGAAACGTATCATTCCCATAAAATATAATAATACTTCTAGAAAACTGACGTTTTCATTCGTATTAATTATTTAATATGGAGTTTCACATCATTGTTTAAGAAAAAATAAATATCATTTTATATCATTCTCCCGATAGTGAAGGTGTAAGACTTCGAAGCATTTCGAGAAAAATAAACTCAAAAGTGGAAAAATACAGTGTTTTAACCAATAAACAATGTTTTATTTATCATCGATTTACTATTTTATTTTATTTATTTGAATTGTCGTGTTTCTGACGGAGAAAAGTATATAAATTTATACACTGATTTTTCGGACGCCACGCTTAGGTGAAATTGGTAACTTGATTTGGCTTAGAAATACTGTTAATTATATGTGTTTTATTTCCTTTTACTAACTAACCTCCACGCCGTCTTCTGGAGGAGTACACAAAAAGAACAGACCCATCACACAGTTCTTTTCTGACATACTTATTTTTGTTCCTCATCGCATACATCGTGCCTTCCACGCACGTCGATATTTTCTCTAACCCCTTACGTGTCCGATATACTATATTTGGTTGATTTGATCTTGTCACGTTTTCCTCGCTACTGAACGTTGTAACAATAACATGGGGTCATGAAACAGCGTTCGCGGTCCAAAATAATCATATCGATGGTTCTGAAATTCAAGAGGAATTCTGTAGCTAGTTCCGCCATAACCACTCCAGTTTTAACTGTAAGAGTAAGTAATATGTGTTAGTATATCTCCGGTTTACTGGGCTAGTGATCTATGCCGGGCTAATCGCTGGCCATCTTACGGGTGGCGCGAGCCGTTAGCCCATCACTTGTTCACTCAATACAAGTATTATAATAGTCGCCAAGCACCATGAGAAATCACGCGATTAAATCATTTACAGAAAGAACCTAGTAGACTCCATTTTGATTCGCAAGACATAAAGCAGCCCAAAATGATATGCAGAGGAACTAACAAAAAAATTATCTATGTATGAAGTTATGCTTCTTTCGGCGCGTTTAGTTGGGGTTTAAATTGAGAGCTGAGCACGTACCCTGTTACGGATGTGCGACATGATGAAAGTAGCTATCAATGATAAATAACGGCCAGACATTTCACGCACGACAACACACGAATTGCAAAAACATGTCATGATGCGAGACATCAATGAAGTTAGTCGTAATACGTGTAAGATAGTACCAACTAAGAGTAATTTAGAATATTTATCGCAATATTATTTGTAAAAACTTTTTAACCCTTAACGTACCGTGTTCAAAACAAAACGCTCGCTCCCATGTGGTAAATTCAGTTTACCGCTAACTTTATCTAAATATCAAGCATATGACTCGATGAATCAAAATTTAATTTATGTCATCTTGTAGGGAATTTCATTAGGAATAGATCGATATCTATAACATACATGGATTATTTGAAAAACATATCATTATTAATTTTTTTCTGGAACCATGCGATTTCTGATATGGAATGCGTCACAGCATACGAGCAACTGGACACCAAGTATAAACTTGTCTCCGCGCCGCGGCGCCGCGGCCGGCGGGGCGAGACTTTACGAGATTTTACGTATGATAAAGGCACCTAGGCAAAATGTATAGTACGTTCAAGACAATGAGTACGTATTAATATTTGTCCCTTTTGGTAAAGTGTTAATATTTTCACAGTTCTGATATTATTAAGTTGCGTGCTGCGTTTCCATCCACAGTCGGTATTATTACGTACCTATTGAAAAGGTCAAAGATATAATTTATAATATGTTCAAAACAGCGAGTAAGTATTTGTCACTTTTGATAAAGTTGTAAATATTAGCAAAACAAATTCTACCTTAACACGAATGAAGGTGAGGGCCGTCTTAGAAAATATTTTTTTTTGGGATGAAGGAAGTAATTTTTTGCTTTTTTGTTATTACGAAATATTGAGAACACTTGAGAACTCAATTGACCACATGGCAACGCGACGGTTAATAAGAAGAAAGAACCTGTACCAAATATTTACAAATATGTATACAATAATTCGAATATTTTTATTACAAATCAGTTTTTGAAGTCACACCATGAAGTAAGCAATCAATAATACATTATTTGTTAGTTTTTTCCACATTGTGTAGTGAAAAATTTATCATTATTTATTTATTTTTAAGAAGTATATCTTCTTACGAGCGTACATATAACTACACAAACCTTTTTTTTTCGAAATCTCTATGTACGCTATGTCAACCAATATTCAATAACGACATTGTTATTGCGACTTCACCTTAGTGAATCTATTTAATCACCTCAATATTTGACCGATTTTCATGTTAACGTTAAAATTCACAAGTTTCGTTTAGGTGAGTTGACCGATTTGCTTCGTTGAAATGTGTGAATTGTTTAATAATAATAATAACAAAAATAATATGCTAACTTTTAAAGCGGCGTTCTGGTGATGTAATCACCTCAAGTCGTATTAGGACGTGTTTTAATAAATCTAGAAATCTAAATATGAACGCTGTATCTGATAGTCGCGATCGGTTACAAAGTGTAATAGAACAAAATATAGTTTTACATTGAGAATGAAATACGAAAAAGATTGCCAGCTTAGATCTGAAATCTGTCGGATCGTTTATGCATCTAAGGTATGAAGGGAGATTGTTCCGAGCTGATGGGCCGGCTACCGCAAAGGCTCGATCCCCGAAATTTGTACTAGAACAACGCTTTGGCTCCATTAATCTTCCTATTGTTGAGTTAGCCGAGGAAAGGTTGGATTTCCTTGGATTGGATTGTGCTTCAATCATATAACTCTAATATTAAACAACAATCATGGCTTTTGAAAAGCTCGCGGAAGTAGAAATAATAATAAAAAACACATTATTTTATTCGCTTGCATTTTTCAATTATTGAATTTTGTAATAAAATCTGTAATAAAATTTTAGTCATTTCAAAACAAAAATATCTAAATTAAAAATAGTTTAAGATCCAACTTCCTTAATTTTAACACGTCCACTATTTTTTATAAATCAATTTAAAGAATTGTTGCTTAATCAGTGGTGTCAATTTTCTTTAATATTCGCCATCACAGTGTGTTGGGGATTCGCATTTGAATAAATTTAGAAAAACATTGTGTTTTCAAAATACTTTTGTGTTTTGACTCAAAGACAAGTCGATAGCTTTTGAAAAATAATGTATTTTCACAACACTTGTTGTGTAAACATACAATATTTTGATTATGCTATTCAAATGGTCTCAAAGTTAAAATCAAACCAGATATATTAAAATTCGTGTTTCCAGAGAGATATTTGATTGCAATAAAATGATATTTTATCTCCCAGCTTGCAAAGCCAACCGGTCTGCGGTAGCACCAATCAGTAAGCAATCAAACAAGATCGCTTAGAAGAACGGCATACAACATTAATGACACAATGTTCTAGAGGCAAGTACTATAAGTGTTAAAGAGTATTCTTCCTTGTTGCTCTACAGTCTACATGGGGAACAAATCCCTTCTATATTCGCCATCACTTTGTGTTGTGGATTAACACTTGAATAACTTTTTAGAAACATTGTATTTTCACAACACTTTTTTGCACTTTTCACAAACATGTTTCGGGACACAAACTTCCCTTCTTCAGCGTATGAATTTTTTAAATATGAAAATACCATGTTTCCGAAAAATTATTCAAATGGGAACAAATTCATTTGAATGTGATTACTATCATAACATCGACTTTCCAAAACTTTTTCTGCAATGGAACACTTGGCGAACCCGGAGGTTTTAACGGAACACTTAGCTTATTTTTTAGGTTAGGTAATTATTTAAATTATTAAATGTTTAAATGAAAAACCTAACCTAACCGATGTTAGCATCGTCAGGTCTTTTAATCAACTCTTGAATATCAATGTGTTTCCCCCAAAACAATGGATCATCTAATTATTTAAATGTTTTAATTTTGAAACGCTGTTATTATTCGTATCTCAATGTATTTTTATAAGATTTTCGTGACAGCTGTTTCACCAACCTATGTTGGCAACATCTGATGTTGCCAACATAGGTTGGTGAAACACCATTTGCGACTATTTCAAAGGAATAATTTGTGATGCGTATAATGACAGTGTTAATTTTTTTTAAATATTTAATAATATCAATAATATTAATATTATCTAATTATTTTTAAAACATAAGCCGTAATATTTTATATTATAAAGCACTTAATGACATTGACGATTACTAGAATTGCAAATCTTCTTGATATCAGGCGCAATATCGGTAAGTTGGGTTATAATATCTGGTGTGATGTCGATGTTATTAACATCATAAACAACAATGGAGATTGATCATTACTTACCTTTCAATATGTAGATCCTTAAATGTTAATACGAATGAAAACGTCTGTTTTCTAGAAATTTTACATCATTGTTCAAGAAACAATAAATATCTTTAAATGTATTTTGCAGTGTATAAAATCTTTTCAAATTGTCGCGTAACACCTATTTAGGTTTAGCTGACCACCAGTGTTCTGCGAAACACAGTTTGGGTAACCCTGATATACGAGATATGTAATAATTTGTTTTTAATGATTATTGTCTTCGACTAGGCATGCTCCCTTGTGCGAGCGAGTTAACTTCTTAAGGAATATCGTCAGATCTCAGGTGGATGATGCATCCTGTTGGTATTCAAGGCGCCCCGCAGTCTGTCCGCGGAGTTATGTGGGAATAATGCTGATGTTTTCCTCCCAAGACTCCAATTATGTATGACGCACCAGTTCACAGCATCCTCGCGGGGCTGATGGCATCCGACGTGCTACTTTCTGATTTTAATTTATTTCTCAATTTGCAAACAATAGTAATGCTCCGTGTTCACGTATCATTCTCATGAGATAAATGCATTAAACAAATTGTCTGTACGAAGAGTAACACTAGATCTGTTACAACAGCATTCCGATGTACTCGTAAATGTTTAAATTATTTTGTTTGTCCGGAATTAGACGTGATTTAGTTGCATCAAAGAAACTTGTTCTAATTGGTTCCTCTGTTAATACAGTATTATAATTGGTTCCCCTGTTAATAGAGAATAATAATTGGTTCCTCTAACTAACTAACACTGTTTTTTTTTCAATTTCGACACTGTTTTAAATCATAGAAAAATCGTAATTATGCAGTTACATAGTGTTAACGTTTTGAATTTATCAGACATGTATTAGTTTTGATTATTTGTATTAGTTTTAGTCAATAGACTGTAACTTACCAAATTTTCTAATCGAATTTATTCTTCTCAAATCCTAGAGTAAATAACTTTCTTTAACCTCTAATGTATTAAAACTTAAGACTATTCTCGCGGAAGACCTCCTAAAAGATGGAAGGACAGCTGGAAAACCACCTCACAGAACCTAAGAACCATAGGTCTGTAACAAGGAAGAATAAGAAGAAGAACCTTTAATATATGAAAGCATTTTTGCCCTAATGTGCCATTGTTTTGCCAAGTAGTTTTCATAGAAATTAGATATTATAATTTGTATTTATATATTTACATTTAATGATGTCCTCATCTTCTTCTTCTTCTTCCTTAGCCTATTCCCGTCCACTCCTGGACAGAGGCCTCCTCCATTCGCTTCCATGTCACTCTGTCCTGTGCAGACTGCATACAGGTTAATTCCGACGTGTCTGTTCAAATCACCATTCCACCGTAGTTGCGGTCGCCGTGCACTTCTCTTTGCCGTCCACGGGCTCCAAGTCAGCAGTCTTCTTGTCCACTTTTCATCTGAGCTTCTGGCTACGTAATGATGTCCTAGTACAAATATAATATAATAAAATATCTAGACGTACGTTTCATCAATATTAAATTATGTAATGTAGAGTTTTACATCAATATTCAAGAATACTAGACAGCTAGACACTAGACAACTAGAATTAAAACTAGACAAATACCATAAGGTGTTAGGTATAATCATTCAAATCCGATGTTTTCTGCTAACAATTTCGGTGTATGCATCTGTTTTTGATGTGCTGCAGAGCTGCAAACTTTCCGATTGGAACATGCCTGAAGTGATGTCTGATACAGCCTAAATAATTCCGATCTCATTTCGGAGAAAAAATAATGAACCGTGGCTGCCCTGCCGGCATTCCCGCCGTGTCTTGCTGACTTTCCCGCTTTTTACAGAATCTCTTCAATGTAAACACGTCACGATTAATTGTTTCTTCTTGGCCTTTAAATGCTAACGGCCGAGTACTGATCGGACATATAAGTGATGCACGCTCTTCGTGTCGCGTGTATTGTACCATAAATTCCACATACAAAAAAATATACACCACGTGGTATACTTTCATGCGCCAAAAGAGTATAGATGGGTGTAAAATTTGTCCCTTATATACGTTAGCCTTATTATTGCTACCCGTCCACTCCTGGACAAAGGCCTCCTCCATTCGCTTCCATGTCACTCTATCCTGTGCAGACTGCATCCAGGTTATTCCGACGTGTCTGTTCAGATCATCCTTCCACCGTATTTGCTGTCGCCCTGCACTTCTCTTCGCCGTCCACGGTCTCCAAGTCAGCAGTCTTTTTGCCTACATTTCATCTGAGCTTCTGGCTATGTGACCTGCCCTTTGCCATTTTAGAGTCCACCCGCCACTTTGGATTAAGACAAATAAAACATATCCGTAAATGCCTACCTTCTGATGCCATTAAAACCCTTGTTAATTATTTTGTAATCCCACATTGTTTTGTAATCCCATTGGTACATCAAAATTCACACATGTAACCTCAATGCTCTATCGACTTCACTGGTTAAAGTTATCAATCGTATATACCATAAACTATGTCTACTTGTTCACAAAGCCTTACATGGACAAGCACCCCACTACTTCACAGACCTTGCAAGCTAATCGATCTGAACCCTCGACAGTCAAAAGGAAGAAGCAACACACAAACTTATTGTCCCGCCAAGTAGCTACAAATTTCGCGGATCATGGTTTGGCATCGCAAGATCGGCGGCGTGGAACAGGCTGCCGTACAATATCCACAATCAAGACAACGAAGGAGTATTCAGAAGCTATCTTAAAACATTATTTTCAAGAGAAGCTTTCCGGACGTAGAGCGCCCTTGAAGGGAGTCTCTCACAAATGGCGCTATAAAAAATCATCTTAAAATATTTTTGGCCATCATCTGGTTTCCTTTCCTTTCCTTTCCTATGGTCATGCAACTCTTGAAGAGTTTTAGCCTCCTTGATGATTTTATTCCAAGCGCTTCGATCCTGCGTATTTTGCTCCCAGCAGTCCATTTCACCCAACCTAGCCAGACCAGCCAGAACATTATCCATTTGGCGCTGTCTAGGCCCTCCTAGAGGTATTTCTCTTTCGGTCTTGACGCGTACAGGGTCTTGATTGCTTTGGTCTCTCCAGCTCGGCAGACGTGCCCAATCATCTGCTTTCGACACAATTAACTTTGAACTGGGTTTGATTCATAATAATTACAAGACAATAACAACAACAATTAACCATCACGCCGTTCCCCCGAAGGGGTATGCAAATAATATGGACCGCCACACTATTCTATCCTGCTAGCTTCCTCCACATTAACACAGCGAGTCATACACTACATTGATTCATCCAATTTCTAACATAACCTTTAAATTTTGATCAATTTGGTTATGACAATTTTTCCTCAGTCTTCTTCGACTCCGTAATCGGTTTACATCGTTAACGTATACTTTCTTAACCATTATTTTTTCATCCATGTGTTTCACATGTCCAAACGAACGCAGTAATTCTTTTATAAATTTGTGCATAATACTTTCTACCTCTCTACATTCCTTCCTAATTACATTACAACACAATACTAAAATAATTTCAACTAATCTCTTTATAAAGCAGTAAAAATATGTTTTATTGTGCCAAGATATTTTTGTTCGTTAACATTATTTCCAAGACAATAAATGAAAGATTAGTACATGTTATCACTCATTGCATCTGATATGAAAGTACTTGATTATATCGTGAGTTTTTTTTAATGTCATAAACGGTTTGTTTGATTGTCTGATACGATCTCGTGCATTTACAGTATAATTGATAAGCACATCGATTTAATTAGACATTGTGAAATTATTTATGAAAATAATCGGTATAGGAATCAATTTAGAATGTCAATCCCCACAAAACGACTATAAGTGAACGTGTAGTTAAATAGGTAATTAGAACTAAGTTCATATGTATATGAGGCCGCCAGGGCAAGAGTGGTCTAACCCCAAATTTAGACAATGGAGATAAATGCGATTGAAAATTTGACGTTTTTTCCACATGTTTTTTTAAACTATATGGGTTAGGGTCTTCTTTAGTGATAAACCTTGTTTGTTTGGTGAATGTCTTTAGAATAGTATTTGAAATATTGGGAAATATAAAGTTTAAGGATATTTTTTGATGGTTACTTATAATAGACCACATTTGACGCCATATATTTTGGAAATGGTGGTTAGATTAATTTTTCTTTTATAGTAGGTCACAAATAGGTGTGTAGGTCACAAATTTTTCAAAAAATGTTGGTTAGACCACTCTTGTCCTAGTGGCCTCGTATGTAGAGGAAACTCCCAGTTTTTTTTTCAATTCGATACTTACCCAAAATCTGCTGAAGGCCCAATCTCGTCTAAGGTCCAAATTAACGAGCCAGGCCTTAACAACAGACGCAAGGGTTGATTCTGGCTTCTCTTATTCAAATCCTTAAAGTACAGAGGATTTTTAATTATACAACGAATTATCAAATGAGGTAAGAGATGCCGGTTCTCTCGCGATTTTTCGTCGAAAATGCTTTCAATGAGTTCTAACTACCGATATTTAATGTTTTTTGTTTTTCTCATTTGCGATTTTTATATTCTTAATTAATTGTTTATAGATTGTTTTATAAATTGTAAAATGTTCCTGTAATTTTTTTATAATTTTATTAAATAAACAAATAGAACAAATTTTACTAGAATTAAACTATAAATTTCAAAAATTATTATTAAATTTAATTTTTATTGCATATCGCGTGAAATAAAATCCAATGGCGCTCAAAGAGGAGCCTAGAACAGGTTTGTGCGTCACTCTGTTGACAAATAGGCTCGGTAGTTGGCCTGCAAGTGCGGCAGGGCAAGCACCAGGCCCTCGGCCCTCGGGCTGCTGGGAAGCCTGTCGCACTCTAAACCAGATTTAGAAAGGCTCGTCTCTCACTCCACAAACGGAGCGCGATGACTAATGGTTTCGGCGGTGCCTCACTTCACACTTCACACTTCACCCTGGACTGACACCGGCGGTGTTCCCAGGCGCAGGTGCTTGGCCTTGGCCTTGGCCTTAGGGGGAGCTTCAATTCGTTTGCTTTCAATTTTATAGCAAAATCTCTGAAAAAAATAATCAAAACAGCTACTACATACTTTCAATAGTAATTCAATATATTAGGTTGGGGAAAAAGTAATTTCGTATTTTTAGTTTTATTTCAATGCTTTATAAAAAGTGTTACAATCATCCGATTTAAGTAACGAGAATCCAACTTCATAATGACCCTCTCGTAGAAGCCCTTGTCCCTATTGGCAAAAAACTCAGACAACTAATTTTCATAGGCCTCTCTTGAGACCAAATTCGTACCCCCAAGCGCGTTGGCCATATACAGGAACAGGTGGTAGTCACTTGGTGCCAGGTCCGGACTATAGGGTGGATGCATAAGAACTTCCCATCCGAGGTCCCGGAGATTCTGGCGCGTCATCAAATATGTGTGCTGCCTGACGTTAACATAATAAACGGTAGTGAAATCAGAGGAAGGGCTGCGAGAGGGAAAGGGATAATCGAAAAATATTTTGAACCTTTGGAACAAAATAGCAATTTTCTAAGAAATTAAAATTAATGTGAATAGGTGGTGGGGGTTCGAGAAAGAAAGGAAGGGATAAGCAAATAAAAATGTTTGAAATCACAAATTTCTAGGAAGTGTAAATTAATTAATTAAATCAAATATAATAACCATACCATGCTTAAATACAAAGTGTTTTATTTATTTTATACTTTTTTTAGTGTCTAACCACAAAGTGAGTGCTTCATATGAAAATTTAATTTTAAAACACTTTAATTATACTAATTATTACGTCACTTTATTTTTGTCAAAACCAGCCAAAGGAGCTTCGTCAGGGTTAAAAAACTGATAAAGAAAGTGGTGAAAAAAATTGCAAGTGTTTTAAAATTATTTTTATAAATTAAGTGTAATGAATGGAACATTAAGATGGTTTAGACACATGGAAGGAATCAATGAAGAAAGAATGGTTAAAAAAAGTTTATGTTAAAGATGTAAATGGAACTAGAAATAGAGGAACACGAAATGGATGTATGGATGTTGAGGAAACGAGAGAAATATTTCAGGACAGAAAAGTGGGTCAATCCATTATTTCTGCCTACCCCTTCGGCGAGACGAAATGATGGTTAGTTGGTTAGTAAGTTATATAATATTTTTATTATCAATTAATGCATATGAATCGGTAACACATGATGATTTTGATAATATCCCGCGGTACTTTAATAATAATATCCGTGTGTCTGGAATGTTGAAATGTTCTAAACCTTTATTATTTGAGATACAATCTCGAGCCGAGACGTGTGGGTCCATTGAGGAACCGAGACGAGGTCGGGTCCGGGTCGACATATTTGTTAAACGCTAACTGGCCCGGTGCTAGAACTGAATAATTCCTTCGTTTACAGATCATTATAAATGTAAATGTCTTCAAAGAGGGTTGCCTACACGCTGTAAGCCGAAAAAAATGACCGCAACAATGAGGCGAGCGTACTTCGGACAAGACTCGCTAGAAATAACCGTGGAAGCTTTTCGAATTATATTATACTTGAAATATGACCTGCCACGGTGCTTGTTAGGTACTTTGATATTTCTATTGAACTTGGACACGCCTTTTAGGTTGTTTTACCATTAGATTAAATGGGATTTATATCCTCCAAATTAATTTAATGAAAAATACATTATTTTGTAAATTCTATATTTCTATTAGATTACAAAATCTTATTTCTTGTACTTTCGTATGAAGTGTTTAATTTCTGATGTGGCAATTTGTTTTTCTTACCCCAATTTGTTTTTGAAGCGAAACATTATAAATAATTAAATTATTGTTGGTTCAGTTATAAATAACTTAAAAAAAGATATGTTTTATCAGATTCATTGCATAACTTTAATAAAATCATTAATACCATAGATTATTTTATCATGGTTTATGGGAATGATACGTTTTGCCTTACTAAGGTATTATAAAATGTCCAAATTTCATTATGTCTTAACAAGGCGAAGTCATTTCCATAAAATTTCTAGAGAACATGTTTTCATTTGTATTATAATTGTAGATAAGACTACATATTATTTAATATGTAGTCTTATCTTCGATCAAGACGCAATAAATATTTAATGAAACGTATACATTAAATAATTAATACGAATAAAAACGTCAGTTTTCTAGAAGTTTTATTTTATTTTATGGGAATGACATGTTTCGCCCTTCTAAGGCATTATCAAATGTGACATGTAATAATGCCTTAGAAGGGCGAAACATGTCATTTCCATAAAATATAATAAAACTTCTAGAAAACTGAATAATATAATATGAAGTTTTAAATCATTGTTTAAGTAACAATATAAAAATTTAATCATCCCCATTTTGCTAATAACCCCCCCCCCCTCCCCAGAATGTTTTTTAACTTATGTAAATTAGTTTAACATAGGGTACTAATGTTTTTTATGCTGTATCTGATATTATACACCATTACTTATAACGAGAATATGATAGTTAGAAGTTTTATTATATATTAAGGAAGTTACTTATTTCACGTTGTTAGGGCATTATCAAATATTTACGCTGTAATTGAGTAAATCATTTCGGTTTTGCTAATAGATTTTAGAAATATGATTTTTCGGAATAAATAATCACTACCGAAAGCATGATTATTCTTAAACTGCTGGAATTCTGTTAGATATATTTAACACAACCCGATCTTAACAGAATGTTGATAAACATATAATAATTTCTACCTTTTCATGATCCCTCGGTCTTCAGCCAGTGCCCCAGGATACAACAAAATCATTTGAATTTTTTTTAGGGTACTAAAATTTATCATAGATCATCTCCAACCCTTTTATTCTGCCGGACCACTTCTATTTCAGTATCTGTAATGAAACTGCTTGGCTTGCCTCGAGGAGAACTCTAATTAATTACGTTGTCCTATGCATTCGGTCACGACCTTAATTTTTGAACCTAAAAGCCATATAACGTGAATATTCGGCCGAGACAATATTCAGTATAATATATCCAGAACATAATATACAGTACAGGTATTTCAAGAAGTAACCATTTGAACAGACGATAGCTCTGGATGGAATCATAACATAATATAAATCTGACATTACCATCATACCTCATTTCGGACCAAAATTCAATTAAGACTTTATGGCTACCAAGTACAGATTTGAATTTTCTAGCATAATTATGTGAATTATATGCCAACACATCGCACGCTTCATAGTAAACTGACCGATTATGGTTTAGGTCATAATTTAGTTAACATTAGACAGAGGCTTGTGTTAACGCTATCCATCTATTTTTCACAATGTTAACGCTATCCAGTCGTAGTACGATAATCGTTCACAATGTTAACGCTATCCATTCGTACGTGTTTTTAGACTGTTTTTGTTAAAACACCGACTCATGTCAGATTGAGCAAAACTTGTTTTTTTGAGTTAAGCCAGTGTTCTATTAATCGTGCGACATGTAGTTTCAAGTTCAACATAACCAAAATACTCGTGGTTTTTCTTTTTTAAGTGTAATTTTTCACTATTTTATGATATCAAATCTCTTTAAAAATATGACTTACAATTTTCTGAGGTATTATATATTTTTGACAAATGTCATTTAATAATGCCTCAGCAAGGCGATACATGTCATTCCCATATAATATAATATATTGTCTAGAAAACATACGTTTTAATATGGAGTATAACATCATCGTTCAAGAAACAATAAATATGAAAACAGTTTTATTATTATAATATCGTAGAGCGACGATAAAACCACTCGTCTATTATTTTGTAATAATTAAAATAAGGATATATAATATAACTAACTTACTAACCATCACGCCGTCTACCCGAACGGGTAGGCAGAAAGAATGGACTGCCACACTTTTCTTTCCTGACATATTTCTCTCGCTTCCTCAACATTCATACATCGTGTCATGCACGGGCGTCGATTTCTCTGACTTCACACATTGCCGACATTCAATATTTGATTTATATGATCGTTTTCCTCGGTCTTCCTCTATTTCTGGTTCCATTTACATCATTAACTATAATTTTTTTACCATTCTTTCTTCATTCATTCTTTCCATATGTCCAAACCATCTTAATGATCCTTTCATTATTTTGTTCATGACACCATTATTCGCACCGCATTCACTTCTTATCATTCGACACTCTATCATACACAGAGATTCACACATTATTCTAAGAGATCTCATTTCTACTGCATTTATTCTACTTTTATCCTTTTTTGCCAGTTCCATGCTTCGCTTCCATACATATAATATAGGTAATATAATAATAATGTAAGATTACACAGGGCTATTTGTTAATCTTGTTTGGTTGTGGTAGTACATTTGGCGGAGCACAATTGGGAGATCTGGACCCGCGGCGCCAGATAACATTATGTAAACTCCGCTCCGTGGCGAGCGGCGGATCTTTTATTTTCGTCCTCCGCACGTGAGATCTCCGCGTGCGCCGGCAATCCTACATTGTAATATTGTAATACTCGCTTCGTACATACCATACACGAGGTACACACGTTGTCGCGCGGGCCTCGGCCAATATTCCGCAAGCTCGCTACGTCCTCCCGTCCGTCTGCTGGGCAGGAAATGCCCGAAACGCCAGGGACCAGAAGTCACCAACCGCTAAACAATTGACACTCTCTATACTTACTCCGAATTCAATCTAATAATTTTATGTATTCATATTTACAAACTACGCTCGCCATAAATTTATGACCTGCGACATCGGAGGTCCCAGGTTCGATTCCCGGAGTTGGCAGTGAAGTGTGATTGTCGCACTGCATTTGGTCTGGTGAAGAATTTACGTAACAATAAAATGGCGATAGATTTGCTAACTATCACATGTCATGAGAATCAATATGATAGCTATACCCTTTACATGATATAAAGAGCGATTCAACAAAATAATAATAATGGTTTTTAATAACTATTTGCATGTTCATTAATACGAATAGACTTGGATCTTCTGGCTTACAGATTTCAGCTCTAATGGTTATTCCTCTTACGTATGTTGCAAACATTGTTAAAAATGTGATTTGGTGATTTTTATAATTATGCTGGGGCTAGATGTGTGGCCCGGAGTGCTCCTCCCGAATGAGCGCAAGGGATGATTTAGGCTTTATGCTAAAGTCCTAAATGTGTTTTTTATGAATTATTTTATAATATGGGAATGACATGTTTCGCCTTGTTAAAGCATTCATGAATGTCTTAGAAAGATGAAACATTTGATAATGCCTTAGCAAGGCGAAACATGTAATTTCCATAAAATATTTTATAACAATTATGAAAGGATCGCTGCGTTGGTTCGGACATATGGAATGCATGGATGGAGAAAGAATGGTTAAGAAAGTATAAGTTAATTATGTAAATGGGGTACGAAGTCGAGGCAGACCGAGGAAAACATGGCATGACCAAATTAATCAAATTTCAAAGGTTGGTCATGTTAGAAGTCGAAGGAATCGACGTGCGTGTTTGACTCGTTGTTTGAATGTGTAGGAATCTAGAGAGGTTTGCCAGGACAGAGTAGTGTGGCGGTCCATACTCTCTGCCTACCCCTGCGGGGAAACGGCGTGGTGGTTTGTTTGTTTTGTTCTAACAAAACTCATATAAAACAGACGGTTTCATTCATATTAATTATTTAATGTAGAGTTTTACATCATTGTTCAAGAAACAATAAATATGTACGAGTATTATTTGTATGTTGTTTCTTATATTATAATTATGTTTTTCTAAAATACACCGTAACGTGAAATGCTTTCTTATGAAATTTATTTTATTTTTAACTTAAGCAATTCATTGATCGATAATCTGCCAACTATTACAACGGTGGTAGGGTAAACCATCGTGATAATTTTTCCAGATCTCATATTCATAGAACGCGTTTTTCATACATCGATTTTGCGAACAACATGGGTGACTTGATTTCCTTGGTCTTCCTCGATTTGATGTTCCATTCGCGTCATCCTATTACTTTTTCCTATTATATTGTACATTTGTAAACCTTTTCAATTGTCCTTTTCGTGATGTTTGCGTGATTGGTTTGTGTTTTAGTTAAAATGTGTATTTTAAATTTTAATTCTGAGTTTTTTATTATTATTGTACTATAAAAAAAGCTTTCAGTTTTGAATTTGGTTACGTCTGCGCGCATTAAAATTCCAGTTCACGGGATAGCTGTCTGGCGCGATCATTTGATAGGCTTGTCAATTAGCGGAGCAATTATCTTGATATTTAGGTACAGCGCCTCCCTACGCGCGGTGCTCACGCAGCATCCACCGGACCCGCAGAATAAATGCGCTATTTCCGACTATGTTCGACATTGATCAACCGCCATACGTCACCGCCGATCTATTCTCGATAGTCTGGGACGAAGGCTGCCTTGCTCTATCATTATCTTTTATGTTTCTTTATTATGTTTTCCGCGATCTCGGACAATGTTATTAGGCAGGAGACACAATACTATATGAACCGTGTAATTATGAATAAACACACTCTTTATTTAAAAAAAAACATACCTGTATAATAAATAAATAAAAATTTAGAGATTTGAAGGCAGAAAAAATACGTGGCGTTCATGTTAACTTTACCCACAGTGTGAACATTGTTGTAATTAATTAATATGAATGAAAACGTTTGTCTTCTTTATTATATTTTAGATGGAATGTCATGTTTTCTAAGGCATTATCAAATGTAATAAAACTCCTAGAACACAGACGTTTTCATTCATATCAATTATTTATTATGAAGTTTTACATCATTGTTCAAGAAAAAAGAAATTGTTGTAATTTAAAAAAAAGATGTATTGTATACGAGTATATTACAAAAATTTTGAAAACGTCTTAAAAAACGGTGGATTCGTGGAACATAAATTAAATAGACAAATGTGTACCATCTAAAAATAACATTTTGCATTAAATTATTTTTATTTTGTTATTTTATTTTATATCATTGTATTTTTTATTATCTGTTTTAGATTTATTTTGTGGATGTTGGAAGATCGAAGTGTGCGCAGGAGATGCCTATTGGTGGCGATGAGGTTCGCAACCCATCACACCGCGTCTCCCGCGGGGCGAAAAGAGAAGGATGGAGTGCCGCATCAGTAAAAGTGTGACAGTCCATTCTTTCTGCCTACCCTTTCGGGGAGACAGCGTGATGGTTAGTTAGTTAGTTAGTCTTAAATTTTTTTTATTTATTTAAAAGTAGATTACAATCGCAATGTTATCAAATATGCATTTTTTTTAATATTTGTAAAATATATATAATATACACAATATATCTACGAACATTAAAAATTCATTCACCTTCTTACTCATGAATAAATCAATGATCAGGGATAAACAAACCGCCTGAAGATGGAGGTATCCTCCGAAACATGTCGTGTTTTTTTTAAATATTTTGTGGATAATAAACAAAGTTATTTTCAATTTCTTAAGTGTATTACTATGGAATTCCACGGTGTTAACGCCTTAGCTTTCAATAAGCTTATTATGATACCCTAATGAAACGAAATATGTCAAACTAAGTTACGATTTATAAACCTCATTGAAAAAACGAATTCCAAAATACACATATCGTTTCTTCAAATCTGTATACTGAACAACTACCCGTTTCTGCTTTATTTTTCTTCTGTAATATCTCACGAATCCATTTTAAATTCATACAGCGCCTCAATGCACACGACATCAGGTGTAATGTGTAAGCCAGACCTGCGGTGATGAATATCTTTTGCAGATTGAAGAATTGACTATCCGAAGCTCAAATCAATGAGCTTGCGTAGATAAGGGGCATGTCTATGCAAAGCTTATAAACGAATAGATACAGCTTATGATCACACTAATAGTAAGTTTTTTTTTATATAATGTCAACACCTAATATTACGTTAAAATTTTAATTCGCTAATATCTTGGATTCCGTTCAATGAAATTTCTCCATTTTTTATTTATAACTCAGATCATCAATGGGTGTGTACTATGGCCTAATTTTTGAATTCCTGACCGCTCTCATTAACAGAAGGATCAAGTTTTTTTTTCAGATAACATTCTTAGTCTCAGAGAAAATCTTACAATACATTTCGACTAGTTGCAAGTCGTGAAATATTCACAGAAGTAAAGATTTTCTACCCTTAAAAAACTTGTTTCACTGTAGAATCGTAATCAGTAATAAGTTTTAACTATCACTGTTTTTTCGCACACGTTAAAATTTTCACAATTAACAACACTGAATTGTTCCCTTTTTGTTTTCTACGCTACTGTCATACAACAATAATCAGAACAAAATATAAAAAAATCTAGAAACGTTCTCGAGCATACGAATAGTTTGCATCTCTCTTGTATTCAGTGTGGGTTTTTGCCTATTTATAATTATTATGATTGGAGTTGCCGAGGATCGAGCGGAGTGGAAGAGGAGATGCTTCGCCTTGCTGCAGACCAATCGCTAGATTGAGACCGGAGAGAGGTAGGTATTATGATTACATTGAAACATATGGATCTTTCGAATACACACATTGATAATTTGAACATGAACTTATCTTTAAAACGAGTAGTCTAATTAGTTTAGAACTCCGTAATATCCTAATTGAACACGTTACCTGTTAAAGCTGTGTACAAATCTAAAAATTGGAACAAGTCTCCGCGTGTTGTGTACCATATATTTACCATACTTGTCTAACAATAATCGGGTCGCAAGGTCGCGCCCGCGGGGATTCACTCATATCTCATGTTTACCTTAAACTTTACACGAATGTGTACATTTCTTAAATGCATAATTCACCTCCTCTACGTATTTGCTATTGAATGTCGTTCCAATGATGACGCCATTAAAAATATACGAAAAATATCTTCTATACTTCTGGATAACATTGTACCACTATTCTTTTTTTTAGGCACCATCTTATAATATTGAAGATATATAATATACAGATGACAAATACTCTTGTCGTTAGAGAGTATCTTGTCTTCCTGAAGGTAAACCATCTCTCATGCGTTCCTGGTATTATATATTATATTTTACCTGTTCTCAATAGATGCCTTAAACTTTAATATTATTTGTTATGTTTTTTCAGATAATAAACTGATTTTATTTTAATATTCTAAAGGGTTTGATTATACAGGGTGTCCCAGAAGTCGACGTCAAACCGGAAACGGATGATAGGACATATTATGCCAGTTATGAGAAAATTAAAAAAAAATCCGTGTTTTGTAATTTTTATAATAGGCATTTAAAATAAATTCGAGAAAATCAACACCCTGTGGTAGTCTTACTAGTAAACTCCTGTAACTACATCTCTTTGCTTTTTTTAAATTTTATTTTTATTATATAATCCTGAATAATGCTTCTGTAAATTGTTGCCTAAAACCTAAAGCTAACTGCTCCAGCTTGGAAGAAAATGTTACTTTTTGCCCAACCAAGTATTCAAAATTAATACTACGCCCAATTTTTTATATTTAAAAAATACAGAACTTCCCTTTTTTTAATTTTTTACATAATTAGCATGACTTTTTGACCGTTTCCGCCTTGACGTCGACTTCTGGGACACCCTGTATATCTAACCCCTTTAGTGCGGCATTTTCAGTCCAAAATGTATGGTTTTGAACTGCGGTAGACTACAATTGCAGCTCACATTTAAATTTATCTTATAAACCTTTGTAAGTAATATTATCATGAACTGGAACTATCTGTCTGAGCTGTAAATATAGAGTCCATTTTTTTTTACAGCAAATGAAGCCAGTCGTAAAATAAGGTTTAAAAACGAAATATCTATCCATTGTATCAACTGTTATCTATTCGTATAATAGAATCAAATAAACAAAAAATAATCACGGATTTACCCAATGAAATAAATATCTTGGATAAATGTCATATTTTAATTAAACACGTATTAATTAAATTTTGCGTATCAGAACCGAAGTTGTATATTTATACTATCGCACGTGAAGACGTTTTTGTTTATAACTTTTTTTATTGTTTCTCAGAACCAGCTTGTAACAATCAAGTTGCAGTCCTGACGGAGTAAAGAGATGCCTTTTTCTCTGGTAATAAAAGGAAAAGCCACCTTTGGTAACGAGCTATGTACATATGGTACGTTCTTTGTTTATAAAATTAAGTATATAACTCTCCGAGACCGGCAATTCAAGATGTACTCTGGGTACCTATACGAATCAATCAAACAAACAAAAATATTCAACCAAGATAGAAAAGCAAAATTGCTGTCTCATACCATTGCGTAAAACTAATTTGAGAAAAATTTAATAAAATAGTTGCATAATGGAAACGAGTGGAGATTGTTGTGGACCAATCCGCAGGATTGTAACCATGAAGAAGAACAATGAAAATATTATTGTACATAATTATATAATTGATTTTCCAATTTTAACGTATGTACAAATTGCAGAGATGACGACAACGTCATGTAAAATTTATGTATAATAATATTCACTAACATATTGTATGTTGGTTTGGTTTGTTGGTTTATAATATAATTTTATAAGTAAGTAATGTCAGATGCCGGAAAATTAGGCACTTGTGCGTGGTGTATAAATATGCACATTACTAAGGAATAATATTAGAATAAAAAAGTTTGGAGGTCAATTTTCTCTCATTATCAAATGAGAACATAATTTTACAAAATTAATTAAAGCGCTAATGCAAACTTTAAAAAAAAATTACGGTTCATCACATAGGAAAATGTTTGTTTTAATTTTAATTAACGTCTTTCTGCTTCGTATTGTATAATATTTTTTAAAAACAAAGGATTGATATGGTTAACGGATAACAATACTATTTTGCTAAACTTGCGATCTAAATAGCAGTTTTCATCCAGACTAAACCTTTTGAAAGTAATGTATTACATCACATGTGAACCAATTCTCAGCATTGAGTATTAATTATATATTATTTTATTTACATAATATTTAATTCTCTTTAATTCTGCTCTTATGTAACTATAAAGATTAACTGAATTGGCGTTTCAAAAAGATGGCAAACATTTATGTCGACCTCACAAATCATCGAAATTGCTCTGTTTCTAAGAAATTCAATTAAAAATAGACATTACATGATTATCTTTCAAGCATTTCCACCAGACGTGAAGTAATGCAACGCTTTTAACCTTGTCTCTAAAATAAATAACGAAAGTAATTGAGTTTTCTAAATTTATCAACGGACCTTCTAATACTCGTACTATACTTGTCGAGCCAATGATTTCAATTTTATCTGTTTTCTTGATATCCTACATGAATATCAACACAATTTACCCAAAACAATGCCCTTCTTGAAGCAATAATTGAAATAATTTACTATGATTTAATTGCAATCTAATGATATATTTTTATTTTTTTATGAATTAAAACACAAAAATTTCGTATGAAGCACTTAATTTGTGGTGTGACATTATTAAATATAACAATAATACTAACTAACTAACTAACTAACCATCACGCCGTCTCCCCGAAAGGGTAGGCAGAAAGAATGGACTGTCACACAAAATAAAAATAATTTAATACAAAATGTTATTTTTAGATGGTGCACATTTGTCTATTTAATTTATGTTCCACGAATCCACCGTTTTTTTAATTTAGCACATGATGTAATAACACATAATGTTTTTCCGATGTTGCACATGTTGACATGGACGATCCGGACTTTTGTGTTTATTTAATTTATGTTACACGTATCCACCGTTTTTTTTAAATTAGCTGTTATATGATTTAATTAATGTTCCATTATTATCGGTTAAAGTGTAACAATAATACATTTGTAATATTTGTGTTTACGTAACTTAGGTGTTTATAACAAATAAAGTGTTAACTGTTTAAATAAAAAAAACTTTGTTATAAACATCACAATTGATTATATTTTGTCGCGACAGCTGTTTCGCCAACCGATGTTAGCATCGTCAGGTCTAACAATCGACTAAAAAAACTTTTTTTAGTTGATTGTAAGACCTGACGATACTAACATCGGTTAGCGAAACAGCTGTCGCGACAAAATATAATCAATTGTGATATTTATAACAAAGTTTTTTTTGTTTAAACAGTTAATAATATTGAAATATCAAACGGTTTCCGCCAAAACATTGGATTATCTAACAAATAAAGTAGTTTAGATACATCAATATTACACGTGTATTATTATTATATTTAATCAAAACACAATCTTTTCCACTGTACAGTATATTTTTCTCGACATGTACTGAAGGTTTTTCACCTTAATTGTGAGAACGATATAAACAGGAAAAAACAGTGTTTTAATTCATAAAAAAAATCGGCATTATGGAATTAAACAGTGTTAAGTCATTAAGTTTATCAAAAGATATATTTTTCGATAAAATAAAGGATCACATACTATGTTGAAGTACAATATACGTGAATTCGGATCTTAAATTTGTCACAACCTGTAATTGTACTGTCGATATTAGGCGAATTGAAATCAAAATTAAATATTTTGAAATTGGAAATAGTTGACAAACGTTTATGACGCAATGTAAGCATTTTAAAAATAGAATGATTTTTTGGTGGTCTCAATTGCTATTTTTTCGCCCTCTTACAATATACACTTGATAGTTGATTAGTTTCCTTGTAATTCAAATACTTGCCTACGACTGAGAGAGTTGCGAGGTGTGCCAACATTATAATAATGCGATGTACAATGAGCGGTCCGACATTTTGAAAGCTTATCGGGAGTGCGGATACAGGCACGCTATATTGTATAGCATATTATATTTTGTTGGTACGTCAATCGCGTGCAAACTTTCTATGTTGCTGCTTTGATGTGATTTTTTCTACGTCTGGCGTCTGCCTCCCATTGTAAACTATGCCAACCGCAGAGCCGCTATGTGCAGGGGTCACCAAACTTGTATCATCTCTGTAACCTCCACGCGGTAATCCCGCCATTTATCTCCTCTATTATAATATTAACCCTTTGCAATATTTAATTATTATCATTTGCGCATTACCAACTGAACTATTCTTCCGGGAGATTGCCACTAGTATCATTTAACAATTATTATTTTTCTTCTTTTCCTTTGGTCATTTGGTCTGTTCATGTAGTCTGTTCATGTAGTCAGACTGGCCTCTCTCGGAAAGTTGAGTGAATCTTATCTCCCCATGGTCTCAAGCAGTGGCGATACTCCCATAGAAGCCCAGAAGCCCGGCTTGCGTAAGAAATTTTGAATCAAAACCTCTTCTGGCTTACAAAGGTTCAGCTCTTGTGGCTATTCGTCTTACGTCTGATGGGAACATGGTTTTTTGTTTATACGGGGGTACGATTACTTAGATTTGGGCTTCAATGGGAGTACCACCACTGGCTCTCAAATTACATTAAGTGTACATAGTTGTTCTTATACTCGTATAATAAACATTTTCGAACATCTTTTTACACTCCCCATAGTCATACCCTAAATGTTCCGGTTGAGGTTTTCCGTGGTTTCCTTATCTGTAAGGCTAATGTCGGAATATATGTAGATAGCCCATGGACCCCAGAGCTTGACTAAGTCAGCTCTGTAGACTTAACATTAAATACAAAATATAGAAAGAAAATTTTATAATAATTAATAATATCCTTGAGATAATCACCAGCTACATATTATTGAAACCAATAAAGAAAAAAACTATCAAATTTACAAAAAAAAATGTAAAGAAGGAGTCTCAATAAATATTTATATTAGAATAGTATAGTTAACTACTAACTAGCTAACTAAGCATCACGCGGTCTCCCCGAAGAGGTAGGCAGAATTAATGGATACTTCTCGATTCCTCAACATTCACATGTCGTGTCATGCACGCACGTCGATTTCTGCGACTCCTCGCGTGCCCTACATTTAATATTTGATTGATTTGATCATGCCACAGGGACACCGAGGATCGTGTCAGGAAAGAACAGTGTGGCGGTCCATTATTTTTGCGTGCCCTTTCGAGGAGATGGCGTGATGATTAGCTAGTTACATTTACATAGGAATATACCATTTATGTGCTTACTTTTCGTGATCATAGATTATACGTTTAATGCATTGTTGTTTATACCTTAATTCAACAACTTTTTTTAGTACTGAAATAAATTTTAGTTTTGTTATTTGCTCGAATAAAGATGCAGCAGTGTCAAACCCGGTATGTGAAAATCAATTGTCGTTGAATCATGTCATTTTTAATTGCATGTGACATTTGCAATAAAAGGCTGTCGATCTATGAGACCATAAGCTAACCGCTAACAAGTATCAACCAAAATAATATAACAACATACTAATCCGAGCCGAAGGTATGGTTATATGGAGGCCGCCAGCCCCGACAAAACTAAACGGCCAACGTTTTCTTTCGCAATGATTGTTATTATCGGCTGCCGGAGCCCATTTCAACGTTGTTTCGTCTGAACCTCACCTGTTGAAGCACAAAGGTCCGCCAATGTTCGTACATCACTACTGCAAAGTGTTCTTAGCTCGTGTATGATAGTACTTACCATGTACGTATCCATTGGAGGGGCAAGGAAGATGCCTCGAAGTGTGGTGTTACTATAACTATAACACTCGACACCTCTCGAAACGACACATAGTCGCCTAAACCTTCCATTAAAATGACAAGAGAAGAGGACAGATATGATCATGTTTTGAGCCTAACCCTATAAAACTAGCTTGGCAATATCACGACGAAGGAGATATATGTATCTCCACTGTTCTACTTAATACTTACTTCCTATGGCCATACAACTCCTGAAGAGTTTTAGCCTCCTAGATAATATTCTTTCAAACTCCTCAATCCTGTGCTTTCTACTTCCCAGCAGTCCGATTCGCCCAGAGCAGCCAGAACATCTCCACTGGTCACACGTGACTAATAATTTACATCTTTCTTCACAGTTCCTTCATCTGGCAGTCTTACGTCTCGTCCTCCACTGAGCTCGATCTTCTGCGATCCTCTTCAACTCAACACGTGTGACATAGTGCATACCCTTAAACACCTTTTTCAGATACGCTCGTCGGGGGCGCCCTCTATAATTTGTCCCAAATCTATAACATAAAAAATGTATTATTTGAAAATATCAGATTCTAAAACCGATTCAAAAAATATTATTAAGAAGTTCCTTATAAACAAATATAACCAGTTTTTCAAGATTGTATTATTTATGTTTTTATGTTTTGTTGGCATTTGGTTTCTGCGACTTTCGATATTTCGCAAATAAATAGAAATTGCTTTAAATAAATATTTTATTTTTAGAGAATATTTGATATTATCCCCTATATCGCCTGACATAATAGCTAAGTCTTATTGTGTTATCATTTCGGAAGAAATCGAATAATTTTTTTTTAATTTTACCACAAGAACATAAATCCGCCGGTGGTGTAGAAGATATTATACAATAGAATGCTTGGTTTCTATTCAGGGGTTTGTAGATTCACTTCACTCGATTAGAAACCTTGGATTGCCATCGATTGCTATTAGGATAAGCTTTCGTTTCATATTTTGTTTTTAATATCGCCATTGATAATTAGTTTTTGGTCTATCAAAGCATAATCCTTTAAAATTCCACAATACATATTTCCGTGAATTAAAACGCTGTTTTTTTTTTTTTTACTTATAATAGTTTATTTGTTCCACTTAATTAACTAAAGAACTAACTATCACGCCGTCTCCCTGAAGGGGTAGACAGAAAGAATTGACTGCTATACCGTTCTTTCCACGTATCCTCAACACACATACACCGAGTCCTGCACGCACGTCGATTTCTCCTACACCTCGCCTGGGCGACATTAATATTTGATTTATTTGATTGTGTCACGTTTTCCTCTGTCTTCCTCTATTTCTATTTATTTGAGTTTTTGTCCCATTTTATTTATTTATATTGATCTCACGATGAATACAGTAAACTACATTTGAAACTGTCTAAATTTACTTATGAAAGTGAAGAACACAGCTTGTTTTGATTTATAAAATTAGTATTTTATCTTCCCACGATAATATTTTCTCATCGCTTCCCCTTTATAAATAATAATCTTGTAATAATTGAACACAAATGTAATATTAATATTATATGATGATGGGTTTTACATTTATTTCACGAATAGACCATCTACAGTTCTTTTCATTAAGAAATTCTCAAAGATACAACTTATATTGTAGAAAGAACGGGCGAAGTCTTCCTTCAAGCGAGTACAGTATGGTCTAGATGGGCTTGTATACAATCATATGATCCTACTAACATGATTTCCACAGCTCCTAACTGTTAGCTCAATATGGGCTAGCGGACTCAGCTAACGCATGAGGTGAATCAATCCAACGGAACCTCTAAATTAACTATTTAAAACGATCACCAGCATTTAATATTTCAACTTTTGCGCAGTTCAGTTCAAGTTCTCGATCAAACGGAACAAATCAAACCGTAAACATATTTGAAGAACGAGAAACTAATAAGTATTTTCTTATTCTTAATATAATATAAGATAATTAATAGGGAATGGAACCATCGGACGCCCAGGCTAGAGGTATGTCGGTGCAAAAAAGGAGTCTCATTCCTATTAACGTTTTTAAGGCAATAAGCGAGACAAAATAGCTAGCAAAGTCACACTATTTTACCTTCATTACATTAGTCAAGTCCGAAACAGTCTTCTGCTTCTTCCTGTGGTGTCATGTCAGGTCCCCCCGACGATGACTCACTTGAGAGTATGCATTTCTGTCTCTGACAAATCGAAACAGCTCCTCAACGCTTTTGAAGCCAGGATATTCGCCTCCTGCCGATTTTAAGTCTCGTCGACCCTTCATAATCAAATGCAACAATTAATATTTTTATCCCCTAATCACATGGTCTAAATATGACACTTTACGGGTTTTAATATTGGTCAACAATTCACTATCCGCTCTGGCTTCCGGAGAACATTTATGTTACCGACCATATCAGTCCAAGGAATGTACAACATTTTGAATGCAACACGCTGCGTATTTCCGAAACTTCAAATTCGAGCTCTCAAATGCTTTGTTGATGTACAATACGTTGGACAAGTATATACCTCATCGGGTAGTTCCTTGAAATGAATCCATTCCTAATCATACTCGTTTATCATGTCAAATTTGATTATTCGCTTGAATGATCGAAATTGAACTAGTTTATGTATTTTCTGCGATGATAATAGTTATGAACACATGATGAAACATGTTTCGATACAATAACTAGTTTTATTTATTATCTCTATGGTTCTTGATTTATTAGATTTGTATGTTTCAGTATAAAATTGCGCAATCTTGTTTTGATACGCTTCGACACTTTAAAGTGTATCTTCTGTTTTTTACGATGATTACATGTTTACAGTCTTTCAATCTGGAAAAGCGTAATCATCATAAATACAGAAACCGGGGTAGGTCTGCAAGATTTGACTTCATCGGTCCGTGTTCAATGCGGCAAGCCGCACCCAATAATCTAACCAGAGGAATTTAAGCCTTCACATCAGAGCAGGTGATGAGTTTCAGGTATTTGGGAGTGGAGATCTGCAGCCAAAGTGACCTTTATACCAAAGTACGTGAACAAGTCAGTAAAGCCTCTGCCGTGTCAGGATGCCTGAAGAATCTGGTCTGGAAAAACAAGCACATGCGTATCGACAGCAAGATCAGAATCTACAAAACATGCGTGCGACCCATCATGACGTACGCTGTAGAGACGCGGGCTGACACTGTGCGAACCAAGGGACTACTAAGAACATCGGAGATGAAGGTCCTAAGATCAATTACTGGAAAAACCCTCCGAGATCGTGTCCGCAACGCAGACATAAGGAAAACCTGCGAAATAGAGGATATCGTTCAGTGGAGTAGATCCAGAAGAAGATACTGGAGGGACCATGTAGCCCGAATGGATGGTGACAGACTCGCATATACAGCCGCCTATGAAATCCCTTCCGGACACCGCCCACCTGGAAGACCGCCTAAGAGATGGAGGGACAGCTGGATCTCATCATCCGACGAGATATGATTTCTGTGTCACAGATCGTCAGATCTATCAAAAGAAGAAGAAGAAGAAGAAGACATTAATAGACATCAAAGTTGAAATATTTCACCCTTCAGTTTTCATATTCTTGATAATCTATATATTAGAGCGTCGTTCAACCAACGCAATTTTCTAAATTAATAAGCTTTATAATCAAGGGCCCTTATAGAAAACACTCTAGAAAAAATATTTGACTTTTATATGCACCTGCGGACTTACCTACATTATCCGAAATTTCATATTTATTTCTCGGTTGTTTATTAATACTCTGCATCCATCTTCGATATAAGAATTAATTGACGTTGAAATTAGAATGTTTCGGCGGGAAAATATCCAATTTAATGGCCAGCGATCTCAGGTCAGATCCCGTCCCCGATTGATGAGATGTGGCGTGCCCTCTGACCTACAGAAGAGTCACGGTCTTCTACCAGCTTCGGCTGTGATAATCACTTTGATATAATTAGCAGCCATCTTCCCGTGAATAGGTGTGCGGAATCGATATTTTAATTGTTGAGTTACTCGTATCAAGATGTCGGTTATTATTTCGTTCTGTCAATCAAGTATAATAAGACAGCGATTAACATTTATTACTTAATTATAAGATGACCCATTTAGGATGATCAGACATGAAAATGAGATACATCACGGAAATCTACGATTTATACCAGGATATCAGCGTGGACAAGTTTGTCAAAATTAACAGATTACGCTGGCTAGGTCATTTGCACCGCTTGGGAGATCTGGAGCCCCCTAGAACGAGTGTTAGTAGGTCGAAGAAGTGTCGGATGTCCAGGACATCCGACACTTCTTCGACGAGAATGATGCAGCAGACAGGTGTTCGGCTGCGGGGAATTGTATCAGGGTGCTGAATCAATCGATCTCAAGAGTCAACATCGGAGAGAACCGGCAAGACCTGCAACAAATGTTTTTCTCCAATATATTTTATAATTATTTTTAGAAGCGATTGTCAGTTACAAACGATACAAACATTAAATTATCGAAAACAAAAGTGATGTCATCATGAAAAATGACGTTTGTTTGCTTGTCATCGATAGATTCGATGTGGCAATGTGTCATGCAAATTAATTACGTTTTTTTTTAATGTTAAAAACACAGAAGGAAACTGCATTTTTTCTTGCGTTTATCTATTGAATTTACAACTGTTAATGTTAAATGTGAACATTAGTAAAGTTGTACTATTTTGATGTTTACTACGAGTATTATTAAAGAAAACATGATTTGCTATTTCCCAATACAAAAACGATTCCAATTTAATGGTGGTCCCATGAGCATTACGGGAATTTATTTAATAATACACTACTAAGCTGTTATTTTGTTAATTAATTGTTTTTACAGTTATTTCTCGTTGCCGTGGCCGATTTTGGCCATTAGTGCAGCCATAGAAAAACGATAACGAATATTATCAAACATAAATCCGCAATCAAACGTTCATCATCAGGTGCACCCAAATTCATAAATAAATTGTATTGACGACCGAGAAAAGCTATTCACTGGCCGTGAAATAAAAATTAATGCACACATACGTTAGGACCTCGTGCGCCCTGATTCCGTGCGGTGCGCGCGGTCATTTCGGGTAACATTGGACCGCTTTTTATTGTACGAATATACGTAAAAATGGACTAGAACAGTGATCCATATATCTGATGTGTCGTAAATATTTATATATTGTAGTATATAAGAATATAATACAATGTCAAATCCGATATAAGACAAACCATCATGCAGTTTCCTCGGAAGGGTAGGTAGAGATAATGAACTGCCACACTACTCTATCATATGGAAAAACAAGTATATGAAAACTACAGTAAGGTCAGAATATACAAAACCTGCATAAGCCCTATACTGACATATAGCATAGAGACCAGAGCGGATACCACAAGAACGAAAGCTAAAATGCGGGTGGCAGAGATGCGGACGCTGAGGATGATAGCAGGAAAGACTCGAGATAGGATGAGGAACACGGCTATCCGCTAAATCTGCAAGGTGGAAGATGTCGTGAGATACTGGAATGCGTCCATCCTCTGCACGTACAGAGGATGGATCCCACCAGAATTCCAAACGCTGTGGCGCATCAGATTCCTGCCGGCTACCGTCCCCCCGGAAGACCGCTAAAGAGATGGAGGGATAGCTGGGAGTCGACCTCCCAAGAAAGGCCAGCCTGATTACAGGAACATACCAAAGGACTAAAATAAGAAGAAGAAGAAGAAGAAGACTACTCTAACCTGATACACCTATCTAACTTCCTAGACATTCATACAGCGAGTCATACACGCACGTCGACTCTTCCGACTTCTAACATGGTCGAACTTTTCCGTGCAGACGAAAGCGTTATAAAATATAGAAAGAATCACTAAGACGCTTTAGACACATGGAAAGAATGACTGAGGAATCAATTTTGAAAAATGTATACGTTAATGATGTGGAACGTGAAATTAAGCAAGTAAAGGATAAAAATAGACGGCACAATCAAATCAATTCGATTTAATGTAAACATTTTTTTCATTTCTTTATTTAGGCGTCTATAGAATTACAGAGTTTCAAAATTCCGATCTTGCGATACAAATTTAAAACATATTTATTCAGAGAAAAGAAAAAATGTGTGCTGAAACGCATGAAACGCTGTTTGAATGTTGAGCCATAGAGAAGTAGTAGTTTTTAAAAAAAAAAACTATATCAGACAAACCCCGCACAACAGAGAGTGTCCAATGTTACCCGGGTTACCCCTACCTGAGTTAGTCCTACCGATTGATATTTATGTTTTCCTGAGCTCTGATCTCCAACGTCCATGAGAGAGAAGCGGTCAGTGCGTCCATTGCGCCGCGTTTAGGTTTATGATTAATTGAAACATTAAAATCTATTGGCTCTGATTACAATATTTGCGGGAAAATTACTGCCGTAGAGATACATCTTGCAGTGCCGGATCGTAACTGGGCAAAAACTGTTGGCTTCTATTTTAAATATTTATTTCTTTTAACCTAGTATTAATAAATACCACACGAGTTTACTATTCAAGTTTTTTTAGACAGATTAGAATTTTTATATTTATATTTTTTTATCGAAAAATAAACGACAATACATTAAGCCAGTGCTACATTAAATAAAATTAAAATACTTGGATGGTTTGGACATATGGAACGAATGGATGAGAAAAGCATGGTTAAAAAGTTTTATACAAGTAGTGCAAATGGAAAAAGAAGCAGAGGACGTGAAAACATGGCATGACCAAATTAATCAAATGCTAAAAGGTTGCTACATTCGAAGTCAGAAAAAATGCGAGCGAGTGCGTTGCAATGTATGAATATAGAGGAAACTCGAGAGGTATGTCAGGAGAGAACATTGTGGCGGTCTATCCTATCTGCTTACTCCTGCGGGGTAATGGCGTGATGGTTAATTAGTTTTCAGTGCTACCGTTCCCTTTCATATAATTAACTTAATAAATACATATAAAAATCCTTCTTAACAATTATTTTCCATTTGCATTTACAGTCCATTACACTGAGGCAATTTCGTTGTTTATTAAAACTTTTACGTATTCAATTATTTACTTTTTCAAATTTATAATAAATGTTTTCCTTTCAGTTTCTATTGCATCACATTTTGATATTCAAAAGACAATAAAAAACCAGTTTTTCCAAAATTACGTCGCAATCCTGAAACTCAACAAATGCATTTTTCTTTTCTTTTATATTTGTCTATAAAATCATCTGAATGATTTCTTAGTTAGATCGGATTTTAATCTGGGATACTGTTTTATCAAATGAAATCAAAACAAAACAGTATATTTTCTCGAAAGCGATAACAAACCATTTATAGTTCAAGGCATCTATGTAAGAAATTATTAAATATCAGGAACGCATGACAAATGGTTCGACGAGGAAAACAAGATACTCTCTAGAGTCAAGAGTTTTTTTCTTCTGAACATATTACGAGTATTATACGAGTACGACCTTTTAAAAAAAAAACATTTATGGTTTAGTTGATTCACAATCCGAAGAGCTTATGTGTTAGTATGGTGGTCTTACTTGGAATCTGATTGGTTGCGTCCAGTTAGGTAGGTACCTCAAACGTCGGTGTGTTCCGAGACGCGAGGCGGAGCGCACGCGTTTGGATGCTCATATACTCGGTGATTCGAAAAATACTCCATTTGCTGAAGTGTTTTTAAATATTATTTTTATTATTGATTAATCGCAAATTTACCATGTCGAAATTAGGAAAAGGAAACACACTTTCGTAACTAGTAATAATATCCTAGAGATAAACACCTGAAAAGATCGAAAATTGTATAATAATTGAAACAAATAAAAAAAAACACATCATTATTAATATCAATAAATAAATTATGATTATAATGAACTTAATTTTTATTATCATTACAATTAAGCCGATAGCATTTTTGTTAATAAAAATAATAACATGTTTATTGATTTCAATGTTTATCATTTTAAATTATGATTGAAACATTTTTTGTATTTCCAATTATAAAAAAATTAATAAAAATAGCGTGTATTGGAAACGCATTGTCACTCATACTATTGCAAACGATCTCCCTGTAGGACGGACTATACAAAACATAACATCCGTGTGTTTAATTTTAATATATATTTTTCTATGAATAATCTCATTCGTGCCTGATGCGTCCCTGGCAACCCGCAGCGGGTTCGGATGATTGCAATGGCGATGGCGCGCCAATTACCGAGCACCGATCTCCGAATCCAGCCGATGTCCGATCGGAAACAGCATCCGCCATCTCCGGCGATACACTTTCTCGTTCTAGATCCACAGCGCAGGTGCCATGCCGCGGCCGGGGCCCGGGAGAGCTAACGAAAGTGTGATATCAATTTCCAAGCCAATTACTGTTATTGTATGAGCGATTTCAATTTATTTTTAAATTGTACGCGTATTTATCGACTTGTACTGCTAGATCAAGTACCTACCAGAAAACGGGTCTTAAAATAAAATATTAGTTTTTTTAATACCTAATCACTTGTTTTTTTAATTCAAACGTCACTTAACCCTTAGACCGCTAAGCAAATTAACCACCCTGCGAATTTGAACGTACGTGGTACGTTCACTTTGACTGTACCATTCTGCGCTATCCCGTATAACGTTTATCCCATATAAGATTATTCAGGACATTGGTATCATAAACCAAGCTAGGGAACAAAATGCCGTACACTCTTCTAGTGGAACGGAAGGCTTGATGACAACAGTCAACAGGCCGGCTTCTCCTGGAGAGTTTTATTTTTTCCACAAGAGCAAATGCTGAGAAGTTCCTTTTGGTCCACCATAGATTGTCCCTTCCAAATCCCGACTTCAGTAGCTAGCTAGATAGAACCTTAAGTTAAATTACAGCAGAACATCCACTTGTTGAAATATAAATCTTGTACATAATATGCAAGGTAAATAATAATGCAACTCCCATTTAAAAAAAAAAATAATAAAAAATCCCGTATAACGTACGCGCTTGAGAAAAAGTAATGTACCTAAAATGTACAAACTGTTAGGGATACGCGCGTGTGCCAACAACACTTGAGTACAAGTCTTCATAAATATGATAGTTTTACAAGGGGCAGGCGAAGTGTGCGGCCGAGTATTGGACGTTTCGTAATTTAAAAAAAATAAAATAAATATATTATACGATTAAATTTCATTAATAAAAAACCTGCTTTTTTTGCACGTTTCTCGGAAAATTACCCGAAGGTAGGGCGGTTAATGTTTACCTGTCATCGCTACGCGGCGCATTCTCTGTCGATGCATTTTGATAAAAAAATATACACGTTTAAAAAAAAATCGTACACATGAAATAATTATAACAAATCAAATCAAATCAGTTTATTAACTCAATAGACATTACAAACAGGAAAATGTTTAAGGCATCTATTAAGTACAGGTAAAATATCATAAAAATACAACAAAGTACCAGGAACGCATTAGAGATGGTTCGATATTAGGAAGACAAGATACTTTCTAAAGTCAATAGTATTTGCCCTCTGAACGTACTTTCACTAACATGAAAGACGTCGATCTCCGAGGAGACCGCGTTCAGCAGACTAATTGCTCTTCCCACCGGTGTCACCAGAGGCAGATTGGTTCTGGCGGCCGGTAGGTAAAACAATCTGTGCTGTCGCTGTCGGAGATATCTATCGGGGACAAAATGACCAACATCCTCCAGTACGGCCGAGTTCTCGAAGTATCCCCTAATTAATCTGAAGAAATGGGTTATTAGATGTCCATCTCTTCGAAGCTGTAAAGAATTGGTTCCGAGCATTCCCAGAAGAAATGCCGTGGGATAGAGCCACGGAAGCTACCATACTCCCTCATGTAGAGATTATATCAATTATTGTTATAATAAACCCACACTCGAGACCCTGATGCGGACAACTTATTATCTGACTAAAAAGTCTGTTGTAGCAGGCACAGAGTTAAAGTATAAATGTCAAGATTAATAGAAAATATACTCACCCACATTTTTTTTTCTTCAATATACCACTTACAAACTACCATATGACCCTATCTGCAACTGCAGGCCACACAGATCAAGCCCCTGCATGTATCAACAACCCACCAAATCTCTATTCCAACAAAGTTCCCATCAAATGTAAGAGGAATAGCCACAAGAGCGGAAGCTCCGTATGCCAGAAGGTTAAATCCCAACAATGACCATCTCTCTTTTTCAGCATTTTCTTCTTCTCTTAATCAATTGGTGTACATAATACAATATTTAGTAATTAATACAAAAGAAAACGTATGTTTTCTAGAAGTTTTATTATAATTTATGAATGAGATGTTTTGCTTGTCTAAGGCATTCTTAAATGTACTGTTATATATATATACAAATATTTGATAATGCCTTAGACAGGCGAAACATGTCATTCTCATAAAATATAATAAAACTTCTATAAAACAGACGTTTTCATTCGTATGAATTATTTAATTTAGAGTTTTACATCATTGTTCAAGAAATAATAAACAATATTTAATATTCAGTTTCATCTCAGAATACTCCATAAACATACAAAGTATCTAAATAACGAATTTAGGGCTTTGTCAGGTTCTTCTAGATGTATAATATGTGCAGATTGTGAGGACTCTTCCATGCTTGCCAGATGTCTTCCATCTTTAAGTTGTAATCACACACTATCACCATTAATTAACTACATTTGTTTGTAGAAATGTTCTCGCCATCTGGTAAAGGTCACTCATACCTCAAATAAATGTTCATATCATATTTATATTGATCATTGTCTATTCTTGTTTCAGCTCTCAGAAGACGTCAGCCGGAAGCAGGCCGAGTACCAGAAGCATTTAGAAGTCTACAAGCAGATGAGGAGTAAATGTGAAGAGAGCTACATCAAATGTAAGCGAACAACAATTCTTTTTAATGAACTATTCTTTGACTTCTGGTTTTAGAAGAACTGACCAAATGTTTAAACCATTTTTAATATGAACATTGTTTTGTAAAGAAAAAGATACTATTTCATGAATGGAAGGCAACCCTCAAGAATTTTTCTAACTGATATGAAAGCATTGAGTTCTCAAATGAGCATGTCCATTTAGTTAAACATTAAACATTTATGGTATCAAAATAAGATATAATAAGTTAATTTGAATAACTGTATTTTATTCATACATACTTGAATGGCAGAGTGGCAACAGTTATGACTGCCACACCGAAGGTCCTGGGTTCAATTCCCAGCGATGACGGTGTGAAAAAAATTCACACGTAGACTTTGGTGGGGTAGAATTCACGTGACAATTTAAATGATGAGACTAGGTACCCATCCATGTCATGAGAATAAATAGACTTTGGTGCAAACCAATCTCTAGGATTGAAACTTTAAAAAAATGTGGTCATTTAACAACTGTGTGGTCTACAAGGGAAAGGAAAATATTATAGGTTTCCTTTCCTATTATTATTCTAAATGTCCTTGAGCTTAAACAACCATGGTCAGATAAATGATTCGAGGTAATAAAGAGTCACAGGATTTAAGAATGCACAAAATCCAACCCAAAATTTCACACAAAATCTTAGTAATACCAACTATATGAAATACGCCATGTTTTGTCACTGTTGAAAAGACTGTTTGATTTGTGTGTGATTCCAGCACCTATCGGGCGCGGCGGGCGCAAGCTAGAGGAGATGCGCGACAAGTACCAGAAGGTGCTGCGCAAGCTGCACCTCACGCACAACGAGTACGTGCTGCTGCTGGCCGCGGCCGCGGAGTGCGAGCGCGACCTGCGCGTTGTGCAGCTGCCCGCCGCCGTGGCGCGCCAGCGAGCCGCGCAGAATGCCTTCATAGCTTCCTGGTGAGTGCCCCTCCATCTATACTGGCCTGTGTGTTAGGACAATCGATGTACTGCTGTCCCAACGATAACTATATATTCCTAAACTTTCCTTCACAGGAATCTTCTGTAACTAACTAATGAATATAATATAGTGTAACTAATGAATATTTATTGTTTCTTGAACAATGATATAAAAACACCACACACAGATTTCAGATCTAAATTGAAAACCCATCTTTTTCATATTTCATATCCAATTTAAACATTATACTTTGTTCTACTATACTTTTTAACCGATCGCTTTTTAAGCGGTCACATTTAGATTTAAAACACGTCTTAATGCGCCCTCGAGGTGATTACATCACAAAAACGGCGCTTTAAAAGTTAGCATATTATTATTATTATTATTATTAAATAATTAATACAAATAAAAACATCTGTTTTCTAATAGTTTTATGATATTTTATTAGAATGACATATTTCACCTTGCTAAAGTATCACCAAATGTCTTTGATAATGATAATGATGTATTTGATAACATTTGATAATGACATAGCAAGGCGAAACATGTTATTGCCATAAAGTTTAATAAAACTTCTAGAAAACAAACATTCTCATTCTTATTAATTAGGTAATGGATGCTTCTGCCTATAATATCTTTTAGTAGGTATAGAGAATAACCAGAAGTTGTATATCACAAATGTTGACAAAACTTGCATCAAAAAGCTCTTCTTATAATAAAAGTAGCCATCTTATAATGAAATTAATTTACATGTAAGATTTCCGATCATTTTAATTATCTGTTTTGAACAAATTAATGCACATGTCTTATGGCCAACTTACTGCCGTTTTTAACAAGTTAAACCGCATCTTAATTTTTTTTCTCTTTATTAAGACATCACTTTATAGCAGGCGGATTTTTAATGTAACTTACATATCTATCAAATAAGTACCCCCATCAATTTTCTTTTATTAATATTGAAATAAAATGCTTCCAGGCGAACTTTTCTTCTGGAAGTGGCCCAAAGCACCGACATCACCACGGACCAGTGCATAGAGACCCAGAAGGCTATAGAAACCACCATCCAGAATATCAAGCCCCAGGACGAATATAAGGACTTCAGCGACAAAATCACGTAAGTATTTCTTCAAATTATAACACAAAACCTTGTTCAGTCCAAGGCAAATTTATGATTTTCTATCCTGTATTTATCCTTTACTGTAATGTTTTAATATTTTGCAGTAATTTCTTAGAAAATACGATTAATTGTTAATTATACACTTTCAGATTGTTTATTTACTTCAAAATTGTGCCATGATTACGGTTTCTTTCTCCCAACTACCAGCTCTTTCATTATCACTCCCCATCCATTTTCCAGCTGAAAGTTGGACTACATTTTATAGGGAGACTTATTATGACTTCCTAAGACATTACCGAACATTTGAGGGTGTGGGAGGATTTAGGGTCTATGCTAAAGTCCTGCCTTTTTCTTGTCTAGGGCTGCAATAATGGAAGACAACTTTGGTTGGAATTGTAAATTATTTTGGGATCAGTCTTAATATTTTAAATAGGAGGCCTTTTTTTTAGAGAAAGGGAGGAAGAGCAGTGCCTGGATGGAGTTATACAGTTTTACACCATTATTCAAGAAACAATAAACATTAGAAAAAAACAATAATATATTGATACATTTCGAAAAGTCACGGACACTGATATATTTACATTGGTACAATCATTTCATAACTGATTATTAGGGCTTGGATTTATATTCGCTAAAAAAGTTTAAAATATTCTTTTATATGTGACAAACAATTTTTTGTATTCTACAATTACATATTTTTATATATTTTCGGGGATATGACTCAGTAGATTTTTTTACAATAGTTTTATTTAGAAGAAAAAACGAACTCTGGAACATGTAGATTGTGCAAGCATGATTTTTTTGCCGCTGAAATTAGATCGTTCACCACATGCGAAAATTTTCGTAGCTTTTTTTAGCCACAATTTACACCCTGTGGGGTAAACAAGTGGCATAAACCATTCCAGTTTAAAACACCTTCAAACAGTCTTCGGCTTTCAACATATAGGTCGGCACTGTCTCGTATCAGGGTGCATATCTTCTCCGCCATGTCCCGTTTTCCTTGCACAACAATAACAAGTTCAAAAAGGAGACTGCTTACAATATGGACAAAAATATTCGATTTATTTGCTCTCACCCGACAATCCTGAAATATTCTTAAATATTCGCTTAACCCTGAAATATGCTTTTATATTCCCTAATAACTAGGGCTAAAGGGGGTATATAGATCTCAAAACACCAAAAAACGGTGTCTTTTTGAAAGCAAAGCCCAGGAAAAAAATATGCTTTTTATGTCAATTCCAAAACCCTACTGATTATCAATAAAAAAAAATGGTTTAAAGTACAATAATTCTACAGTTGTGTTTTTTTAATATCAGCAGAAGTTTTTTGGAAAATTAAACAATGTTTTATATTGAATGTTAGTTTCGACAACTAAAGAGGTATTAATTTACTTTTCCAGAATCCCCCAAACAGAAATGGCCACATTCACTTTTGACCCCAGCCTAGTTGAGAACACATCCGGCAAACTCCAAGCAAACCAGCTCACGGTGGACAATCTGACTGTAGAATGGCTAAAGAACAAACTGCAAGAGCTGGAAACTAGTATCCAGGAAAACAAAGACAAACAGACCTCGCTGCAAGGGCCTGAGATCATCACCTCCAATGGGACTCTCAAGAATGGAAATGGGGGGAGCCCTAAGAATGGAGTGAGAGTCAATGGGTCCAGTCCGGAACCAATCAGCAATAGGTATTCACTTTTATATTTTTATTTTTATGTAAATTTTTAAATCAATTAAAAAAAACTATATACAAGTGTCTCAAAAGACAGTTTGTATTTAGTAGATTGATTAAAAAAAAGTAAACAGTTTATCGAAAAAATGTTAATTAATTATTAAAGTAAACAATTTGGGAATTTATTTCTTAAAAATAATATCATCCAAATGTAAACCCTCGCGGCACTTATTTAGTCGAACAGTAAAATTTCTTACGGCGGCTCAGCGGGTAGACTCAGTGATGGCTGCCATTTTGTGACAAATATTTTCTTTCAAATGCCCCGGGGAAGTTGGTTAATTGGCGTAAACTTTAGATTTGACATAACCCCACAGGAAAAAGTCCATATCCGTAATTCGTGGAAGCCAATTTGCCAGAGATAATTTCACAAACTCGTAGCAGAGACGTATTGGAGTGTGTAACGTTGCTCCATCCTGCTGAAACCATATTCTTTGGTTATAGCCAGGAAAGCTTTGCAATTCAGGCACCAAGAAGTCGTCTAACTCCTTAATTCTTTCATTTTAATATCAGTTTATAAAAATGTCCAAAAATAATAATTAATAGTAACTGTTATTTACAATGGAATAAAAATATACTGTTATTATACAAATACAGTCGAACTAGGTTATTACGAACACGGAAATAACAATATCTTGGATATAACGAGGAAACAGATACTTCATGTCCTCATGTGATGGGTATTTTTTTAAGCATTTAAAAATATTCGCTGACATAACCAGGTAATGCTTATAATGAACAAATTTAGCCAGTCTCGTCTTCCTCGTAATAACCATGTTCGACCGTATGTGTCCTCCATGTTGACGATATTTGTTGCTGTATTCTACATTCATCAGCCTGTCAGTCCACTCTTGGACACATGTATCCATGTCGTACTAGTGGTCTCTTTCATGTCGTCCCTTCATCAGAGTTGAGGATGACATGAGTTTCAGGTAATAATTCCAGGACACCAGCAAAGGAGGTATTTTACCTGTCCACTACTTTATTTGTTGTATAAACCAATAAGTGTGTTTTATAGAAATTCTCCAACCCCCGATACCCCGACTACAGAATGTGCGCGAGAGTTGGTAGAACTCCGCTGCACCGAGAAGCAATGGGTCCGGCAGGCGGAGCTGCTAAGGCAGGCCCTTAACGACCTCGGCTGCGAGGAGGCACCTGCTGCATGCCCCGAACCCGCTACGCCGCCCCACGTCACCCCGCCGCGCTCCCCGGCCAATAATGACAGACAAGTACGTTGAGTTAGGTTTGGATTCCAAACCATTATGATATATATTTTTTTATTTCAGAATGCATTACCAAAAAATATCCATTTTATTTATTCTATTCCTCCAAAACATTCTAAATGTAGTCATATATATTATCCACTCAAATTATTTATTTGTTTGTACCTACCTATATAATGTTTATATTTACCCTAACTCCTGTGTAACATCCTTTGGTGAAAGGGGAGAAATCCACAACTAAGAGCAATATTTATAAAAATCTGGTCCTCAGTCAAACCCGTGTTTGTTTTTGAGATGCTCGATCGCATATTACTTCAAATTTTTTTGTTATAATTCAGTCCTTAAAATTAAAAAAGATCCTTTTAATCAGAAAATGTTGTTATAAACTGTTCCATATAAACTGTTTATATTGTTCTCCCGATGATGAAGGTTAAAAAATCCTTCGAAAACAAATTGAGAAAAATAAACTGAAAATTGGAAAAAACAGTAATGTTTCTTGTAAATTGCTCATAGTTAATATTATTTGTGCTAATCTCCCATAACTTTCTATTTATATAAATTGATTACTTTATGGTTAAGGTGAAAACTATTTATCTAAGTAAATATATTACTCATAGTTTAACCCTATCCCGGTGGAGTCCATGTTCCTCAGTGCATTCTTAATTCTTAGGGTGATGGTAGTTCAATAGCGTCAACGGCCTCTTACGCAATCAGGAGACACCTCGCGTCCGTGTTGCCGCAGAGGAAACTGTTCAAGGCCCTGGGGCGGCCCTTCCGCCGCAAGTCGGCCCCCTGCAGCCCCGTGCCTTCCATCAAGCTGCGCACCCAGCGCGGGGGCAGCGAGGGGCCCTCCACGCTAGTCAACCTTTCGGTAAAACAAAAGAAGAGAGCCATAAAAAAGAAACGTTTCCAAAACATACGCAAGCCTAACCTCGCCCTCGCTAAGCGCGCCATCTCCGAGAATGCTATTGGTGTGTTTGTGCCGAGGAGACGCAAGATGAATGGCAGCGTCCTCAGTTTGTCTAACAGTAGTGACGATGACTCTAACCGTTCTGTGGTGAGTTGCCAACTAATGCGCATGCCGCACCGGTTAACACTCCCGCCTTAAAGTTGCAAACCCCTGTCACTTGTTCAGTGAATACTGTGTTTCTTTTTCTATTATTAAACTTAAACAGAAATGTAAGTACCCACCTGCATATTACACATAAAAAAACATCTGGAAATTTCTATTTTTTATAAAATTCTTTATGCTTATTTTATCATTTATAAAATCTGGTTGAAGGTGTTTTATTTTTTATTATATTGTATTTTCAAATATGTTTTATTTACACTTAACATTTGGCATGGTATTTTGATGTATATTGTAAATTAACACTTACACTTATAATCTTAAGGTTTTATGTATCCATAATTATTATTATGAACATATTCTTAATTGAATGCAGACAGAGGTATTTCTTTTTACATTCTACTCACTCAACTTTGAAATCTATAACATTTAATATTACTTCATTATTGAGATCAGACAACACAGGAAACACGTCAATTAAAACTTTTGGGAAATGTATAAATAAGAGTGTCCTAACCCACTGATTCTATTTTTACTCCCCTCACGGTCCGCCTCTCTAAACTCTCCTGAGGTGAGTGCGGTCCGCGAAAATATTTTTAGCTCCCCTACTCCATAAAGATCGTTTTAGTCCAGCAAACCTTTGTTATTTATTTCTGTTTGCTTTTAAGTGACCGATCGTGACGTTTATATGCAACTTTGCCAAAATGTTTCTGGTCCACGCACAACCGATATTTCATTGGCTGTTTAACACAATCTGTGTTTTGATGAAAATATCAGTTGCTCCCGGCCTGCTGGCTTACATACTTTCCTGTCAAAGTTATCCACATTATGTAGTTCGATATGCTACAATAGTTCCCGGGCGCTCTGTCTTGGGTGATGGAGGACCCCGTATACACCAATCACTTGCCACCTGTCACTGCTCCGCGAAAGAAAAAGATGCTCAAAGAGATATACAGTGAAGTCTGTGTCATTGTTTTCAGTATGCTAAATCTTTTTCTTTTGCTTGTCTACCTTGGATGGTTTGATTTGTGTTTACAAATTAAATCTATTTTAAAATTAATGCATCCTTTTGTGGATCGCCTACACAATTACACATAATGATTCATTTGTTATGGAAAGTACTGATCATTGAACTTTGAAACAACAATTGAATTTGTGTATATTGTGATAGAAAAATTAAACATGTTTTAAAGAAAACAACACAAATATTTGTTGTCAACAGTGTCTACTCTATTTGTATACTCTCCTCAAAGATATTTATAAATATTAATCCTTTTTAATATGAATCGTGGATCGGAAGCAAAGACTTCCGCTCTCTAAACCAATTTATTATCATTTACTCATGATCACAAATCAATTGATCTCAGGGTGTCATGACAACTCTTTTAAAAAATTATATCCCGTATACAATTTTATTTACATTATGCATTGCAACAGTTGCAGCCTTCTACACGACCTCTTGTGGACGAGGAATGGTTCCACGGAGTCCTGCCGCGAGAAGAAGTAGTGCGACTTCTGCGAGTGGATGGAGATTTTCTAGTCAGAGAGACCACCAGGAATGATGAGTGCCAAACCGTTTTATCCGTCTGCTGGGGCGGACACAAACATTTTATTGTACAGACTACTCCAGAAGTAAGTACATATTTATCTGAAAGTAGCACTGAAATTAACTGTAATAATTATATTTTTAAGGTAGTAAGTAGCGTTGCTATTACAATTTTCTTTACTTTGAAACCATCAAAGAAAACTGAAATATGATAATCTATTTCTCCTTGGTAGTTGGTCATTTTATGAATATTTAAATATCCACATTCTATCAGTGTGACCATTAGCAAAAAATAACAATAAGTACTTTAAGATTCTTTTTTTTTCAGGGTCACTTCCGATTTGAGGGACCAGCATTCCCCTCTGTGAAGGAATTGATACTCTACCAACAAAATAGTGGCCTAGCTGTGACTGGACGCTCTGGAGCCGTCCTGAGGAGGCCTGTACCCAGAGAGAGATGGGAGCTCAACAACGATGATGTTGTTCTTCTTGATAAAATTGGAAGAGTTAGTTTATTTAAAGTATCTGTTTTGATGGACTTGGAACTTCTGGGTTACAGAGGTTCAGATCTAGTGGCTATTCCTCTTATGTTTGTAGGAAACATTGTTGGAAATGTGATTTGGTGGTCGTTTTATGCCGTGGCTAATAATAGATTTTAAAATATATGTTTATTTTTAATTGTTATTTTAATGTCCCCTTATCGGAAATTATTATACATTTTATGTTGAATATACACTTTAAAAGTTTTAATAAATTTATTGCTCTTTTTAAATTAGTCAGGAACAGATTTATTTTTTAAAGAAATTTTAAGCCAATTTTATGAGAAATTTTACAAACATTATTTGAATTTTGCAAACAAGCATCCTTGGTACATATTCATAGCATAAATTTTATTTATTAACCGATTTTCATTATCTATAGGGAAACTTTGGCGATGTTTATAAAGCTCAGTTGAAGAGTTGTAAGCAAGAAGTAGCTGTAAAGACTTGCCGAATGACATTACCCGATGAGCAGAAGAGAACATTCCTCCAGGAAGGCAGAATCCTCAAGCAATACGACCACCCCAACATTGTAAGACTAATTGGAATCTGCGTTCAGAAACAGCCCATTATGATTGTCATGGAACTAGTTTCAGGTAACTAATAATACCATTTCCAAATTATCACAATTTGCAGATTAATTCGAAATGTTCTAAGGTTTCTACTATCAAATTACCAGTAATTTTTTATTTGGTAGTTATATGCCCAAATATTACATGTAAACATTAAAATATTTTTTAAAGGTGGTTCCTTGCTCACTTTCTTGAGGAAGCCGTCTGCTACACTGACACAGAAACAACTTATAGGAATGTGTCGTGATGCATCTGCAGGAATGCGTTACCTCGAGAGCAAAAACTGTATTCACCGAGATCTTGCAGCCAGAAATTGCCTTGTTGGTATGTCAATCACCACATGGTGATGTTCTGTTTTTTTCTTCTTTTTATTTTCCAAATTATCAGTTTTATACAGTATTAAATATGTTCTAGGCAAGGATCATATTGTTAAAATCTCAGATTTTGGCATGTCGAGAGAAGAGGAAGAGTACACAGTCTCGGGAGGGATGAAACAAATCCCTATCAAGTGGACGGCGCCCGAAGCTCTGAACTATGGTACCTATAAATTACCTAACTATTTGCCCCACTTTATATGTGAAAAATTCGTTACTTTCATTGAGTAATGTACTAGTGGCACTTTATGAATTGAAACATTGTTACTTTCATCAAGCAATGTACATACTAGTGACAATTAATGAATTGAAACATTGTTACTTTCATCGAGCAATATACTATGTTATGTCACTTTATGAATACTTTACATAATGTGATGGTTATGTTTTAACAGGAAAATACACTTCCCTGTGTGACGTGTGGAGCTATGGAATATTGATGTGGGAAATATTTGCCAAAGGCGACACTCCGTATTCTGGATTAACAAATGCTAAAGCAAGACAAAATATTGACACAGGTAAAATATAAACTGAAATTGGAAATATTCTCAATTATTTCAAATGAAATTCATTAAATTTCACCAAATGATTCATAAATGATGTTACCAATTAGAAATTATCTGGGTTTTTTTAGGGCATTTCTATTCATTATCTATGCAGGGATAAAGCTTTACTTTTTATTTTGTAATTTTATTACATTGCTCAAGTTAATATGAAAGCAATATAAATGAAATATTTTGTGGATATCTCCAGGGTACAGGATGCCAGCGCCCGAGGGCTGCCCAGAGGAGATGTACCGACTGATGCTGTGGTGCTGGGAGTACGAGCCCGAGCAGCGGCCACACTTTGGCCAGATCTATTCCACGGTAGACGCCTTCTTCTCAGAGATGCGATGATGGCCCCGCTACCACAAATTAACTAAAACAATCTATTGTATAAAGTGTGATATTTTAAATATTATTAAGTGATGAAAGTGCCTGTATTGTGTTTCTAGTAGTTAATAATATGAAATAGTGATTATTCCCAAATATCCATTATGTATATCCCATTATTGGTTAAGTTTATTTATTAATTAACCGCCTTGAACTCTTTAGAACTGATTGTTAGCTGAGACTAGTATCCATAAACCCAAGCACTTTTGGATTTAATTGGTGACTGTCGGAGTGTTGGTAGCTTTAGAGTCAGCAAGAAGTCACTACTGATAATCATTGAATCAATGTATTAAAACACTAAATATAGATAAGTATTAAATGTGATGAAAATATAATTTATAACTCACGTAGTTTCAGAATGAAAACTCCATAAGTAATTTATTCAACTGCATCCTTAAAATGAAGGAAATAAATATGTTAGTTTTATATTAACTTCAACATCTTTTATAACGAAAATGAAATAACCTTAATAAGGAATGTGCACATTCAAAAAAATCATTTTATAGTAAATATAGACAAAAAAACTTATTTAAAAATGTAACACATCAATTGACAATGTCATCTTAATTCGATTGTATCCGTATTTTGTTTACTGTGTTTTGACAATTTCAATTTGTCCACAAAGATGTTTTTTTAAGGCTCAAAGTATGGATGTTAAACATTTCCAATATTTATGATATCACCAAAATTTTTGATTGCCAGTATTAAAAAATTTTTAAATGTAAAAATGTTGAATTGGAATTCTTCTATAATTACAAACAATATATTTAATGAATTTTTTTGTATTGCATGTTCCTAATTGTTGTAAAATATAGGATTTCATTTTAAATCAGTCAATAATTAGTAAAAAATTATATGTTTAGTACATTATAAAAAGATGTACATACAAATCAAGTTGTGCCAAAAGTGAGATTTTTTAGTCTTTTTTGTATAGAATTTATTAGATAGAAAATACGTGAATCGGTGTTACTGCGTTTTATTTTTAGACAAGTTTTAATCTCATACGTTATTTTATATATTGTATATCTATTTTTAATGTGTTTTCAATATTAATTACTTCTTAACGGCTTTCACATTAGCATTTAATTGTGTATTCTTTCTTACATAATATAAAATATGTAGTATGCTACTATCCCCGCCAGTACAGTACAAAAATACTGCAGTACCAGAAATCTAAAGACATGTATCGTCAGTTTGTAGACTAATTTACATAATAAAATAACATTATTTTTCTACGACTTTCATAAATCATGATCAGGTACTTCCGTTTTATCATTTAAATTGTCTTTAAAACTAATTAAGTTAATCTTATTTTCTCTTATTTCTTGCGCCTTTTAAAACTTAAATTTAAACAAATAATACATTTGTTTTTTTCTCTAATTACTGTATTATACCTTGTACCTTGTTGCCATTTTTAATAAACTCTGCCATAAGATTTTATACCCATTTCACTATTAAATCAATGGGCTGGTGAGGTCTTAAATTTAGTTATAAAATGTACTCCATCCACAAATTATGTAATTTCTCTATTTTTAATAGATTTCTATAATATATACAACCGTAATAAATAAATAAATACAGTGCAATATAAAACATGTTATAACAGTATTAACTTGAAGAATTTATATAAAACTGTTTTTCTTTGGAGATCTGATTTATCATTGTGCATATTCTTAACATAATTAATGAATACAATTCATTAGTGTAATAATATGTGAATATTAATTTTACAATAAATAATAAAGAAATTAAAACAAGCCTTTTATTTTCGTTTTATCATATTTTTAATGCAGATGGCCACTACATATGTTGTTTTTTTTTAAATACTAGCAATAAATTAATGTATAGTAAAAGAGCGATTGCTTCTTTGGTTTTTACATAAATTTATTTATATATAAACAATAGATACAAATTTGTTTCGTCTTGCGAGGGCATTCTCAAACATAAAAAAAACAAACAGCAATCGAGCTTTCATTATAAATACATTATTTTTATAATGGAGTTTTACCAAATTAAAACTGCAAATGCATTAATTAGAAGCAATATGTAACAGTAAAGTAGCACTAGCAAAGAAAGGTTAAAAAACTAACGTGTCCAACAAAAGGATGAAATAAAATCCTATATGAATCAGGTACTACTTCAATTTCGATGTCCGTGACATATCCCTGTCTTTTATATTCCTTCTTCTCCGGCGTTACAAACCTTACTGGGTCTTAGCCTCCATCCCGTCCGGTCTATGGCCGCCACCTCCCAGCCTTGTTGCTCTAGGACCCGACAGTCTGCCATGGCAACATCCAACCATCGCAGTTTCGGCCTGCCGAAACTTCTTCGCCCTACTAGATTTTCAAAAAACACTCCTTTGAGGAGCTCTAGTTTCCCCACGCAGTGCAAGTATCCTAGCCAGCGCAGTCTGTTAATATTTATAAACTAAACCACGCTGACGTCCCTGTATAAACCGTAAAGCTCTGTGTTGAATCTCCTTCTCCACATCTGACCATCCTTAATGGGTCCGAGGATTCTGCAGAGGATTTTCCTTTTGAAGCAATTCATCTTTAATTCATCACGTTTAGTGAGTGTCCCAAGTCTCTGAGGCATATGTTAGAACTGGTCTTTGATACTACACTACTTAAATATATAAAATCTTACCCAAGTATTTCAGATATTTAACTACTAGAAATAAAACACAGATAAAAAATACAAAATAATTTATTTCCCAAATTACAAGTAGAGTTTGATTAGTTCATCGCTAACAGCTGAGGGAGTGAGTATACCCAGGTCAGTGAAGAGAAGGGTGATGTAGGCTGGGGGGGTGTAGTCCACCAATGGGTGCTCCTTAGAGACGTCTCTTCTCAGTGTACTGGACAGGTATTTGAACTCCATAGGGAGATCTCTCTGGTTGAGGGGGTAGATTCGGGCAAATTTGAAACTCTCCGTCAATACGTATACCGGCTTCTTCAGCTCCTTGGCACACATGGCCATTGTGTATGTTCCTATCTGTAAATAATGATAATACATAAGATGAGAAGGCCACTATAATTGATGATTTTAAGTTATAATACATGAATTATTGAGGTGTAAGTCAAAAAATGTGAACTCTAGGTTGCCAAACTTTTGAAGGTGGCTTCCGCAAAAATTACTCAGAGAAACCGGCATTTATTTTATTTCAAACCTTTAACAAAGGACTTTCAAATCTTAAACAGTATAATTGTTATTTATTGTTTCTTGGTCAATGAAGTGAAACTCCAAATTAAAAATTTAATAAGAATGAAAAAATCCTATTTCAAATGTTAGAATTATTGTTAATTTAGTACATATTTATATTTAATTATGTATACAGAAACCGCATAATAAACTCCATATTTTATGCTATACCACAGCACAAAAATTTTCATACTGTCTAATTTCTTCTTACCTACACAAAATTACTATAAATATTAAAATATTTAGAGGTTAAACATATCCTTATAGCATTTTCTTTAAGATACTTTCATTGAAAAATTCATGAAGTGTAAAATTTGATATTTATAGTTTTGAAATAGTTAAAATAAAACATAAATCTGTGAAACTAAACCTTATTAATAATGCCGCCACTCTCGGCGACCCCCTCCGCCCCGATCATCACGATGTCCACCTGCTCCATCACGTAGCCTATGGAGGCGTCCAAGACCAGGGTACATTCTACTCCACCAGCTCTCAAGAGCTTGCACATTTCCTCCCTGCAAAAATAATAAATCATTTCTAAATATCCAAACTAGATTAAATAGAAAAAAAAAATTATAGCTTAATTTACACAATATCCCTATTAGTACTAAGGACCGCGATGGCGCTTTGAAATGCAAAGAGTGCCACTGTAATCTATTAATCAGTACATTTCTGGTGAATGTCTGCGGTAGATGTATTTGTGGAACTTGCAATTTTGAAGATAATCATGATTATTCAATTATAATCTCAAATAAAACAATGTCTGACATTGGTGGATGTTTTGAGAGTGATGAGGGGAGTGCAGGTTTATTGGAAGATGAAAATTTCAAGTAAACATAGTGACAATGATGATGTGTTATAAATTACTGGTTACAATAGCGTCGCCATTAATTTTTATATGGAGTTAGTGTGGGAGAACATGTGCGTAGTTCATAAATATATTTAAAAAAAATTATTTTAAAGTAAATTTTTGTTTTTATTATTATAATATAAGAGAATAATCAAATAATGTGGAAAATCACATCATTTGTAATTAAATAAGTTTTGAATTATTTTACTCAATGCATAAAATTCAATAAAACCTACGCTTCCTCTCTCCCTCTAGGAATTTTGGGAGATATTAAGGAAAAATGCTTAGCAAAAAAACGGTTATGTCCTTTTTGGGGTCAGAAAAATTATAACCAAAGAGTGATGTGTCTATCCAGTATGAAATATTTCAAGAAATTATGATCAGTTTTTTTAGGTGTAGAAGAATTTAAATGAACACTTTTAACACAAAAAAGTATTGTTAAAACTATAAATAAAAGGTAATTAAATAACTCATTACCCGGAGTTATCTGGAGATGATCGGGTTACATATACGTGAAATCTCTTGGATCCTTTTGCTACCTCCAACATGGTCTGCAGAACTACTCTTGATTTAGAATGGGTTAATATTTTCTGTAAACAATAAAAATATAGTATTCATTTAAAAATGTCATTTGTATCTTGGCAATTATTTAAAATGCTCTACTAGTAAAAAAAAAAAGTAAAATAAAATAACATATACGGATAACTAAAGTCAAATGGTAAAATAGAGGATACTCACACAGCCATCCACAATAAAGGGAGCCGCCTGTCTAGCTACTTTTCCTCTTGTTTCTGAAAGGCGATTTAAGAAGATTTTTCCGCGTGCTAACATATCGATTTTGCACTCATTAAATGGCTGAAACCAAAAATGAAACTCATTACTTACAAAATACATAACACAACATATTTTGTAAATAACATTTATATAAAATATGCATGTACAAAAAAGATTTTCAAAAGAGGTATTAATTGGAATTGAAATGTATCAATTTGAATACCATAAAATATTTATGAAAAAAACATAGTCCTTATGACTTCATCCATGGCCATTCACAAAGGAGTTCTGGCTCAAACCCTTTAGTATGGAACTGAAGCATGGAACTGGCAGAAGGATGAGAACAGAATAAATGTGGTAAAGATGAGATCCCTTACACGTATGTGCAGTAAAATGAGATATGATGGAATTTCAAATGATGATATCAGGAAGGAATGTAGAGCGGAAAAAAATATTATGAACAAAATTATGAAAGGATCACTACGTTCACTTGGACATATGGAACGCATGGATTAGGAAATAATGGCTAAGAAAGTAAATGTTAACGTTGTGAATGGAGTACAGAGTCAAGAAAGAGAAAGGAAAACATGGCATGAGCAAATTAATAAAAAATTTAAGATCGACTACATTAGAAGTCGAAATAATCGACATGGGTCTATGATTCGCTGTATGAATATGGAGGAAGCTATAAGTGTCTATTTTCTCTGCCTACCCTTCCAGTGAAATGGCGTGATGATTTGCTTTTGTTATTTAAAAAAACATTTATTGACAAATTGTATACTTTGAAATGTACTTATATATTGTAATCTGTTTATCTATGACCCACACCAAAAAATCGGTGAATCATTGCTAATTTATCAAAATAAAAATATATATAAAATGGTGTCTTACTTTGTCATCCAATTTAGTTAAAGTAATAAACCTCAAGAATAGTTTGCAGCCGGAGGACACGGAGGTGATGGGCTGGTCGGTGTGGCTCATCACCTTGATGGCATGCTTAAATGTGGCGTCTAGCTCCTGTACCGTTGGACTCTCCGCTAAACAATCATATTCAATTATGAAAATGGAATAATACAACCACTATCAACATATTTCAATTAAAATGTTTACCTTTAAACTGTTCTAAAACATGGAGTAATGTCCTAATAGCTGCCACTCCCGCAGATACATCCTTTTCTTGTTCCAAAATATTAAGAAAGTAATCTTGAATTCCTGGGAAAAGAATGAATTAAAAACCATAAGAAAAAAATTTGGTTATGTTAAGAAAATATTGTAAAACCAAGTTAATTTAATGTTCCAGAATACGATACCTTTACCGTCTTCCATGATTTTTAATATAAATCATGCGGTACAAATTAAACAATATTTATTAACTTCTGGTAACATACAAATATGTTGCGTTATGATATTAATTCCTATTTTGATTTTGATATGCCACTCTATGACAGTTCGAGTGTTGCCTGTTGTAGCAATAACGGCCCGGTGAGGAATTAAATGAGTAGGAACGATTTATTACAGCCGATATTAAAAAAAAATAATCTACTAATTTCTATTCCATTTATCTATTAGGTATTAACACCAGGGCACCGTGTACGAATGTTTATTATATTTACATATGCATAAAAAATGGCTACAACAATATAGGATGGGAGAGAAAATTGTTAATGTAGTCTGCTATGCGGACGATGCTATAATCATAGCTGAGAATAACAATGACCTACAAAAAGTACTAGAAAACACCACGCCTATAAAAATATATAATATGACAATTTCTATCGAAAATACGTCTAACCTGGCTATTGAGAATCAACCCATCGAACAGGTCAGAACCTTCAGATATCTAGGCCTAGGTATCTGAAGGTTCGGCAGAAGAAATTTAAGCTCAAGTCACTAAGGCAGCTGCAATCTCTGGTGCCCTAAAATCCACAATATGGAAAAATAAAGACATGGCCATTAAGAGTAATATGAGACTTTATAAAGCATGCGTAAGATCAATAATAACATATGGCTTATGAAAGTAAAATTAAATTTAAAAAATATTTTTTAAATGTATATTTAGTTAAGATCCCCAGATGTTTAGTCTATTAAAATATATTGATGTCTAAAACATCAGTGGATTTTAATTAAATATACATTTTAAAAAGATTTTTTACATTTTTTTTTTTTATTATTTACAATGAACGTCCATGAAATTTCAAATAACAACATTATTTTTTTCATAATATATGGCGTTGAAGCAAGAGCAGACACAGTCAGGACGAAATAAGTTTTGATGACTTACGAGATGAAGACACTGGGGATGATATTTTAGGGATGCGCGGTATTATTATGGGATTTATATAATGACACGTCTGTTCTGTATCTAGTGCATTTATTAACTGAATGGTGTTCGGGAACAACTAAGGTCTACGAGAGGGCGCCGCTACAATATAGTAGCAGGCAAGACACTGAGAGAACGCGCGAGGAAGGCCAGAATAAGAGATATATGTGAGGCTGAGGATATTATAAAATTAGACAGCGAAGGGGGGACTGATATGGTCATGTCCAAAGAATTGACACCACCAGACTCCCCTATACTGGATTAATAATAATCAGCATAATCAACCTCGCGGAACGTGTCCTCGTAGAAGACCTCTTAAAATATGGAAGGACAGCTGGGAATCCACTTCACAAGAGTGGCAATCTTCTAGAAAACAGACCACATAGGTCTACAGCAAGGAATAAGAATATAAAAAAGTTACGGCATGAATCTTTCAATAAGTATAGATTACTTAGTATAGAAATTAAAGAACTTTCACAATTTTCTTTCTTAAAAAAAGGGGTCCCAGGTATAATAGTCTAAGTGAAACTATACGTGGAAGCACCATCGTTGCTCCCATTATTTATAAATTTTCTTAACACTTACGTCCCACCGCGATTCTGTAGTTATGGAATTTCTGGGAAGATGTTGATTTTATTTATTTGTCTGATACTATACAACAATTAAGTTTTGACGTTTATTAAACAAAAATTTTCAACTTTTGTTGTCCAGGTTTGGTACATTTATATATACCTACATTTTTATATTGTTAACACTCTCACATACGAACAGTTCAGTTTTTTTTTAATTGGACACAATTTTCAATAATAACGCATAAATATGATTTATTACGTAAAATGAAGTATTTATTTTAATATATTCGTATACGTTATATGTGCACTATAAGTATCTATATTCAATCCATCAAATTGAATATAAAACTATAATTTAAATGTCAAACAATCAAACTATTTTTAGCATTAATTTTTCCTTTTTCTAAAGTCCATCTCTCCACCAATGTGAAACACATGGATGCATGTTGGAAACCAACGCATTAGTATTTAAGTTTTATAAACGTAATTTCTTTAAAGCCAAGTAGCCAGATTTCAACACACCTTAGTATTACCGCGGATGAATTTAATTTAGCAATTATTTGCCCGTTAATAGTCAGTGCTACTTGGTCTTTACGTAAACGTAGACCGACGTCACGTTAACGGTTACGGTTACGGTTTCTTAGTTTGACAGACAAAAATCGCGGTAACTTTATACGAATATAAATTTACAAAAAATCAACTAAGGTGTAGAAAAAATATTTATCATGTGAATTTAGATACTATAAAATAGGCTCATATTCTATTTAAGTGGTTCATACTCAAACATCCTATTTATTTTTATTTCATTCATGGGATATTTATATTGCTATTTTGTTATTAATAAGTTATACATATAATATAATTTAATCTAAAATATACTTCATTATATAAACAGTGGGAACAATATTTTAGGTACCTTTCTCAACATTTAAATTTAAATACCTTTTTTCTAATTACGTGTTCACATTAAGTAATTTTTTTTATTAAATATAGATAATACAAATCACCGGTTACAGGTGTTAAAATAATAATAAGTTTTCTAAAGGGAAGACAATAACTTTATTTGTGTACGGAAATATTTCTGAAATGGGAAATACGGCGTCTGTGTCGAAAAAGCAAGGGAAGTGAGTATTTTACTAGTACGAATTTTGATAAACTTACTTTATAAGTGGATTAAGCAAAAAATGTAACTTGTGTGCAGGTATCAGTCATGTCAGTTGAAATCACGTAACTTGTTATACAACCTTTAAACAAATTATTTGTTTGATAAAATATGTTCATATTTTTTTTACAAAATGCGCGAATTCTTTTGAAATATGTCGTTACTATTCTATTTATGAAATAAATAAGTTTAAAAAAATCGTTGAAACGATTAAAAATATACATGTTTCAGTGCTAATTTCACAACGAATAGTTCATAAAGGATTCTTTCAATTTTTTTTTTGGGAAATTCGTTTCCTATTTTATTTATTTATGTGTGTACACATAACTTTGATTATTGTTGTCAAATTAAACATAAAAGGGATATCTTCAAAATTAAGTAAATCATTGATTTAAAGTGTAAACATTCCAAATAATAATAATAATAATAATAAAGTATTCTCCGGAATGCATATAGTAAATTCATAAAAATAATTGTTGCGGTAATAATGTACCTATAACTAATTAATTAGTTATTAACTATACTAACTTTTTTTCCATTTGAGGACCAAATTGAAGTTATGTTGTTTCACTCGAGTCACCTGTATTGATTTTCATTTAATAGTAAAGTACATATTCATTGCCCTCAATATCACACACATTTTATAAAGCTATCTGTTTATTGATAGGAAGATCGATAACCATTGTTGTGTTCTCGTGTTAAGTTCGTTCTATGAGTAAATAAATTATATAGCTGGAACCATCCTTAAGATTAGGTACACATTATAAATAAATTCGTATAGGAATTCGTTATTATTCGTAGATTACAAAATTTACTAAATAGTTCTACAACAAAAACTTGACGTTTGGCTAAGAAACTCCAAATGAAAAGCTGTAGACCTATCTTCGTGGCAGATTATAGCTCTGACTGCCATACCGGATGTCCGGGTTCGATTCCCGGCGATGGCAGTGTACCTAATTGTCATACTGTCATTGGTCTTGTATAGAATTCACGTGACAATAAAATTTCGATAGATTAGCTACCTATCACATGTCACAAGAATCGATATAATAGCTAAAAACAAATTGTACACAATAATTAGGTTCAAACGACTAGTTGTATACAAAAAAATAATAATGTACCATGTACCATATATGTAAGAATATTTTAACTTTTGTTTTTTGTAGTTGACTTGTATAGAAATAAAATAAGAATGGAAACATAACCATTTCACAAATTGCACTAATTACAAACCCACCCTAAATTATAATAGTTGTCACACAGATCGAACAATTCACTGATTTAAAAAAAACTAGCAATTATTTTTCTAGAATTAATTAATCCAGGAAATTAGTAAAGTTCCTTTTGCTACTATTATTAATTCAAATAATAAATTACTTGGTGCACTTTTAAAAGACTGGTGTTTATCTAAGACTGCAAAAAAAAACTATGGCTAACTGATTAAATAAATACTGGGACGTGTATCCGCTTCCTCAATTGACAATAACAGATTTTCACATCTGAAGGACATTTAGCCTAACCTATCATTAACAACTGTGACGAATATGATTTCTTCACTAGACATGCATGTTATACGATAATTATAGATATGCAAGTATTACATGGCGCGATTTCTACTAGAAAAACAAATCATCGTTTTAGACGGGCGCTAACTCAGTTAGGTACAACTTAAAATACTAATGAATGTTCGTATTCACTTAAATTGAGAACTATTTCTCTCTCTCTGGTTTCAATCCTGGGATTGGTTTGCAGCAATTTCCTCTATTCTTCTCTTCCATTCTTCCCTGTCTTGTGCGGCTATTTTGAAATCTGCACTTATATGATGAGCAGCGCACGTCCACCAGCAGGTCCTCCAGGTAGTCTCGGCGTGGGCGTCCCCTAGAGTTTGTCCCCTCGGTCATACCCTCCATTATGGCATGCAAGAGGCCTTTTTGTCGTATTACTTGACCGATCCATCTTGCACGCCTTTCGGACAAAGTCCTGAGCAGGTGCCTTCCTCCTTCGATTCTTTGGAGAACCTCCTCATTTGTAATGTGGTCTCTCCGGGAAATTCCTAATAGTCTTCTATAGGACCACATCTCAAAAGCCTCTAGTCTCCGTTTATCTCTTTCGGATAGGCACCATGTCTCGCAGCCGTACATCTAGATACTCCATACATAGGTCTTGATGAGGAGTATTCTTAGTTTTAGGTCTATATTATTCGATTATATTATTTTCGACCTTTTATTAAATGCAAGCTTAGCCTGATGTATACGGCTGTCGACCTCGCTCTTAGACCGACCGTCCTATGTTATTTTGCTCCCGAGGTAGACAAACTCCTTGGTGTTCTTTAGTGGAACTCCTGACATCACCACTCTCATCTGATGTTGCGTTCGGCCTACAGTCAGGCCTACGGTTTCATAATATCAGCAAAATATTATAGTTGTATCTTAAAAGATCTACATAAATCCAGTATATCATGGGTCGGCAACCTTTTGTTGTGATAAGACCAAATATTTGACGTGGGGATTAGTGCGGTTCACACTTGGGTCACACTTCATTACAGTATACCTGCAATATTTAACCTAACTATCCAACCATCACGCCATCTCCCCGAATGGGTAGGCAGAAAGAATGGACTGTCACACTTTAACCGATGCGGCACTCCATCCTTCTCTTTTCGCCCCGCGGGAGGCGCGGTGTGATGGGTTGCGAACCTCATCGCTACAAATAGGCATCTCCCGCGCACACTTCGATCGTCCAACATCCACAAAAAAATCTAAAACAAATAATATAAAATACAATGATATAAAATAAAATAACAAAATAAAAATGTTCTTTTTAGATGGTGCACATATATAATTTATGAATATGTCCGTGTCCACGTTAGTGTATTTAAATCCATCTAGTATTTGATTTTTCGACGATTATTTTTAATTGTGTGCAAGTTTTTTTTACTAACGAAATGCAAATATAAAATACTAACACATTTGAATTGACTGGGTTTGCCAGTGAAATTGCTATCTTGCAACATTTTGTTAAACAATTGTTATGAAATATTGACATTTTGGCGTTTAGTAACCTTTCGCATTGTTTTAGTCTGTTGCACTTTAATAACAAAACAAAACCACTTTTTATGTAAATTTTGTAACGATTGCAATTTGAATGCCGATTAGCATAAAAATAATTGAGATAGTCATTGTGCGCTGTGTGATTTGAGGTAAAACAGAATAATTAGTCCAAATTTATCTTAAACGTAACAAATGTCAGATTGTTATCTGACAAGATGTTGATTCCGGATAGAGTTATCCAATTATATAAAAACATTTTTGTGGCAATATGTGCCTGAAGTAATAGTAGACAACCGTTAACAAAATATTTTTAAATGAAAATAACAGTACTCTCTTACGTTACGGAGATTTCAAACAGTCTGTTCAAAAATAATTATCTGCTATCGAAAACATATACCTTGATAAAAACAAATTACCTCTCCGTCAACATAAACATTTTAATAAAATCAAATAAAAAAAATTCAACATTAAAATTAAAACATAACATAAAATAACGCCAATGTAACTTTACCTTTTGTATTTCATATTTTAATGAAAACCAAATTTTTCTTAAAATTTTCTTTTTCGTTTACTTGGGCATTGTACAATAATATTTGACAATCCATTTGTCAAATGACTTTTGATAATGCAACGACAGGTGAAACATGTCACACATAAAAAAAATGGATTAAATATTTAATACGGAGTTTTACATCATAGTTCAAGAAAAACGGCATCTTTTGTATTGTGATTAGGTTCTATGTGTTTACTGTATGTCTACGATTTTTTTTTTATAATTCACGTTACATAACAATTATAAACAATTATAAACATGCGTCGGTTTCGATAACCAAATTTTATAATGTGAGCAGTGGATGGAAATTGCACGAGCATCCATTTGAAATGAAATACGTCATTTAAACAATGTGCACCCCTCTTTTTAAATAGAGTACTAACACACAGATGCAAGGATACTTCCAATTAAGGTGTTATAACCACATCATCGGCGCTCCTGGAAACGACACTAAGTCGGTCAAACCTTGCACTACAGTGGCAAGAAATAGAAGAGAGAAAAGGCTATTTTTAGGATAATCAAAACGACATATGAGTTTGCCATTGATACGAAAAATAAGATTATACTATTTATCTCTTGAAACATAAATATCGAAATTGAGTATAAAGATTTTTACACAGAAACCAAAACTAAAAATTGGATGCATTCTTTTTGTTTCTAGTTACTGGGATTTACCGGAACCCATTACTGGAATTTCAATTGTCTATACGTATGGGTCCGCGTATTCGGAAAATCGAATGCATTATTATTTTTTCCCTATATTCCGCCGTCCGCTAATAACCGTAGACGTTAGAATACCTATCACACTGTGAAAGTGAAATCCCCTAATTCGTTTGTGAATATATTTTCATATTCATTAAAACAAGTGATGATCTAAAATATAAACGTTTATGATTCCCATTCTAAAGCCTTACTTCAAAAATAATTTGTTTTAACACCACTTTATTATATTTTTTAAGTACCAACCGGTTTTCCTTTTCTCCCACCTTAGCTTCTTGAACGATACAAAACACGCTGTTTAGTTCTAAAAACAAATAAATAAAGTATCTAATATATACACATTGTATTCATACATTTAACTAGTTCCAGGTAATACTTTCCTGCATTCGAAGGTTTATCCGTTCATTGTTTTCAACAATGTATTGGGCCACGTCAATTACCTTGATTACAGTATTATATTCCTTTAACTCGTGTATATAAACAATGACGCGTTTGATTTTCGCTATATTCAATAATGCCTTAGACAGGCGAAACATGTCATTCGCATAAAATATAATAAAACTTCTAGAAAACAAACTTTTCTAAAAAGTATTAATTTAAAAAAAAGGGGTGTAAAAACAAATAATAATTATTATTACTAAAATGTATTTTTGTAGAATATCTACACTCTAGATCTATACAAAAAGATTTTTAAAATACAATCAGCTTTTTTTAAGAATAAAAATGTGATGAAAACCTTCTGATAAAATTAAAAGCACAGTACAAAAATCTCAAATGTCAATAATCAATAATTTTTCCGCACTATAATGTACCCTCTATGAATAAAATTTAGGTTCGAAAAGTACCTTACATGAAAGTGTTTCGAAGAATTACAACAGAAACTAGTAAATACCAAGTACCTACTGCAATTTTATTAAAAGTTATTATAAATAAACAATTCATAGACGAGCAAATGTTTCAAAATTAATCAAAAAAATATCAATTATTTCAATATCTACATTGCAGGACTTTTTCAGAACTAAAGTTACAGCTACAGTTAAAGTATAAATCATTAACCATTACATATTCAGGACAAAATTAAACAATAAAACCTGTAAACCCATAAACGCTTACTTTAGATATTTTCGGAACGACAATTGATTTTTTTTGGTTATGCGGTTCCTATCCCCTCAGCTACCTGGATAATATTTTATCGTTTTGGAATATTCTGGATCAGTGGTTTCTAAAATACAGGGGCGCGCCAATCGTAAATATCCGTTAAAGGAAAAATAGTTAACGGATTATCTTCTGATTTTTTATCTAAAATGTGTAAATCTAAACTTCATAACAAGCTAATCAGTTCACTGGCTTAATAGTCCGGAATAAACTCTGCTGGACTGGCTCCAAATTATATATCCGAACTCTGTATAACGGACAGCCTAAATACAAGGAAATCCGCACTTCGCTTGGCCAACTCCTTGCCGCGCCAATAGGAAGATTAGTTGAGCCAAAGCGTTGGCCTAGTACCTACAAACTTCGGGGATCGAGCGTTTGCGGTAGCCGGTCCATCAGCTTGGAACAATCTTCCTTCACACCTCAGATGCATAAATGATCCGACAGATTTCAGATCGAAGTTGAAAACTAATCTTTTTCATATTTCATACCCAACTTGCATATTTTATTCTATTATAATTTCTAAATGATCGCGAATATCAATCAGATGCAGCGTTCACATTTAGATTTAAAACACGTCTTAATGCGCCCTTGAGGTGATTACATCACAAAAACGGTGCTTTAAAAGTTAGCATATTATTATTATTAGATGAAAAAATATTGAGTCAACACGCCCTGCAGGGCCAGATGTACTGGACATCAGTCAGTCAGAAATAGAAAACGAGTTAAATCAAAAGTAAGTGATTAAAGAAAACCCAGATAACGGAACAATGACAGTTGGGTGGATATCCTCATAGCTCCTTGAACCAAATTGGGGATTCAGGACAACAATGAGATCAATTATACGTTTAATATATGGTACATTATAATATATGTATGGTAAGCCTACACAGGAGGGCATCTTACGTATCCATGTGTGGTCAGTGTAATTACTCCGGTAGGTATCCGAGACCTCCAATAGCTGGCTGAGGTTAGATAACACGTATATGATATAATTCGCACGACTTGAACGGATATGAAAGTACCCCGAGGGCTGATATTGTCCTACATTCGAGTAATAAAAATACTCTAAACGGAGTACCTACTCGCGTGCAGGTAACCTACGTAGGTACCTATATTTATTACCATTCGCAAATAAAATTAGCAATCATGTTTTATTGATGACATAAAAATATACATAGCCATTGAAACATTAATAGCGCAATAGACACTCCATATTGTTATAATAATAAATATGAATCATTATTTGTAATATACTCGTACATGGTTCAAGAATTTGATTTCGCGCTCCCATTTTTGGCTAAGCAATTATTTTCCTTTTTCTGGTGATTAAATTAATAAACTAGGTAATTTAAATCATTCGATTTTTTTAATAAGTTTATCGCACGACTTTTCGATTACTTGGATTTTAATATCACTCGATTAAAAAATGTGTTTTAATACACCCGAGAAATGTATTAAATTGTTCTGAATCATTCCATTAATCGAATTATTCGAAACTATAGCTTATTCAACAATTATGATAGATTAGATTATCCAAATATTTAATCGAAATACCGTTATATGGAAGTATTATTAATTCCCTAGCAAGGTGAAATATGTAATTCCCATTAAACACAATAAAACTTCTACTAAATGAACACTTTCGTCATTCTGAAATATTTAATGTGAATTTTTATACCATTGTTCAAGAAACAAGCAATAATCCAAGTATTATATAGCTTAACTGTTTCATGACAATAATTGATTTAGTATTTTAATTGAATTGAAGAATTATACCATATGTTGAAAACCCATACCAGGACGAAATCACTATTAACCAAGGACAGGTCGCCATCTCCAAACTTAAAAACAGATAGTCACCAGGCATTGATGATATAAACAACGAACTTCTCAAGTACGCTGGAGACAAATTACCACAAGAGCTGCACATTTTGTTCAATGAAATTATCATCACAAACAAAATACCAGAAAAGTGGGGAACTAATATCACAATCCCAATATTTAAAAAAGGCCAAACACCGAACCAGAAAATTACAGGGGTATATCTCTTTTATGCGCCACGCAAAAACTGTTCACCAATATAATTAAAGCGAAATTGGAATCCCAAATAAACCCCAGAGAAGAGCAACAGGGTTTCAGAAAAAAAAAAGATGCGATATTCACAATCAGACAAATTAAGAAAAAGGCAATTGAATTCCAAACCACTGCCTATGTCTGGGTAGGGCCTTTGAAAAGAGCCTTTGATAGGGTACAATTAAAAGACATTATAAACATTCTGATTCAAAAGTCTGTTCCTCCAGAAATTATTAAAATAATCAGAGATTTAAATATAAGAGGCAATACCAGAATTAGATGCGATTGTGAACTTAGTAAAACACTCCCACTACGACACTACGACAGGTATACGACAAAGAGACAGCCTAAGCCCTTTTCCGTTCAATCTGATAATGGGCGAACTTATAGAGGAGACCCAATCGCTACAACTGGGATATAGGATGGGAGAGCAAATTGTCAATGTGTTATGTTATGCAGACGATGCTATAATCATAGCTGAAAACAATAATGACTTACAAAAAATGCTAGACAGACTACATCACGCCTGTAAGAAATACAACATGACGATCTCTATCAAAAAAACAAAATGTGTGACCTTTTCCTAAACACCCAAAACATGTAACCTGGTTATAGAAAATCAACCCATAGAACAGGTCACCTTCAAGTATCTAGGCATAGACCTGGTGGGAGGAGCTGATCTGAGGGAAAAAATTCAAGCCCAAGTAAACAAGGAAGCTGCAATCTTCGGCGCTCTAAAATCTACAATATGGAAAAACAAAGACATGGCCATTAAGAGTTAGATGAGAATCTATAAAGCGTCGTGAGAAACGATGAGAAACATATGGCGTCGAAGCAAGGGCAGACACAATAAAGACCAAACAAGTTTTGAGAACTTCCAAGATGAAGACACTGAGGACGATAGCAGGTAAGACACTGAGAGATCGCGTGAGGAACACCAGAATAAGAGAGATATGTGAGTTTGAGGATATTATAAGATGGAGCAGACAGCGAACAAGGGACTGGTACGGTCATGTCCAAAGTATGGACACCACCAGAATCCCCTATATTGCTCTACATAATCAGCCTCATGGGACTTGTCCTCGTGGAAGACCTCCTAAAAGATGGGAGTACAGCTGGGAGTCTACCTCACAGGAGGAGCAACACTCTGGAGAATAGACCACATAGGTCTACAACAAGGAAGAAGAAGAAGAATTGAAGACCTCCGAGGAAACACGGCATGACCAAATTAATCAATCACTAAAAGGCGGCCACATTCGAAGTCGGATCGACGAGCGTGCATCTCGAATCTCGGGAGGTGTGTCAGGACAGAGTAGTGTGACGGTCCAATCATTCTGCCTACCCCAGGGAAACGGCGTGATGGTTAGTTAATTGGTTAGTTTCGAATTGACTTAATGTAAGTCATGATCATGCGATCATCTCTTGATCATGCGTTTCTGGTATTATATTGTGTATATTATATTTTGCATGTACGAGCATTTGCATGTATTAAACATTATAATAGTTAATTGTGACACGTTTATCGTTTTTATGAAGAATTTTGACAGGTGTAAAAATAAATTTTTCATTTGTTCCAATGACAATTTGAATAATTTCTTCGATATTATAAAAATAATATCGATATTATTTAAAATAAACTTTAAAATTTCTTGCTGGTTAAGTGCCTAATTACAGCTAATTTAAAAAACGGTGGATACGTGTAACGTAATTAAATAAACACAAAAGTCCGGATCGTCCATGTCAACATGTGCAACATCGAAAAAAACATTATGTGTTATTATAATACATTATGTGCTAAATTAAAAAAAAACGGTGGATTCGTGGAACATAAATTGAATAGTCAATATCTGCACCATCTAAAAAGAACATTATGTGTTGAATTATTTTTATTTTGTTATTTTATTTTATATCATTGTATTTTATATTATTTGTTTTAGATTTATTTTGTGGGTGTTGGACGATCGAAGTGTGTGCGGGAGATGCCTATTGGTGGCGATGAGGTTCGCAACCCATCACTTCTGCCTACCCTTTCGGGGAGACGGCGTGATGGTTAGTTAGTTTTTTTAGTTAGTATTAAACATTAATATTGTTTGTAATTTTTGATTAGAAATAAACTGATTTGATTTGAAAATATTTTTTCAAATATATTTTCTATCGTTGCCGCTTCGTAATATTTGTATGTTTGATAATATTTACATCAATTTACTATTTCAAATTACCGCGCCATGATCTTTCATAATTATATTAATAATAATAAAAACTTACATGCCATGGCGAAGTTTCCGGAAACGTGATTCACGAATGAATATTATATTCAAGGTAAAACAATTACAATTGTACGTTATTCGACATGTTCTTATATAATAAAATAAATTATTTATATAAAATTTCCGATCATAACACAATTAGAACATAACCCCGTATTAATTTCGTGTAGTAACAGTCTACAACAAAACCATTCATCGGAAAATGAAAAAAAATTAAACTAGTTGCGGCTACTTACATTTTCCATTTGAATGCGCCCAGAGAAGACATTCAACGGAATAATAATTGTATACCCATTATGTACATCCATATTTTTAAATATTTTAGCAAGAGATTAAGCATTTTAATTTGATATCTCGTACTAACATACACAAATAAATAACCAATTAAATGACGTGAGTTAGTTTGCAAACGTAAATTATTATGTCAGGTCCAATTTACAAATACATATTATATCATACAATGTTTTATTTGATGTCATGACTAAGCAAGTAATAACCATTTTTAAATGACGTTCATCGTAGATCATATTTCGGCGCTAAAACATTCGTCTATGAAGTGAAAACTCTATGAAGCCTGCGTTCTGCCAGTTGGTACTTGTGGTCTTGAAACAGTTACATTGTCCAAACAAAGTGCCGAGAAACTACGAGTGACCCAAAGAGCCATGGAAAGGGCCATGTTAGGAATAAGCCTAAGAGTCAGAGTCGGAAACGATACGGTGAGAGAAAAAACAAAGGTCACTGACATCATCCACCGGGTGGCGACTCTAAAATGGCAATGGGCAGGTCACGTAGCCAGAAGCTCAGATGAAAAGTGGACAAGAAGACTGCTGACTGGAAACCGTGGACGGCGAAGAGAAGTGCAGTCAGATACGTCGAGAGATACAGAGAGATACGTCGGAATAACCTGGATGCAGTCTGCACAGGACAGAGTGACATCAAATCAAATCAGTTTATTAACTCGATAGACATTACAAACAGGAAAATGTTTAAGGCATCTATTAAGTACAGGTAAAATATCATAAAAATACAACAAAGTACCAGGAACGCATTAGAGATGGTTCGACATTAGGAAGACAAGATACATTCTAAAGTCAATAGTATTTGCCCCCTGAACGTACTTTCACTAACATGAAAGACGTCGATCTCCGAGGAGACCGCGTTCAGCAGACTAATTGCTCTTCCCACCGGTGTCACCAGAGGCAGATTGGTTCTGGCGGCCGGTAGGTAAAACAATCTGTGCTGTCGCTGTCGGAGATATCTATCGGGGACAAAAATACCAACATCCTCCAGTACGGCCGAGTTCTCGAAGTATCCCCTAATTAATCTGAAGAAATGGGTTATTAGATGTCCATCTCTTCGAAGCTGTAAAGAATTGGTTCCGAGCATTCCCAGAAGAAATGCCGTGGGATAGAGCCATGGGAGCGAATGGAGGAGGCCTTTATCCAGGAGTGGACGAAGAAGAAGAAGAAGAAGAAAACATTCATCTTCCGATTCAAGTTTTAGTTCTCATTTGCCCCTAGATTCCGCAGTTCTTAAGTGTAAACCATTGGCATATCACGTGTGATTATAAGCATGTGAATAAATAATGTGATATAATGAAGTTTTATATGAAATTTAGCATTGATAAAGTAGTTCATGCCGGTGACTATGTACGGCCATCAAGCAATGTCATGATAGAGGTGCACGATGCACTCACTACTACTATGTAACTCAGTTTATACGTAGTTTTATTTAATCATAAATTAAAATATAAATATTATATGATGTGATAAAAAGACCTATGAACTAGCCACTTGAATATGCTGTTGCTATCGCCGCAAAGATCGAATGCGCAAACCTATTTATGTGTAGGTAATAGAAATATTCACAGCAAATAAGTACATTTTTTTAATATTCTAAATTATTATATCCCAAGTTTATTTGTTGTTGTTGTTTTTTTTACTCGCACTTTGAGGCATGGGCTAGGGGGCGAAAGGTGCGATAAAACAATGGAAAGTGTTAAAATTTCTACACTGAGGAAGGGTGTCTGGGTTTCGAAACATGTTTTTGAAAAGTGCAAAAAACTTTGTGAAAGCACAATGTTTTCAAAACGTTATATAAATGTAAATCCACTACATAAAGTGATCGCGAATATACAACAAATAATTTCATATCATCTTATGGAAAATCACTCAACATCTGTAATAATGTAATATACATAAAAACACTTTCTAATACTACTTTCTATAGACATTAATAGTGATTTTCAGAATAATATTTGTATTATTCCATACAATAACAGTCCTTATAACTAATTGTGATTTTTGTTTTTACGAATAAGCCTTTAAATAAATAAATATTTTTTTAGTAATTGATTAAACTTACGCATTTATTGTAAATAAAAAACGGTGTATTTTTATTAATATTTAGAATATTATAAAGCATTACATGCTAATAATGTCGCATCTATTTCAAAATGATAACTCAAGTGACGATTTCACATTAGAAAATTGTACGCGTTATAAATAATTTAAATACTGATTAAGCATATTAAGTGAATAGCTTAAAAAATACTGATTGTTTCAGACTGAATTTGATAAAATTCCATTTCATTTGGCGCATGAAAAAAAATATAAAACGCCACAAACAAAATACGTTAAGAAACAGAAACAGTAAGATGATGTCAAAAATTGCGGAGTTTTCGTGTAATTTTTAAACATTCCTTTTTATAAATAGTTCTGAAACAAAATCTGATACCGATGCAAAAATAATCCAAATGTATACGAAGGCCAGTACATGGTGTTGACTAACAATGGACAAAGTTGCATTGAAGATTGTGGTTTTCAGTTTTCGATAATCGGGATTGTGGTCATCCACTCAGAACCGTGTTTCAGCTGATTACCTTTCTAAGCGTTTCTGCAACACTTTCGAGGCCACTCATTCAAAAACACTCTGTGACCTTTATCTTAATGGCGAGGAATTAGATAATATCATTATGTACTCTTGGTAATAAAAAAATATTTTTTTATATGTCTTGTGAAATGTTAGGACTTCTTCCGCGGCATGACGGCGTAATCTCTTTTCATTTTAACCCATGTCTTCCAGGACATTGGTTCTTCCAGGGTACCTAAAATCTCAGGCCCTGTATCGGTTTTAAGGAAAAAATATGAACAAACGAAATTATTCTTGAATTAATTTACATTTTAAAGCAAATTATTTTCTCCTGGGGTTTCATTACATACGAGTTTAAATATGTAGTTTCAAATAAATCTAAATCATGGTAGTTTCTTTGTTTTCAACAAAAACGAAGGACAAATAAGTTTTCGAACATCTTTTTAAATTATATCAAATAATAGCACAATATTACGGTAACCCTTTTCACGAATGCATTCTGCTCTCCTGGTATATAAAAAAACTAAAAAATTAACTAACCAGCACGCATTTTCCCTGAAGATGTAAGCATAAAATATGTATATTTTTAATATGTACGTATATAAGCAGACTTTGAAATAAATTAAACAGGTTGAATAATAATTGTTTAATACACTAAGTTAAAATCTTTGATTCTTTCCCTCATTTTGGAAAATAAGATGGCAACCATTCAATACACAATATAACTTTTAATGGCGTAACTTTGTAGCCTAAAGAATAACTTCTCTCAATAAGGTTGCATATTGAAGAAAGACTATTTTCATTCCCTAAGCATGTTAAACATATTTAACATATTTTGCTGTTTTGTGAGATTGGGACATAGAAGTGGATTGAAATTAAACTGGATTAAATGTGGCCTAGATACCCTTTTGCCTTTTGCTTTTTTTCTGGAATGGTGCATTTTCCAGATAATGTAAGTCCCGCATGAATGTGGGCGGGCCTAGGAATTGTTTAAGCGAAGCTGACGAAGCGGCACCGCTGGGTCCTATAACAACTTCGCGTAAGCGGCGGGTAACTTTCTATGTCTTTATTTAACTGCAAGTTTGTTCATTTGTATGTGGATAAACAATCATGTATGTTACTCTACAATAAATAAATATTTAGGTACCCGTGTAAATTTTTCAATCGGGCAATAAATGCGTTTTTGAAATTTAGTATAAACAGACGACAATCGTTCTATTAGGAATTTTTTAATTTTCGTGTGGAGTGACTTTTAAGGGCTTATGTCGAACGAATCTATTCATTTTTTCACACAATTATTAGGTATATTATTAATATTCGTTAATTTAAACTGTTCAATTATGTAAGTCAATTATGTTATTTTTAAATTTACTAATTGTTCATATATAAATATGTAACTTTAATGTTTTATTGCTTGTATGACACGTAACACTCGATTTTGAATGTGTCAAATAAATCAATTAAAAAAAAATGACGAACGAAAAAATGTGTTGATTTTAAAGTAACGATTTACGAGTAGTTTGGAATCTATTAAATCAGTTTAAGAACTTCGAACGAAAATCAGAATAACATAATTATAGACTCAACTGTATTATTTCATTTGTGATGTAAAAACTTCATAATAAGATTTTTTAATAATTGTTCTGGTAATTATGTAGGATGTGGTCGGTTTGTTATTTGTTTCAATTTATAAAGCGTTGACCTATTCACTAATGAAAAGTAAGATAAACATTCTAAGCACATCAATATTTTTGTTCCCAAGTGACATCTCCTATTGTTATAATATTTGAAAACAAGATATCTCAAATCTGTCGGTACCATCGGTAATCATAACAGATAAAATATTATTTTATTTACTTGTTTACCTTAAAATAAACTGAGTAATGTTGAAGTGTTGGAAGTTCGAACATTTCTTGTAACTTGTGTATTTATACATTTATGAGGAAAACGTTGTATGATAGAATACCGAACGATGAAATAAGAAAGACATGTAAGACAGATGACTGCATCATGAATAAAATTAAAAAAGGATCCCTGAGATGGTTCGGACATATGGAACGAATGGATGAGATTAGAATGGTTAAAAAGTTGTACACAAGCAGCGTGAGTGGGTAAAGAAGCCGAGGACGACCGAGGAAAACATGGCATGACCAAATTAACCAATTACTAAAAGGCGGCCACATTCGAAGTCGGAATAATCGACGTGCGTGCATGGTGCGATGTATGAATGTGGAGGAAGCCCGAGAGGTGTGCCAGGACAGGCCAGTGTGGCGATCCATCCTCTCTGCCTACCCCTCCGGGGAAATGGCGTGATGGTTAGTTAGTTAGTTAGTATATGTTAAGAAATATTTCAACGATTGATTGAATAGATACCTACCACAATAGTAAAAATTTTAAAATAATAATTAATATAACTTTTTACCCATTGTGATATTATGATGAGCAAATGTTTCTTGGGAATCTTTAGGACATTACGAAGATCGTTGCAATCTCCATCTTCAGGGTAGTTATAATGTCCTGTCGCCGGCAATGTGAGAGCGAAGGAAACAACAGCGCTTTGTTCAATGTTTGGCGATTTTTGAATATTCAGCGATTTTTAAGGCAAAGAGGGGTTTAAAAAACAATTATTTTCATATTACATTTTCACAAAACGGGGGCATTTCTGACGTCATCAGTTAACTACAGTGTTAACTACAACGTTGTTATGTTTTATTTATTTATTTATTTTGTTATTGACATTAATTCTAATACATTGTTTGTCGATATACATGATTGACATAATATTGAGAAAATTTGAATACAGTAACAGTAAAAATTAAGCCTAAGACAAGTTAAGACGATATTAAAGGTAAGAATAGGTACTCGTATTTAGAGCATTAATGAAGCAAGGATTAATAAATAAATATACTTAATATCAATATGAACACGACTAACAATTAGCTAGTGACATATTTTATTTTATTGTGTTAGGGTTTACTAGATACAAGAAGTGACAACAAATAGTATTAATTTGAACTGGTTTGCAGAATTTATGAGTTTGGTGGAGGTCTATACTGTTCTAGATGTTTTTTTCAGGCAACCTGGTACAAAATGCAGTATATATATATGATAAACTATCGTTTTAGCTGAATTTTTCGTGACTAATATTCTACTTTAAAATTAACACATTAAACTAATGTATGTAGGTACTTAATTTAAACCATCGATATTCGAATACGGTTCACATTCGATTTTATCGCACAAATCAAATATCCAAAAAGCATACAATACAAGTATGGCGAGGGTTTAATCTGTGTCTATTTGTAATTGCAATTAAACTTCTGAAAAAGCTTCATTATTTTCCGAGCCGAGTTTTCCCGATGTATTTATTCGTGTGTCTTCGGTAGGGAGTGCCGCGAGTGCGCAGGCGCGCTCGACCGCTGTCGCGGTTGTGGTGGCAGCGTTGTCTGTCAGTCCAACGGCCACTTCCGGCCGATTAACAGCGAGACGGGAGAGCTATCGTCGCATATAAAGGGACTGGATCGGATTCCGAGGAATAGTTCTTTCGAGAATAACAACACAAGCACTATTATGGACCGCGACAGGATGGGAGTCTGGGGGTCGGGAGATTCCGGGAGCAACTCCACCATCACCGGACTGGATCATCTCAAGAATCCCGGTCTGAACAAGGTAAAACTATTTCATAATAAAGACTTTGACAGGTGACGGATAATACGAATGCGCAGAAGGATGCGTCAATATTCCAATATAAATGCTTCAGCAAATTGACTTACAGTTATATCCATGCTCTTAATCCATTAATTAGATTCTCGGTAACACTTTTTATTGAAAATATATCAGTTTCCTCATAACACTATTGTAAATTCCCTACCATGTTTAAAATAAATTAGTTTTAACTGAACTTTTCATCAATATTAGATTAATTTATTTAAGTAATCTGTTCGTATGAGAACATAAATATAATGTCGTGTAAGGGCAGAAAACATTTGAATTAAAATCTTAGCAAGTAGATAACTCTCAATATATTACATTTTAATTCAACAATATCGTTAGGCAATAGTGATCAACGGGTATGATCGTGCATAAAGTGGATAGTACACAGAAGAGTTTAACCGAAATGAGCAAGTCTCCTACCGATTTATTTTTTTTACGTTACTTATAATTTTTTACTCTCATATAAACTAATGTTTGCCAAGTTATAAAATAAAAGTGCTTTAAAAATACAATATTTTTTGCTTTATTATACGAGATTGTTTACATCTTCTTCCGTGCTATAGACGTATGTGGTCTGTTCTCCTGAAAGATGGTTTCTCGGCTGTCTTTCCATATTTTAGGAGGTCTTCCACGAGGACGAGTCCCGTGAGGCTGATTATGTAGTGCAATATAGGGGAGTCTGGTGGTGTCCATTCTTTGGACATGACCGCACCAATCTCTCTGTCTACTCCACCTTATAATAGCATCAGCCTTAAATATTTCTCTTATTCTGGTATTCCTCACGCGAAATTAGTGTTTACACAAAAGAAGGTTCAAAGTTGTTGAACCATTAATTAAATGATTTAATGTGAACGTCGTTTCGGGAAGATAAACTATTTTAGTGTACCTGATATATTATCATACCAGAAGGCACAATACACAGCAAAATAAAAGTCCTGGCTTCGTACATCATGACCCACGAACACGCCGCGCCGGGTGCTCCCAAATGAGGAGTTGACATTTTCGATATGCCATACGCAACATTTTGAAGTATGTGGTGTCGTTTTTAGCACCTTTATATTTATCGTAAATAATATTACATTATGCTGTAAAATTTTTCTCAAATCTTCTTCAACTTGCTGTAGACTCGAGAGTCCGTTGTTACAGGATTCACGTGTTTCTGTATGTTCCCCACCCCCCAATAGACCCACGCGCTGTTAACTAAGGTCTCTTGTCTTTCTAGAGCTAGAGTGATTCACTCCACGTCTGCAGTACACCTGAGCGGTGAAATATTGGGTCTATTTACATAATTAAACATCATTGTTCAGTCACAGTACGCGAAAACGCCTCGCCATTGCTCCGGTTCTATCGGTTACGATATATCCCTATGCATTATTTATTTATACGTAATCGTGACCAATAAAACACACGTTTGTATTGTGTGTGCTCCAATAATTATTTCTTCAACACTGCCCAATGATTTTTTTTACGTTATTTTTTTTTATAATTACGCCATTGACGAATGTCGTGTTGCAATATTATTCAAATAAATTATATGTTTTGATATTTAAATGTAATTGTTTATTTTTTTGTCTTTAAAGAGTATCGTTTGGATCGTAACAAATAAAAATATGTTTATTAAATTTTGGTAAAATTTTATAACCCTTTATTGTATTAATAAATATTTATAGCACACGTTTTATGAATTATATTTATTGTTTTTTTACGTTTATGAATGCATTTTACAGTCATTCCTGTACGTGATATATATTTTTCATAATGTAAAAATATTTCACAAATACATATTAAAATGTATGTATTTGTGCAATAATTTTTTAAAGCTTTTGTTTTATTACTATATATTAGAAGAACGCTATAACGCGTAACTTTTTAAACGTAAAAGTGCCAAAGATAAGTTAATATCATGTTCTTGTTAACATAAAATATCGTATTTTTATATCTTTGAACAATAAATTAATTTAAGTCTATAGTTTTAGAGTATTTTATAAGAATGACTTGTTTCACATTGAGAATGTAATATTGATAATGGTAATTAGACATTTGATATTGCCTTAGCAAGGCGAAAATGTTATTTCCATAAAATATAATAAAACTTCTAGAAAACGGACATTTTCAATCAAATTAATTATTTAACATGGACATTCACATCACTGTTAAAGAAACAATTAATTTATTAAATTTCAATCGAGTTCACTGAAATACTTCGAGCACATTATTAAAAATGATAAATACAAAGTGCAACAAATGATAATCCAAGGCAAAATTAATGGAAAACAAAGTGTCGGGAGAAGAAGAAAATCCTGTTTGGAAAACCTTGGAGAATGATTCCGTTGTAGCACATAATCCCTATTTAGAGCTGCTCTATCAAAAGTAAAAATATCTCCGATAGGAGAGGAACAAGACGAAGAGAAGAATGTTTTGTATAGAGTTAACCTACCCATAAAATATGATAGGGACATACATTTCCATTATCAGATTATATTACAGTTACCAAGCTAACTCCTCATCAATCAATGATAAATTTTATTTCACAGATGTAGATATATCATAGTTTAATTACTTTTATTAATTCCTTTTATGTTTACTTTTTTTATATTTTAGTATCTTGTTTACCTTTGATATTCTTATCAAAGTTAGCTAAAAATGGCTCTTTGCTTACCACTCGTTATTATCATAAATCGCGTGATTTATTAATTTTAAACATTTGTAACCGTTCATTCATTGACCCGTCACTTTTATTATTATAAATGGCTATAACTCCCTAATGTTTCGTTGTTAAACTCATTATTTTGTATATATTAAAAGTGTTTTTGTACAACATCTAGCCAAATAATACAAATATATAACGCTGTGCACTGTACACATAATGTTAAATACAGTATTATAAAGGAAGAATTCAATTTAATTAAATAGAATTTGCGTTATTTAAAAAGGAGAACAACGTTTTTTTTATATATAAAACAATCAAATCAAAAACGCGTTTGATTGTATCAAGTAATCCCGAAAGGCGCCAGTTTCTTTTTTTAATTTAAGCAAATCCCTTCAGCATTTTATAATACTCTTTGTCTTTACAAAGGCTGCGGAATTCATTGTATTTGCGTCAAAGGATAATAATGGCTTTGGTATTAAAATTAGGAATTTCCCAAACTTCTCTCTCGTAGCTAAAGAATTTATCCTGAAAGCTTTCAAGCCTTTAATATAGTACGTATTCGAAGAATTTTCCTATATCCATTTTCATTCTGCTACGCACTTAAATATATGACGTTTGGAAATTTTAACTACTTCCAAAAATGGAATATGTAATACCGTATTCTAAAAAAGATGTTATATTTTTCCAAGACGTAGAATTTTTTTTCTCCATTTGTCATAATATATTATACTTTTTTGGTTTGTTGCATAAAAAAAATATATAGATTTTTAGTATAGTTTTCTCGTAGATGGGTATTTTTAATGACTTGAATCTTTCAAAGTATTTGTCCGCAGTCCGTTTTTATTTGAATGTGATTTAGATTCTTATAAATTTATGTTAAGGATAATTAACATTATCCATTATAGTTTTGATTCGTGCCATAATGGTTAGAGCTCTGACTGCCATACCAAAGGTCCCGGGTTCAACTCTCGGCGATAGCAGTGTGATTGTCACACTTTTTTTGGTCTGGTGTAGCATTCATGTAAATGGCGTTACATGTCATGAGAACCAAAATAATAATTAAAAACAAATTGTACCATATTATAGTAATTAGGTTCAAACGACCTATTGTATACACACAAAAAAGCCAAGGAAAACGAGGCATGTGTTAAAAAGGCGTCCAAGTTCAAAATCAGAAAAACAATGAAAATGTGTGACACGATGTAAAAATACCGAAGATCTCGAAAGCTGTGTCAGATTAAAACAGTGTAGGCTTTACACAGAAACGGCGAGATGGGTAATAAGTTTGAGTGTCCTGTATCATGTTTCAGTTTTTCTTTGTCCTATACAACGGAACGATATCGCAATAAGATCAGAAAAACAGACAATGTCCCAGAATGGCGCTATTTTCTTTACAATTTTGTTTTTTCATATGTCTCACAAAAATAAGTATCGTACGCATATTATTGTATTTTTTAAATGCCTTTACATCTGTCCAATGGGCGTAGTTTTGATAATTACACTTTGTTTGCAAATTTATTTTTAATGAACCGAGTTATCTGAGAGAGCCGTTATCATTCAATAACAAAATACTTGAAAACATTTCGGCAAGTATGATTAAATAAAACAGACGGGCGAATCTGAATGGAGATTCATGAGAAGTTGATGTGACAGGTGACACGGCCTGACTACAATAAGTTCAACAGGATGCGACCCGCAGACCCAGACGGGAGAGTGGAAACAGACAAATAATCTGATCTGCTGCTTAGGTCTGCAAAAAGAAATTACTTCATGTAAGCAGTACGAGACTGTGCATCTACCTAGGAACACCAATGATGATGATGAATTTCGAAGGTAGACATTTCTAATTGGATAAATCAAATATGTGAAATAAAATTCACACTTAATTTATTTGAAATCTTCTCGATTATATACAGTAATATAATATAATGCCACAGCTTCGCAAAATACACATATATCGTGATGTAATAATTCTTCTTCTTCTTATTTTTGTCCTGTCACACCTCCGTGGTGCAAAGGGCCTCAAGGAACCTTCTCCACCCGACTCTATCGCATGCCTGATGCCTAACATCATCCCAGGTGAGGCCTGCTGCCTTAACCTCGTCCTGCAGGGCTCTTCTCCAGGTGGCTCTAGGTCTGCCTCTTTTTCTCTTTCCCCCCATAGGGGACCAGTCTAGTGCGCCCTGAGCGATGCAGGCTGGGTTCCGTCTCAGAGTGTGACCGATCGACTGCCATTTGCGTCTAGCGACTTGTTCCTCTAATTGGCTTTTCGCCTGCCATGGTCCAGAAAACGGCATTTGACACTGTTTGGGGCCAAAAGATTTTGAATATTGAGCGAATGTAGTAATTACTATTTTTAATTCCATTTAAAATCAACCGTAACAATATAAATTTATAAAATATTTCGTCATAAAAATGTCGATAACCTATTTGTAGTATGTAGATATATGTATAGAGCGGGGTAAACTCATATTTGTATATTTACTTTCTATAAAAAAGTTACGTAATTTGTAATTTCTTGACGAAACTCGGGAACGTTTCAAGAACTTGACAACAATGTCGCGGGTCATATTTGGATGAAGTGGTCCACCGTTCTGCTTATATCGTGATGTGTATTCTATGCTATACGCGTCGTATTGTGCCTACATAATACCTATTTACAATTGTCACTGTCTATCTATTGTATATGCCCAATGATCCTCTTCCGACCTTGGGTTTTCATTTAGACATTTTATTTAATGTAAATTTCAATTCCACGCGTCAGTGGGAATAAAGTAAACATCTCGCTGTTATGATATGTCTATTATACGTACAAATGTAGGGGAGATGTAGGTAATGGGAGTCACTTAAGCGAGAATTGAAAAAAAAAAAAACTATTAGTTAACTATTTATTGCTTAAGCCTTATTATAGACTTTAGTTATTAAACTATTAATTGAGATCACCTTTAATCACTTTGGCTTTTTACTTTTGGAACAATAATCATTTAAAAAAAAAACAGGTTTGACCACCATTGCCCACATCTGTTGGCAATGGTGGTCAGCATGTTGGCAATGGGGGTCAACACAAATCGTACACATAATTGCAAGCTGAGTCCCACCCAGTGCAATCTAAATGAGCCCAAAGCCCACATGAAGTGCATCGGAACCACATCTCATTATCTCGCCCGAATTCGCCGCATACAAGACATTGGTTGTCAGAATCTTCTGCATCATCGTTTTTGTCGTCCTGGTACAAGTCATCAGTGTTCATATCTGACGCTGAAGTATAGTTCGATTCCTGCAGAATTTTCTTCTTTATCTATTTTTTTCGCGTACCTCTTCTGAAGACTCGAAAATGGGATGTTCATTGTTTTCGCGGCTTTTCTTATTGAATAACCTTGTTCATCGATGAGCTCCACGGCCTTTTTCAGGTTAGCTATAGACCAGGTAGCCTTATTTGTCTTTCTAGGACGAACGTTCGGTATCTACAAACCAAAAATAAGATTATTTTATCGAAGACAGGAAATGTTAACAATAAGGGTCACCTGACTCCGATTGCCTACATCGGTAAAATAGAGAAAAAACTTACCTTGACATAAAAGTAAAAGTGATGGTGGTAAAATGAGTTTAAAATCACGATCTAAAATGCTTTAGTCATTACATATCAAAAGCGCAAAAATAAACACTCATTAGTTTGATTCTTACCTTCGGATTTGTCCACTCGAAAAATTAGATCAGAAGGGCCCGAAAACTTGTTACGTCTACCACTCTCTAGCACGTGATGCGAACTGAGTAAGTTGCCTACCGCGGATGTTACCGGCAAACAGCTAGCGTATGACGTCACTGAAACCGCCATCACGCGTATTGTTTTCGAATTAAAGGGGTGACTCCCATTGCCAACTGACTCCCATTGCCTACATCTCCCCTACTATTGTCAAATACAATGCCAAAATTAAGGAAAATTCGTTTAAATATCTCTCAAGGATCTTTTACACGATACATTTCGATTGATTTAAACTCAATATATGTATTATGGTCTAGGGAACAAAATACTTAGCTCCTGATCCAGGAATTCCGAGTTCGATCATGGTCGTTATTTAAAATTAGCGACATTCTTCATAGTACAACGCTTAGCTTAATTTGAAAATTATTTTGTTTCTGATGCTCCAGAAGTTGGCAGCGAGCTGCTCCAGAAAATGGCAGCGAGGTGCCGAAACCAATCGAAGCCATAAAATCGAGTGGAATTAAACTATAATAATATAAACAGGCACTTAGACTGATAAGAGTATTAATTTCGTCGTGTTTAAATGACCCTAGATCATCATGGAAATGATTAAGAAAGTCTTTGGTTTTCTAGATATCCTGAGTGATATAGACCTGTTAGATATATCTTCAACAAAGAAGGCAGTTCTATTTTACCTCCCACGATGCAAAACCATCCTGCCAATGGCTATGATGATATACCATTACCCATGCTAAAGAAATATCTTTATATGGAACTAAACTGTGTCCTTCGAAGGTCGACTTGTTTTGTGATATTATAAAGCACGCCTTGTAATTGAATAATTATTTTTATTATTCTTATATTATTTTGTTGAATCGCTCTTTACATCATTACAGCACGAGCCATATCGATGTAAAGAGTATAGCTATCATATTGATTCTCATGACATGTGATAGGTAGCTAATCTATCGTCATTTTATTGTCCCGTGAATTCTACACCAGACCAAAGAAAGTGTGACAATCACACTGCCTTCGCCGGGAATCGAACTCGATACCTTCGGTGTGTCAGTCATAGCATTTGCCACTCGACCACGAATATATTTTATGATTAAAAATGTGGTATTCTGTGTGTTTTTTTTTCATATGAAATAAATATAAATAATATATATTCAAAACATAAATAAAAATTCCAAAACGATACATTGATCTTAGATATTTGATAATCTAGAACATTTGTTACGTGAGTTGTGTGATTTTATCAGCACCAGTTTTTCACGATCTGATGCGTATTTCTGCAGTTATAAATAGTGGTGGGTCACACAGCCAACAGTTATTATCCAATAAGGCGACTAATAATCAAAAGACAAACACCCAGTGTAGTGGGTAGGTATACGAGTATACTCGTACTCTGGTTCCATAAATATTTTCCAACGTTTACCAGATCATGTTTTTTCGTTTATGGCCATTAATATTTTCCTATAACGTAATAATTTATCACTTATGGCGAATAATTGGCCAAAAGCAATATTTGTTTACTGAAAGTTTTTTTCCTGCAATTTAATATTGTCAACAGCAACAGCAAACCATCATGCCGTTTCACCGAAGGGATAAGCAGAGAGAATGGACCGTCACACTACTCGATCCTGACACGCGTCTCTAGATTCATATAGCGAGTCATGTCCGCACGTCGATTATTTACAGAGTTGGAGGCTTATACGTATTTACAGAGTATATGGGCCCCACAATAACACACTTTGTCTTTTATTTATATAGATATAACAATACTAAATGCTAATGGAGATTTTAATCATACTACATGTTTTTTCATCCTTCGTCTTTTATTTTTCATAAATCATATCGGTATCTATTAAATAACAATTATTCACTTCTTCTTTTTTGATACTCCGAGTAACATACAATTACGGTAACGGTAACGTAACTCCGGTAACGGATACCTTTCCTCCTCTATTTTGCACTGTATAATCAGCCTCACGGGACTCGTCCTCGTGGAAGACCTCCTAAAAGTTGGCAGGACAGTTAAGAATCCATCTCACAGGAGGAGCAACCCTCTGGAGATCAGACCACATAGGTCTAGCAAGGAAGAAATTAAGGAAGGTTATATTTCTTTCTATAGGCCGTTTTAGAAAACAAGGTGACCTGACGTATGTCTTGGCAGAGTGGTAAGAGGTCTGATTGCCATAGCGTAGGTCCCGGGTTAGATTCCCGGTGACGGCAGTGTAATTGTCACACTGTCTTTGGTCTAGTGTAGAATTAACGTAACAATAAAATGACGGTAGATTAGCAACCTATCAACGTGTCATGAGAATCAATATAATAGCTCAAAACAAATTGTGTACATTATGACCTGTTGTAAAAAAAATAATGGTTTCGCTTTAAAACTGTTATAGCAAACGAATATGAGTATTTCATATTTGAATTGCAGCCGTATATATTCTTTTAAATAATCTTACTTTTTTTAAATTAAATAAAATGTTTATCAGGTTACCAGGTTACCAAGATTTTTATTGCCATCTTATCGTGAACCGCATCTGTATTTATTTATTTATTTATTATATCTCACTTACCGCAGATTATTTTTTCTCGCAATAAAGTGATTGGCGTTAAAATTAATATTCACATCTCAATAGAGTTTACACGGTCGGGTCATAATTCATAAACTGCTTTTAAAAAACCCGATGGCTGATATCGTATTTTTTTATTGCGTGTAGGTTAAGTACTTCCATCTCGTGGATGGTACTTGCGTAGAATACATTTACCTTTTTAATGAATGGGGAGGGCTTGAGTTACGAGTTCATTCACGGTACGCACATTCAACACATACGCATCAGGACTTGTACGTATCAATAATTGTGTGAGGGAATTTATTTTTTAATAATAGGTGTACGAATAATTTGACTTTACAAGGGATGTGTTAGTGGTAGAATTTATTTGTGTTTTATAAGATACAATCCACTGATTCGTCGTGTGTTACGCCTGATTCAATGCTTCGTAGGGCGTAAGGTCAGAGTTTATTTTTATATACAGTATAAACTTCTAGAAAACAGACGTTTTCATTCGTATTCATTATACAGTATAGCCTTTTTTAGCTGGGATACTTGCGTATATTTCTGTTTTAACGCATTTGAGGCAGGTAATCAAAATGATTAACTGTTTAGTTGTAAAATCGTGAGTGTCTGATTCTTAATTAACAAACATCGAAACAATAAATGTAACTTAATATTAAATTACTTTTTATTATGATATAATTACAAATGCCTTACTAACAAGTTCTGTAATAAGCGAAACGTTAATCTCGACACGTTAAATCGCTGACAAACTATCGCCAGCCGACCTCAACCTTAGAATACGTACGTAAAACTAAAATGTCGGATTGTTACTTTTACCATTATGCCACTAGTGACGTACCATATATAGTTAAACGTAAATATTGTTCCTTGTACGTTTACGATTAGTAGACACAATGATATAAGTGCTTAATTTATATCCACTCGTTTGTTAACTAAGTATATATGAATAACGAAGGTATAAATATTCGGAAAGTACCACGAAACTACGAGTGTAGGTATCTACAGCGAGAGAGATTAACGATTGTAACAAGGAGAGATAATTGTTGATCTAGAAGGCATTGCAAATGTTTGATTTGGAAACATTTCCGTTGCGTTACTATAATTTAAACAGCATTATAAGATTTTTAATCCTCGCTTTCGCAAATGAGATAAAAAGAGATTTAAAAACGTTATCAGCCTGTTTGTTTTTATTACATGTTACATAGAAGCAATCTACCCAGAATAATTATAATTTTTACCTGCGTATCAACTTTTCTGCTTCATTTATCGCATTTTGTTCCCAGTAAACTCGTTCGCCCAGTCTGTCCACATCTGTCCATTATCTCAAACTAATAATAGAAAATAATAATCGATTATCACAATACCATTTATAGAAACACGTTCTTGAGGATCTCCGTGGGTTTTTACCAAACACGCGCTCCATCTATTTGTGCTTTACCCAAAATTGCGTAAGAAAAATATAGTTTTCCTGTTTACCCTACATGCATTGTTTCGGCTATTATATTTTCAGCTATCGCCTTTGATGTAAGAAACGAATATCCTTACTTTTTAAGATAGATAAATAATTATTTTAAATGTACATCATGGAATGATTGACATTTAATAATTCGTATGGACTAATTGAATACATACTTGCAGTGCCTATATGTATGAGTATAGCAGCGAGATGAGGATAATAATCTATTGATGAAGAGTGAATGTTCGTAATTGAAATGTATTGCTTTTAAAAACGGTGGAAAGTTTATTATTTTTGTGACCGGTTTCGGTAAACTTCAGTTGTCGATATCAGTCTCGGTAATGTTTTATTTTCCATATAGTTTTTGGCAAAAAACAGCCATCGTCTGGTTTATTCTAATAAGACGAAATGTTTTAGTAAAAAAAAAGTTTAAAGTTTTAACGTAATAATTTTAAAATAATGAAAAATAAATGTGTTTATATAATATACATATTTTAAAATAAAAATCTGTCATATACTGGTCCCGTAATATTTTGAAGAATTCGGTACCTATTTGGCAAAAGGTCCCAACTGCTTTTTAATGAATTTTATGGGAGAGCAAAAATAAGATTTTTACATTATTTTGATTATTTATAAAAATGTTATTTGTTTTCCAAATTGTTTATTTCAAATGTCAATTTACGTAGCATAACGTTATCTACAAGATATATCAGTAACTAAATTCATAAAAAATATATATATACATATTTAAAAAAAAAATAGGGGTTGAATGCAATTGTACATAAAAAAATACAGCTCTAACGTTTTGTCAAAACATAAAGTGTGCAAAAATAATACTGATGGTATATTTATTAACTCAATTTCATAAAAAAAAAACGCATCTGGGACCTTTTGCCAAATAAGTACCGAATTATTTCAACTGTGACCTTCAACCTCTAGCATTCCGAGTAGTGCTATTTATATAAATATGTATAGTATGTATGTGATATTGTATTATTATACAATAGTATTATATTATAATAACACTTGACATTGACTGTGGGAGCGCGCGATAAGAGAGAGTCCACCGCGGCAGACCGCGCGGTAAATATAATACAATAATTAACATTGTTTTATCACTTCTCCACTCTTCTGTTGGTCGCTATTTACATTGACTTATATCACGTTTTACGTGGTACCGGTACCGCGTCTCTGCCGCCATATCTCTGAGATGACATTTCACACACAACACTAACAAATTTTACTAAACAACTAACTATCAACACTCCTGACCTCTCAAATTACGACCCAAACACCTCCAGCCTCCACAGGCGCCCAAAATCGATCCTCCTTCAGAGGAACACCCCGGGCCACACAAATCATGCCCCAGCATAAACTAACAACCCGCCAAATCACCTTCCAACAATGTTCCCATCAAACGTAAGAAGAATAGCCACATGAGCTGAACCTCTGTAAGCCAGAAGATCCAAGTCCAAGTCCACTCTGGACTACACAAATCAGGCCCTAGATACCATAAGCTAAAACAACTCATCAAATCACCTTTCCAACAATATTCCCATCAGACGTTAGAGGAATAGACACAAGAGCTAAAAGAGCTAAGTAACTTAATTATTTATTGTTGGTACATTTCAATTAAATTTTGTACATACAACAATTTGTACTACATTTTTCGTAAAAAAAGAAGGGAAAAAATGTCGGTTATCATTCAGTCTAAATTTCTGAACCTGTTATACAGCACCCGATGTCTGCCGTAAGACTATTTCTAATAGATGAATCCCTCTCAAGTGTATACTTAACTTATACTTCTTTGCAAGCATCGTCTCGTCATGGAACCATTGTAGAATGGAACCCGTTGACTGAACAATGACCGATTACCATTATATATATATATATATATATATATATATATATATATAGGTATATAGAATCAAAATAAGTGCTTGCATATAGGTTTATTAGTAAGTAAAGTATTATATGTTTGTGGATATATTGTGTACGTATGTACGTTTAAGCAGGTTTAGAAACTAGAGCAATGCTCGGAACATTGTAATACCCTCCCATTACGAATAGTAAAATCGATTTTAACTTTCTTTGAAGTTAACATACAAACTGAAGTCGTCAGCGATGGTCGATTATACAATGTTTTCGGCCAGTGTATTTCATAGTAATCTCGTTTCTACGGCATTTACCCTACTGTCATTATTATTTTGCCAGCACTAAACTTCAGTTCTATAGCCAACACGGTTCTAGGGACACTTTTCACTTAAGCTTCGTTGTTTTTAATAAGAATGCATATGATATGCACATATGCCCGAAAGCGACCATTAGGCGTGTTGTAAATCTAAATACGTCACACAGCAGGTAAATGATCAACCAACTCTGAATTATGAATAAAGTAGGTACCATTAGTTTTGTGGTGAGTAGTAACCACTTTTCCCTTTAAATTTTATACGGAATATCCGAAGATCCTGACACGTCATTGAGAGTACAATGATTATTATTACCCTCAGTATCATATCCAAATTGTTGTCGCTCTACACGCCTTCCCTTCAGCTAGCCAGCTAAAATGACAACTTCTACCTGAATAGGGTTTTGCCTCCGGTGCCGCCGCCACAGTTCCTGACCATCGTAATTGCTCACTACTCCATTTACCCGTTACCATCTTCCTGACCCGCTGCCATCTCCGAACCTGCTGGCGTTCGACGTCGCCTTCTTCTGCTCCGCCTTCGCCATCGCTGCCGACCCGCTGTTTACTCCAAAGACCCATGCCCCAACCATTCCCTTTCCACCATCCTTATATGGGTCCCCATCTTTGTCAGCCACTCTTGTCCCACATGGTTCTGTGTCCAGGACCGATCGGCCCCCACCCAAGGCCACTCCCTGTCACCGTCCCACGGTTTCCACTCATGACCTCGGCCCCTGTCCAAGGCCACCCCCGACGCCTCCACACTTCCTCCCTACCCGGGTAGTCAGGTCCAAATGTCGGACACAACCCAATATCCTCCAAGTAACCCTCCCACCACCATCCAACAATATCCAACCTCAACATCCAAGAAAGAAATTCCAACATGTGAGGGAGCAATAGCCCCGTACTCCCGAAAAGACAATTTCCACATCAAATCAAAAATTACCCTTACAAACCCCCTGTTGTGAATCATTAACAGAAACACGCACTGTAAAATTTCAATGAAAATTAATTATTGTTATTTGAATAACATAAACAAATTTCAAACGGTAATATTAGGTCCTTACATATGAAATTGGCGTTTTGCCGTACTGACAACTTTGATCTCAAATATCTTCTCTTTGGTTAGGAATTCCAAATTCAAATTTATACAGCTATTTACTCAAGTATTTTTGTTTCGAAAATTATAATTCATTTGTTTTTCCTCAATTGTTTTTTTTCTTTGCGTCACTCAGTTTACAAAATGGAAAACTTGAAATATCGCGTTATTTACGAGTACGAGTTCCACCGTGGCACCAGTGCTGCAGAAACGGCTCGAAGGATTAATGATGTGTATGGCGACGGTCCCGCAAAAGAAAACACAGTGCGTTTTTGGTTCCAACGTTTTCGTTCTGGAAATTTTGACCTGCAGAACAAGCCACGTGGACAACCGGAGACCAAAGTTGATAATGAAGAATTGAAGGCTATTGTGGAAGCGGATCCATCGCAAACCACGTCCGAGTTAGCTGCAGGCTGCGGTGTTAGTGATAAAACTGTTTTAATCCACTTGAAGCAAATTGGGAAGGTGAAAAAGCTTGAAGGTGGGTACCTCACGAATTGAGTGAAGCAAATCAACAAACGCGCGTTGACTGCTGCGTTGCATTACTCAACCGGCACAATAATGAAGGGATTTTGAATCGAATCATTACCTGTGATGAAAAGTGGATCCTGTATGATAATCGGAAGCGCTCATCGCAATGGCTGAACCCTGCCGAACCAGCCAAACCATGCCCCAAGCGAAAATTGAGTCCAAAAAAGTTACTTGTGAGCGTTTGGTGGACTAGTGCTGGTGTCGTTCACTACAGCTTTCTTAAATCTGGCCAGACGATTACGGCAGATGTCTATTGTCAGCAACTGCAAACCATGATGGAAAAGCTAGCTGCTAAACAACCGAGGCTGGTTAATGATAACGCTAGACCACACACTGCACAACAGACGGCTAGCAAATTAGAAGAGCTTCAATTGGAATGTCTAAGACATCCACCGTACTCTCCGGACCTTGCCCCAACAGATTACTATTTTTTTCGAAATTTGGATAACTTCTTGCAAGGGAAAAAATTCAACTCCGATGGGGCAGTCCAAACCGACTTCAAAGATTTTATTGATTCCCGTCCGAATGTTTTTTTAGTAAAGGGATCGATGAACTACCTATGAGATGGCAAAAGTGCATAGATAGCAATGGTACATACTTTGATTAAATAAATATTTTATATTTAAAAAAAATCAACTTTATGTTCCTCCCATACAAAACGCCAATTTCATATGTAAGGACCTAATATGTGTCTATATGTATCTTGTGATATATGTATCTTGTGATCTGATAAGCCCGTGTATATGCATTTAGTAGATATGATGTGCAAATATGGTAGAAGTAACATTAATAAAATGATTTAGAATATAAAATGTGAGTGAGTAGTTTGATTTGTGCAAAAAAACGTATAAGTTCTTCTATATTCACCGTCACTTTGTGTTATGGATTCTCAGTCTAATTATTTAAAAATAAAAACATTGTATTTTCACAATACTTTTTTATACTATTCACGAACATGTTTCGAGTCACAGATGCCATTCCTCTGTGTTATTTTATTTTAAAGTTATATTGATCGTTACAATTTCTTCACTGAAAAGGGGGGTATTTATTATTGTTAAGGGGGGTATTTATTACTGTTGGTGTATCCTCGGTGTATTATTATTTAAGTCATTTCGTCATTCTAAATGAGCAGCTAACCCAGATTGTAGAGCAGATCTTCCATGTAATCGCATTAGATTATTCGGCCGAGCAACCAACGCCGTTTTTTTGTCTTGCCAAATTGAAGTAATTAAGGAATATCGCAAGATGGATGTGCATACGTGAAAACGTGTTTTAATTGTAATTGTTGCGAAATGAAAGTAGTTCATCGAATTAATATTACGTTCAGAAAGTATATTTGTTTTAAATAATAGCAAGTAAGGCTTTTAAAAAAAATAACTATGATTTGTTTAGGCAAGAACATATTATACGAAATTTTCTGGGTTGAAAAATGAATACGCTCCATATAAATATATAAAGTTAAATATACGTAAAAATATATATTTTACAAAATATTTATATTATGCATACATTATATATAATTTAGAAAATACATAATACAAATATGAACAAATATTTCAATTGTTAAATAATGTTTATTTCGAAAAGTGAAATAACTCGTTCCATTTATCACGAAAATAAATTTGAATAATCTATTTTTTAATTAATCATTTTTCATTTCGCCCATAGAAGCCCAGAAGCCCGGCTTGCGTAAGAAATTTTGAATCAAAACCTCTTCTGGCTTACAGAGGTTCAGCTCTTGTGGCTATTCCTTTTACGTCTGATGGGAACATTGTTGGAAGCTGATTTTTGGGTTGTTGGTTTATGCGGGGGCATGATTACAGATTTGGGGGGTTTGATTAGAAATTTCTTACGCAAGCCGGGGTTCTGAGCTTCTATGGGAGTACCGCCAATCGGGTGGTGGTCTAGGGGATAGAACGCTTGGCTCCTGATCCAGGGGACATGGGTTCGAGCCTGGACACGACTAGATTCCTTCTTTATAATGATGAGCTATTTTCTGCTCATATTGTAAATTAAATTCTAATATCTTTGATTTAAATCTATGGTGTTAGACTTACAAAAAAATAAACATATGCTTACCCAAATAGGTAGGCAGAGGATGGAGCACCGCACTGTTCTATTTTAACATACCTTTCAAGACTCCTCTATGTTCATAGATCGTGACACGCACGCCCGCCGATTTTTGACTTCGATTTGACGACTTCGAACATGGCCGCCATTAATTAATTTTGTCGTCCTATGTTTTTTCGGGCGTCCCTAGTTTTTTTTTTCATTTACACGTTTGCATAGAATTTTTAACCGTTCTTCCCCCGTCAATTTATTTAATATGTCCAAACCATCTTACAATTAGTGACCCTTTCTTAATTTTACTAAGGACGCATTCATCTCCCACATTCCTCGTGTGTATTTTCGTTCTGTATTTTATTATACTTTGTTTGCCACAGATTTTTCTTAGTGGTCCAGTTTCTACGACATTAATACTACTTTCATCATTATTTTGCACTACTTCAAGCATATCGGTTCCCTACACAAGAGTTGGCAATAGAACTCAATTACGTACTGCCATATTTGCTTCGTCCGATATATTTCTATTTTGAATGGACCATTTATTTTGTTCACAGCATCAACCCTCCTATGCCATTCTCCATATTTCTGTCTCTTATAAACATTCTTTCCAGATAGATATAGTCAGTAACTTACACGAGAGTTGATAATCAGAATTAGTATAAATAATACATTTTTAAAGTATTTAAAAAAATCCGAAGATATTTTCATCGATTTTATTGTTACGCCCACTTGACTGAACCAAGTCATTTCCTTTTCTTTGGTCCTCTCGATCCAGAAAGGTTAAAAAGGTCGTTTGAACGACGAACATTTATCGAGGGTTAAACTAACTATTTACACAACCAATCCTTCCTCTTTGTGTATCTCAAATCTACGAACGAGACACGGCCGAAATACGTTCTCCTAAAAATAATCGAATCGTAAACGGACAGATTTTGAGAATAAATTACATTCAATATCCTACTATTATTTAGACTTCTTCTTCTTTTAATAGATCTGACGATCTGTGACACAGAAATCATGTCTCGTCGGATGATGAGATCCAGCTGTCCCTCCATCTCTTAGGCGGTCTTCCAGGTGGGCGGTGTCCGGAGAGGATTTCATATTATTTAGACGTGTGAATTATATTCCAAAGATTGGCCTTTATAAATTACCACTGAGTTAGAAATGAAATTTGCAAACCATTACACCAAAATATGGTATAATATGTATATCATATGTTTTACGAGAATAGTACGAGTATGTGACGCATATTTTAGAAAACTTTTAGAAAATCCAGGAAGATTCGGTATCTAATCCTTATTTTAATATTTGAATGTTGAATCCATACTTATATGTATTACAAGATATTTATTTAATTCGAATATGTTCTTTTCTAACATAACCTTGGAAGAGCGGAAAATTACGATCGGCTCAACGGATGATTTTATCTCGAGGGATAGGATTCAAGGGGCTATGTACCTACTTACGCGCGTAACATAATGTTATCCTGCGTAAATTCAATTTGAAAATTCAGATAATCGGATTTGTGTGAAGCGTATTTTGTACGCATGTTCTAAATGTTGGGGGGAAATGTAATAATGTCACGAAAATTACAAATAATACTGTAGAAATTAATTGAATTCGCGCGCTTTGCTCATGCATAGTCATGAAGTTAATTTAAACTTGAATATCAATTTGAATTTTCATAGGGATATTGTATAATATTTCCTGAGCATAATTTTACATTACAAACTTGATTGCGGTTTGTTACGTATACAATCGAGCTTCAGGTGTTAAGTGGATTTTTAAAAGTTAATATTGTAATATTTATAGTACCTATCTATTTCATTAAACAATATATTTATATATTATAATACCTATCGGGGTGTATCAAAATTAAATTGTTGCGTAGATTATGAAACTTTATTAGATTTTTTTTGCGTAAACAACGTAATAACATTTACATAAGAATATTTACAGGTTTCTTTTCACCTTTCATTTCGCCCCCAAGGACATCTAGTTCACGCCTAGTGTTATAGCAATAGTAAGCACCGCTTTCCGGGCGGCCATCAATTCAGCGAGATTATTATTGCGGGAGTTGAATACATTGAAGCCGTGTTATTTTTATTTGCATGGCCGCAAGGTCGAGGTGCCGCTAGCTCTGAATGTCGCCATGTCAAGCGCCGCGGCCGGTCAGCTGTTCCGCGGCGGCCATCTTCGCGCGAGCCGTGACCTCTGGGACTCACTACTGGCCTGATGCCGTACGTCACCGCTACGTAGGTACCTACTGTGATGCAATTTTCCTGTCAATCTACATTCGAACAATCAAATATATAGATACCTATTTTTATACGTGTTAGTCGAAATATAATACATAATGGTTAATATTCTGATTCCATAATACATTATATTACAATCTCAGTCGCATAAAATAAAGTTTCATAAAAGTGCATACCAAACTCAAGTTGATACCTACCATCAAGATACATCTAACGCAGCTTATGCATAATTAAACGACTGCGTTATTATTGTGGACCAATGATATTCATTCGTAAAATGGATAGTGTCTATTCTGCGGACTAGGCTATTCTGCAGACTAGACTATTGCCCAATCGGAGTATTGTTCAGGTTTAGAATTGGCACAAAGTTTCGCGCAGAATAACGTGAAACCCGTTTTCCTGCCCATGGCTTACGAAATAGGCAATACATTTCTCTTAATAACCCCCCACTAATCATTGGCTTACATCGCGGCAGCTATTGTGATGTGGAGGAACTTGCAAAAGGAAAAATACATATTTAAATACGTGAATATGTTAAAAAAAATTAAATTAAATCTGAACTCCATTAAAATACGAAACGCTTGAGAACCTGGCACCTGGAGATGGAGATTCGCAATTTCATTTGTAAACAAACAATCTCTTAACGTGGTTCAAATATTTACGATTATTACAAAATAAAACACGCCCTGGAAAATCCTCTCGACGTAGACTTTTAATTAATAGAAAACCTATCCATTTTCCTTAAATTTTTAGCTTGTACGAAATAGCTTATTCTCAGTACTCATGCCAATAAAGTTGTTCACAAAGTTACGTAACCTTTTTTTAAAGAGACGAATCATATCGTCTGTATACGGGCAAAAATTTTTCTCTAATCCCTGTTGGAAAACTTCAATAAGTGACATGAATCCTAAAATTTCCGTAATTGAAGGAAGAAGATTTTTTATGCAATGAAGGAAAGCAATAATGAAAACAAACAAAAAATTATACAAAATTTCTTTGTTATTATATATTTAGTGTGCTTCCACTTTATAATAACAAAGAAATTTTAAATCAATTTTTTTTTTGTTTTCATTATTTAAAATGAACTTCTATCAAGAAATTTCAATTAAAAATATTAATTATTTGAAGGAAAACAAGGTCAGATATTTTATAAAATTAATGGTAAAATGGAAACCGGTTTTTTAATAATGCCACACCACAAATTAAATGCTTCATTAATGGTGTCTAGAATGATTTTCCTGCGTAAACGAATCTATAAACAAACTATCTAGAACACTTGACAAAAGCCTCCCGGCCAACGAGGTGACATTGTACTATCACAATATTTATGAAAATGGTAGACGTACGATAGTATCGGGTGTAATTAAATACACAGTACTCGGATAACATCGTGATATTAATTCTGCTACAGATTGGCTGTCCTGCCTGCGCACAAGCGACCATTCCCACCATCCCTATGACAACAGATAAACAGCTTTCTTTTATTTGTGAAAATGTGTGCCGTATTAAATGATAGTGGAGCGATCAAATAATATTGTTTTTTGTGTGTATATGTCGAGTTATCTTTATTGCACTTACATAGCTAGTAATTTCGATATGAACAAGGATTGTTTTAAATATATTCATCGCTGATGTTAAAAATTATTCAAGTAAATTTTAGTATACATAATATAAAATTAAAATCATCATTCCCGTGTACGTTATATAAGGGCATGATACTATTTAATTATGTTTTTTTAAAGTAGATTTTAATCTATAATAATATCTTGAATCTCAAGGCATATAGCTGAAACACAGTGATAACAAACATGGTTTCCCTGCTTTAAAAATACATTTAACTGATTGGGTGTGCTTATGGTAGACAATTTAAAAGTCATCGATCTGTAATTGCATTCAGATGGATCGATGCATCGAATCCCAGGAGTTGTTAATGGTTTACTCTCAGTCTCACATGAAAACTAGTTATTTTTAAAGTAAATTTTTTTATAGGTTATCTTTAATAATTCATTTCACCCTTTGACTGACGGTTAATTTTAGTTTGGTGTTTTACGACAAAGCCTATTTATTTAATTTGTTGGCCCTTGTAGTAATTTTTAATCGCTTGTTCAATATTAACTTAAGTACTAATCAATTGGGTAGTTACTGGCCTAACGCAATGAAACATGATGCATGTATTATTGGCGGGCTTGAAGTAGGAACGTTATGGAATTCCATTATTTAAAGTAAAACTTATAATTTGTGCATTGTTTTATTAATAAATTAATTGTAAATAATCAGTAAATAGTAATATCAGTAAATCTCAACTTTTTCTTGACCGGTTTCGTTTGACTAGCGATATTGCCATCGTCTGGCTATCTAAATATATACACTATGGTAACATTGCTTAAGAAACTGAACTGGTGTATCATACAATTAAAGTAAAAAAATATTATGAAATTACAATCATATTTAAAATTAATCAAAATTAACTTCTCACAAGGAAATTTAATATTTAATATATTTTCGATATCAATTCTTGTTTCGTATTTAAAATAGTAAATTTCAACGACACTTGCCAACAGTTGTTACCTGTGTTGGCTCATGCTAACTCTAATACCCTTAATACAGTAACCCCATTCTAGTTCCCCCGTTACTTCCGGGTCTACATAAATTATGTGTTTTGCTCTAAAATATTTCTTCTCTACTGACCTACTGTTATTGATTAAGGCCTCCGTGCAATAGTTTCCCCTTAGAAATACTTCATTTGCACGATGCACGCGCTTAAAGACGCACCGTCCATTGTTTAACGGTCAATATTTTGAACAAAATCATGTTTAATACCGTTTGACGTATGATAACCATAAAGTATAAATGAATCTCTATGATAGTTAAAATCACGGTGCCTGTTTCTCCATTCAATTAAATGTTAACTAATGACACAAGCATAGTGGGACCTTAATAATAATAATGTGTAATTTTGAACTGTGACGTGATTTAAAAAAAATTTAAAATGGAACCGGGCCACGATTGGTGGGAGTTTTCTCCGAAAAAGGCGACATTTAGTATCCCGGAGTGCTTGGCGTCCATAGATGGAAGGGTTTGTTATATGTAAATAAAATATTTTTTGCACTCTCCTCTTATGAATTAGGTTATAACTCTTACCCATATCTTCAGAGGTTAGAAACAATATTATCTAATAACTATTATCCAAATATATAGTATATTTTATTCATTATATGTAGGTATGTCTTTTTGTCAGAATGATTTATTTAAATGTTGACATTTCACTATCCACGGTAAATAAAGATCACATTCCCATTTTTTTTTAATAAATGCAAATATTTACTTTAACTCTAGCAATGCAGATGGCGTCCATTGATTTATTGAACAATATCTATTATATTAAAGTAAAATCTGTACCAAATAGGCCATAGGACATCGATTGCGTCATGCCTTTCTTGTTATTTATTTGTTTATTAATTCGGTTCAACTATTATTTGTAAAATATCTATACTTAATTACAATCAAAGATGAACTTTCGACACTAGATTTCAGTTCAATATAAAATGAAACATTATTGATTGGTGAAACGTTTATGTGAACTAACTAACACCCCTCCATTATATTAAAAATGATTCACTTGATTAACTTGTTATTTTTGTTATGAAGTCGTAGCTGGTGAATAGGAATGGGTGTTTTCCGAAACCTGTATTTAACTGAATGATAAAACCTTATGTTGTCAACACTGTTTTATTTTTCTTCCACTTTTTAGTGTATTTTACTCGACATGTTTCGATAGTTTTATATCACCATCGTCGCAAGAACGATATTCTCCCGATGATGAATGTATAAAATCTTCGAGACATGTCGGGAAAAATAAACTAAAAAGTGGAAAAAAGCATAAAATCTTCTTGCCAATCTTAACTCTAACGCACGGCACATGCCATGAACATGGAAAATGCTATTCCGATAGCAATTCATAATTTTAATGACTCGTTGCGGTTCTCTTTGATTGCTCCTAAATTAAATTAAATTATTATTATTTGTACACAACAGGTCGTTTGGACCCAATTACTGTATACTCGTACAATGTTTATTTTTTAGCTATTATATTGATTCTTGTTACATGTGATAGGTAGCCAATCTATCCCCATTTTATTGTCACGTGGATTCTACACCGGACCAAAGACAGTGTGACAATCACACTGCCACGAAGGTCGACATAAAATATGTTTGTATGTCACCTTGAATAGGTTCGCGTCACTTACAACATAATTCTGCAAATGTCGTTCATCATTCAACATTAAATAGTTTTACGTAACTATTGAATGTGTATTCACCGAGGAATTAAACGTTCTGTCTTCGATTATCCTGAGGTTATGGCAAAAGAAGACCAGAAGATGGCAGCTAGCTGCCGAAACCGGTCGAAGCCATAGACATAAACGGAATTTAGCTAAAAATATTTTAATATGTATTTTTTTTAAATTCAAAAATGTGTTTCCATTTCTTTTTTAATTATGAAAAAAATCACTTAACAAACTTTGTTATAATACGTTTTAACTATGTGTAGTTTTTAGATTACCCATTTTGTAAAAGTGCGCAGAAAAAATATGTACAAAAATAATCACGCTATGAATAATCAGATAAATCTCTTAAAAACTTCTTTATACCTATATAAAATATTCTTTATTGAACATGTTTAGCTCTATTCGATTATTATATTTATAATACATCTCGTAATAATATAATCCAGTTTTACAATTTGTTTACTTATTATTATTTTCTATAATCGACAATAATCACCATTATCAAAATAAAAGTAAATACTAAACATATTCGATAGTAAAAATATAAATCGCATGTCTATGTGGTAATACGGATATCAAATATTTATTACGCTTTTTTTTCTTCTTATTTTGACTGTGTGAAAGTTTACACCCACTAATTGTAAGAATAATATAACCTTAGATTTTTTTATTCAAGGTATTTACCGGTTGTAAGCAGACACAGATAATTATTTTATTGACATAGAAAGTTAATCAGCCTCTTTGATATCGTGAGGTCATTGTAGCCGTTCGTCTGGTGAGAAGAGAGGCGAGTATATTTTTTGCGTCGCTGATGATTTAATAAAAATAAAAACAATGTAATTTAAAATATATGTAGCTGTCATCCGTTATGCAGTGTTAGCTAGTTGTTATCGGGCTGTAGTCGCAGTTATTAATTATCTGCTATTTAAACAAGGCATTTATATAAAACGCAGCCTGAGCGTGCGATACGCGAGAAATGAATTAATAAAAAGAGAAAGGTGCTATCATAAACTAGTAATTGTTTTAAAAGCTTCGTTGCCATTTTTATGTATTCGCAAAATTCAAACAATTTGCACAACTTGTCGCCGATATTTAAGAGATTAACGTTAATGTTACATTCTAATTAATAAAGACAATCTTTCGTAAAATAGCACGAATTTGTACATGATCGCTCCTGACACTTGACTATACATTTCAAGATACACTTAATCAAATCAGGTAACCTCTGTACCTAATGTAAATACTAACAATAGCTTCATATATAATACAACATAGATAAACGAATTTCGATTAGGTCTGTACCTCTTGCCCGGCACACACCCGTTGGCCTGGCCCGACTACATTGATTCCATTTTATTTTAAGTACCTAACTAAGACCTTAATCGAAAGGGATCATTATAGAACAATTTAAATATATTTAACATCTTCGTGGATATTGTCTTTTCGGGACTACCAGCCCGAAGGCTATTGTTCCCCCACATGTTGGAAAATTCTTTCTTGGATTATGAGGTTGAATGTTATTGGATGGTGAGGGGAGGGTTTCTTGGAGGATGTAGTGGGTTGTGTCCGACATTTGGACCTGACTACCTGGGTACGGAGGGGTGTGGAGGGGTCGGGGATGGTCTTGGAAAGGGCCCGAGGGACAGTGACAGGGAGTGGCCTTGGGTGGGGGCCGGTTGGTCCTGGACACGGAACCGAGTGGGACAAAAGGGACCTTGGGTGGGGACCGATATGGCAATGGGGTTGAGATACGGATCGATTGATGGGATAAGTATGGTGGAAAGGAAAGGGTATTTAACATTGACAGCAATGTCCAATTATCGCTTAGTCCATTATACGAGTAGATTTCCGATACACGTCTGGTAGAAATAATTACTTTGTGTGCCGGAATTAATACGTATTTTATTAAACTTGTTTGCTTGTGATGTAATCACACAATTAAGATGTATTTCTTTCTTTTAGCTGTCGAACGGCGGCTTCATTATTAGCACTAATTTATCATTATTTGAAAAGTATTATAGTTGCCAGGATGTGTGGCCACTTCCAGCCATTTAACGTTCAGTTGTGAAATCGAAAAATATAACGCAAAGCGTTTTATAAAATAAAATATTAAGTTTAATTTCGCTATTCTTGAACTTCGATAATAGTATTGTCGAATCTCTAGACTAGAGTAGAGACTTTTATATATTAAAAAAGTAGTAAAAGCGAATTTGTTTTTATTCGGAAATTTGAATTTAATCCTATTATTATCGTGTGTATAGTGTATAGTATCTGTGTTCAAATATTAATAAATACAATACATTAATTTTAAGTGTTAAATATTCTTCTTCTTTTTCGATGGCCCTACAGCCCATATCGAGCCTTAGCCTCCAGTATTCTTCGCCTCCAACTCCTCCTGTCCTCCGCTTCGACCCTCCAATCTGACACTCGTAACAATTTCGCCCCATCTCTCCCAACTTTATCATCCCATCGCAGCCTTGGTCGTCCAATTGGTCTTCTACCACCTGGGTGCCACTCCAGCAATCTTTTTGGGGTCCGCGATGACGGCATCCTCTGCACGTGACCGGCCCATCTCAGTCTATTCAGTCTGACCTGTGTGGAGAGACTGGGAGCTTTGTAAATATAGTACAGCTCGTCATTATGCCGCACTCTCCAGCCTTCACAGGTCCCAGAATTCTGCGCAGCACCCTTCTCTCAAAAGTATCCAGCCGCTCTGCGGATTTCGCTGTCATTGTCCACGCCTCACACCCATAGGTCACTACTGTTCGGATGATTGTTTTATACAGGATCATTTTGGTTTTTCAGTGTACGTTTCTTGATTTGAGCGCTGGTAGTAGAGAGATGAATGTTTTGTTACCAATTGTGATTCTTCTTTCGATTTCCTTGTGATCTTCGTTAAATATTAATTACAAATATTAAATAATTGATTTGTGTATGTTTTAAATTGCATAAATCCTTGTAGATCTTTATTATTTTTTAAATACGAGCGTAATTAATACGATTGAAAACGTCCGTTTACTGGAAAATTTAGGTACATTTTTCACCTTACTATAGCATTATAAATTGTTATTCCCATAAAATAAATACAAAAACCTTTTGGAAATAAGACATTTTCATTTGTATTATTTATCGAAGAAGAAGTTTTACGTCATTGTTCAAGAAACGCGTATGTAATACAATTGTAAGGCTTTACACCCATTTCCCAACACCTGATGTGTCAGTGGAAGGAAATCTTTCCTAACAAGACAGGTGATGTCTCCCGGCTCCGGGATATTTTCAGGATACAAGTATCTGACGGTTTCTTTTCACTACAATATTCAAAAATCTCTTGTTAGCGAGGTCATCATTATTCAAATCTTTTATGTCGATCGTAAGATGTGAAATGTATTGCAAATATTTCTTTCACGGAAAATGTACGCTTGATACAAGCTATTCAATCAAGCTTACCAGAGATCAAAGGCTACTCAAATATCTATTAAACATTTGACCATCCGTGAAAACGGAGCTTGTTAACGAATGTGATGTGCTCATTTTGAAATTTCCTGAATAAAACTAATTGCAATGAATCTAGAAAAAAGATATTTGTTTCAAATTTTGTACACCAAATAAAAACTACCTAACTAACTAACCATCACGCCGTTTATCCGGAGGAGTAGGGAGAGAGAATGTACCGCCAAACTGTTCTATCCTGATATAACTCTCGCGCCTCTTCTACATTCTCACATCGTGACATGCACGCTCGTCGATTGTTCCTATTTCGAACGTGGCCGCCTTTCAGTAATCGATTAATTTGGTCATGCCATGTGTTTCTTGGTCTTCTTCGAATTGTTTTATGATTCACACTACTTGTATATATATTTTTAACTATTCTTCCGTCATCCATTCCTTCCATATGTCCAAACCATCTTAGTGACCCTTTCTTTATTTTATTTAGGACGCATTCAAACACCTTACATTCCTTTCTAACTTCTTCTTTGGTTATTATATCATACATTGTTTTTCTTCTGAGTGATCTCTTTTCTACGACATTTATTCTACTTTCATCCTTCTTCTGTCAACTCCAAGCTTCACTTTCATACTAAGGGTCGGCATTAGAATCCAACTGTACACTGCCATCTTTCCTTCGGTCGATATATTTCTATAATATTTGCAGTGATGGTTTTTAATTATTATCTAGGTATCATGCTTAATCCGTATTTTACTCAATTCATTTTTTATCGTATTTGATTTATAATTTTATTAAATCGATAATGTTAAAACCATTTCTTAGATTCATCCAATAACTTTTATCTTTTATACTTATCACACCGCCAGTAGGCAGACAGGTAGGGCAATGATATTGGATATTTTATCATTATAATACGGTTGTTAAATCTGAAAATTTAAAGTAAATAATTCACTTTATTATTGTAAAATAATATCGGACCATTTACGCACAGATTACAATCATAATTGGATTTTTTATCAAATGTTTTGAAATCGTAAAAAAGAAATATTCGCAGGTTAATGTAGGAAAAACTCGTACTATCTCGGGTAAGAATGTCTGATCATCCGAATTGAAATAAAACGATTCTCGGCGTGATGGTGTAAGTGTAACAGCTTAAAATAATGATTTCTGACTTCCAGGGCGTTGTTTTATTGCTACTAGAGAAATTCGTTCACTTTTTCATAATGTAAAAAAACACGGCCTAGTAATATAGCGAACTTTGAACTTGCAACCTGCATTAGCATAATAATATAATACATGGTATGTAGGTAATGATAATAAAAAGGACGGGTAATCATTCAAATAATTCTAAAATGGATAATTTACAAAAGATTCACCACCGACTTTAGTCAGATTAATAAGTCGTGAGCATAAGGATCTCGTATGGTATTTATTGATGCTTTGATATTCGAGGAAATACTGATGTAATCAATTATTGCTGTAATTATTTGGTTCATAAGAAAATATCGTTTTAAAACGTTTTATTCAAAATGCTTCGCCGAAGAATGTGCCACATAGCGATGCGCCCTTGAGGTGAGACATTCACGAAAACGGCGCTATACAAATTAGCCTATTATTTTTATTATGATGTTAGAAAGAGTAACGTGTGCTTAGCGGTCTAAGAATTAGTATTATTTTTATGCACAATATAATATAATATTAAACGTACTATTAGTTCCCTACAAAACTACAACATTTTAAGAGCTCGCAGATGACTTCACAGCTTCGCAACATGTATTTTCCGAGTGAAATCAAAATTTCCCTCCTTGTCGTATCTTGACAAGTCTCTCCGGCGCGGCGACGCCTATCCATAAGCCGATCCACTCACTGCTATTGTTAGAGCCAAATCAGTTTATTGAAACCAACAATAAATATTATATAAAAAGATATTGCTGGCCCGAGTCGAGGGTAGTAAGGAGCTCTCACGAATTCACAAGCCACCTTCCGGCTCACTACCGGTGGAATTATTGATTATACTAATCCCTTATTATTATATTAGCATATTTGTATGTAGGTATGTGTGATAACGCAATGTTTCTGTCGCAGGGCATGGCCTTCACTATCGAGGAGCGGCAGGCGATGGGTATCCACGGGCTGCTGCCGCCGCGGGTGAAGACTCAGGAGGAGCAGGTCGAGCTGTGCAAGATCTCCATCGCCCGCTACGAAGACGACCTCAACAAGTACATTTACCTCATGGGCCTGCTGGTGAGATCGCGTACAATGCTAATATAATGCTAGTCTAGGATCTTGTCTTCCGGGAGTATCAGCTCGAAGACTATTGCTCCCTCACCTATTGGAAGTTACTTTGTTGGGAATGAGGAAATAATCCTAGGATCGAAAGCAATCTGCTTTATACTTTGCTTTATTAACTACACATCACTTTGTAGCAGAATCTTTTTTTACCACCTTCAAGCAAATGCATAAGTAAACTTGCTGGAAAAAAAGACCTTTCGCCTTTCTCCGTGTTATATCCTGACATACTTCTCTAGACCTCTTAACATTCATACATCGTGTCATTTTTCGATTTTTCAGACTCCTCGCGTGGCCGATCTTCAAAATATGGTCGCCTCGAACCACCAAATTATTATATAACCACAAGCTAAAGCGAATTTCGTATTTTGGTTTTGTCATTTATCTGTATTTTCTTTTAAAAAATATTTTAAAATTTAAGTATTGAGTTGAACACTCTGAAATCAGTTTGAAAAGTTATTATAGATTAAATTATAACAGTAAATTGTATTATAATTCGGGTGAGATGAATATTTTTCAATATTCTCCATTGTGTTCTCTAGGACCGCAACGAGCACCTGTTCTACCGCTTCATCGGCGAGAACGTGTCCACCATGATGCCCATCGTGTACACGCCCACCGTGGGGCTGGCCTGCCAGAAGTACGGGCTCGTCTACCGCCGGCCCCGCGGCCTCTTCATCACCATCCACGACCAGGGACACGTCTATGACATCCTCAAGAACTGGCAAGTTATCTCTATGTTATCATTGTCTACCTCAATGACAATATTATAAATTTATAAAATAAAATATTCACTCTCTTAACTCTTTGATATACAACTTATGCTTGTCGTAGGCCCGAGTCGGATGTGCGAGCCATCGTGGTGACAGACGGAGAGCGCATCCTCGGTTTGGGAGACCTCGGTGCGCAAGGGATGGGCATACCCGTAGGGAAACTCGCCCTCTACACTGCCCTCGGGGGGATCAAACCACACCAGTGCTTGCCCATCACTCTGGGTTAGTTCACAAAGCATCCTACTTTTTACTTAATCAGAAATAGTGTCGTGATATACTCACGAGCAATGGTGGACATGTCTTTGATAATGTTATTCATGATGCACTTCTCTTCTACCTTAACTATATTTTTAGTCCCTACATGAAGAAGAGGAAACAGTTTGCCTCATATTGCATATTTCAATCTGAAATTTTCTCAGTTTATTCCAGAATGCCACAAGGTTCCAACCTAGGTCCACTACTCTTCACCACCTCATAAATGATATAGTAAAGGTTACAAAAAAATTTCAATATGTAGTTCCCACAAGGCAAGGTACTCGCTCACGTTGGAGAAGGTTCAGAAAAGATTTCTAATTTTGGTAGTTATCCATGGTTCTATCCCCTCGCATTCCTCTTGAGTACGTTGGAAACTAATGTTTTAGAGATATGAATAAATGGGTTCACACTTATTGATTTCTTCAAACTTATTTAGAGATTATTTGAGTACTCCGCCATCTTGGAGAAAACAGAACCAATCTGTCTCTGGTTAACCAGTTGAGAAAGCAATTGAATCGTATTAATGAAACAATTTTTGAGGAAAATATTTCAAACATTGAAGATTATTCAGCCTCCTTAGAGTCAAACTTGCTCTCGTGTTCCTGGGTCGAGCATCTTTCCAAATTGTCATTTTAAATGTATTTTGTAATGTACATTACGAAAATAAAAATTATTAATTTGATATATTTATTTCCAGATGTGGGGACTAACACCCAATCTCTGCTGGATGATCCTCTGTATATCGGTCTACGGCACAAACGTGTCACGGGCCAAGTGTATGATGACTTTATTGAAGAGTTCATGAAAGCTGTTGTCAAACGTTTCGGGCAAAATTGTCTGATTCAGGTATGTTTTTTAATAATTTCATAACGAGAAAAATTTTTGCCAACTGCCACAATTTTTGCATGTATAGTTAACAAGGTTTGTCTATATAAATCAATTATTTTGTTTACTTTTATTTCAGTTTGAGGATTTCGGCAATTCCAATGCTTTCCGCCTTCTTGCAAAATACAGAGGTCATTACTGCACCTTCAATGATGACATTCAGGGAACAGCAGCAGTAGCAGTCGGAGGACTTTTGGCCTCTACCAGGATTACCAAGACTAAGCTGTCTGATAATGTGATTGTATTCCAGGGAGCGGGAGAAGTATGCTTATTCTTTATAGTTTTGATTACTATATGAAATACAATATTGTTTTTATAAAAGTTTTTAATAATAATGAAACTAATCGCTATTTTGAATAATTTAGGCTTCCATTGGAATTGCTGAACTGTGTGTTATGGCTATGAAGGCAGAAGGAACGAGTGACACGGAGGCCCGGTCTAGGATTTGGTTAGTCGATTCTAAAGGTCTGATCGTCAAGAACAGGCCAGAAGGCGGAATCAACGAACACAAAGCAAAGTTTGCCAAATCTCACGCACCAATCAAAACTCTGGTGGATGTTGTTCGTACAGTTAAACCAAGTGTTCTTGTTGGTGAGTTCTGAACTATGACAATAATTGGGAAAATAAAATATTTATATTATCCATTGTTTTGGCGGAAGCACTATATGATACTTCATCATTATTAACCATTGAATTTATAACTTAGTTGTTGGTAACACGATGATGCTAAATTGGTTGGTGAAACAGCTGTCGTGACAATTTTAAAGTTCCAAATTAAATCGTAAATAAAATAATTATGTTTTTGATTAACTTAATGCATTAACACTGTGGTATTTATTTAGTGAAATTTTTAATGAATTACAACCATGTTCTTTTCAACTTTACACACAAACATAAAATCTGTAAGATTTTATGTGTTAATATATACCTCCATTATTCAGGTGCTGCTGCAATCGGTGGAGCCTTTACAACTGAAATTCTGCAAGCCATGGGTCAAAACCACACCCGTCCTGTCATCTTCGCTCTGTCTAATCCGACAAGTAAAGCCGAATGTACTGCGGAACAAGCCTACACCCACACCAACGTTAGTCTTGAAGACTTGAAATGTTTCAGTTACTCCCGATTATCATTTTTATTATCTTAGCACTGAATGTCTCGGTCACAAATGATTTGATATTACAGGGCAAAGCTGTGTTTGCTTCTGGATCACCTTTCCCGCCATTCACCTACAAAGGAGAGACCTTCCACCCCGGACAAGGAAACAACTCCTACATCTTCCCCGGTCTCGCACTCGGAATTATCACCACCGGAATCATCGATATATCTGACGAGCTTTTGTTATTGAGTGCTGAGGTCAGCTCTTATTTTATTATTATCTAACGTTTGTACTAATAACCACAAAATAGGCTGTTCAGTCATTTCAGGCTATTTTTATAATTTTTTCACACATTAAAAAGATTTTTTTTAAAGTGTGGCATGTAAAGGGTTATGGAATTTAAATTTCTTGGTATAAATTTTCTGAACTAATGAAAATGCCGTTCTCTGGACTATGGCAGGCGAAAAGCCAATTAGAGAACAAGTCGCTAGACGCAAATGGCAGTGGATCGGTCACACTCGACAAAACCCAGCCTGCATCGCTCAGGGCGCACTAGACTGGTCCCCTATGGGGGGAAAGAGGAAGCGAGGCAGACCTAGAGCCACCTGGAGAAGAGCCCTGCAAAATGAGATTAACGCAGCAGGGCTCACTTGGGATGATGTTAGGCATCAGGCATGCGATATAGTCAGGTGGAGAAGGTTCGTTGAGGCCCTATGCACCACGGAGGTGTGACAGGACAAAAAAATAATGAAATTAAAAAGTCAAGGCTTTCAATCAAATGACTTACAATCCTAAATAATGTGAGAAAAGTGACTGATTTCCTCCTGAATTTTATTTTTAATGTGTTATGTTAATAATTTTAGGCACTGGCAGAGCAGGTATCAGAGGAGGACCTCGCTAAAGGGAGTATTTACCCGCCAATTGAAAACATCCAAACTATTTCACTGAAGATAGCCAAAGCTGTAGCCGAAAGCGCCTACAAGACCGGTAATTGTAGCTTTTATTTTAAATGAAATGTATTATTTATAAATGGATATTTGTTATTTCTAGTTCTGTTTTCTCAGGCAAAGCGACGGTGCACCCAGAGCCGGAGGACAAGGAAGCCTTCATCAAGGCCCAGATGTACAACTACAACTACACGCCCGCCATCCCCCCCATCTACTCGTGGCCGAGCTTCTAGGCTGCCCCCACTTCTCTATTCCATTCTCCACTATTCTATGCTAAATGTACATTTTAATTTATTAAGCCTCATTAACTTGGGCCCACATCCAGCATGGCCTGTTCCAATAATCTAACCTGTATGTTTTGTTCAATTTGATGTTATCTAAATGTTACAAAAATATTAAATGTATCCATTTTATTAATGTGAATGAGAATTCAACTGTGATGTATCTAATACCCATTATAAATTGAAAACAAGCTCCATTTAGGAAAAGATTTATATAATTATGTATAACATGCAAATGTTCTAAATTATAAGCAATAGCTTCCAAAAATAATTTTTAGGGTACGTCAACCATTCCTTAGAATATGTTTTTACACACAATTAGACGTATTTTTGTATTATACATCTTGTGTTGGCGTTCTTAGCGAGCAAGAAGTCCGCGCTGAAACCTCAAATTTTGCCTGTTATGTAAAGTATACTGCCCAAATCTACAATGATTGTAATAATTATAAATGTGTAAAATGATATATTTCTTTTATTTTCTCACAAACACTTGTTGCAACATGACGCGCCTGATGGACACCGTCATCCTCAATATATAAACATTTCAAAATTGTGTTTAGTATTTAATATTGACAAAAACATCAGGTCTCTGGAAGCTGCGTTGTTTTACAAGATTAACATGTTTCACCACACCAAAGTGTAACATCACTCCCGCATCACCCATATCAGAGGCATATTAAAATGTGCGAAATCAAAAGTGTATGTTACAGCTATATTATCATCATTAGATAACGAGAAGTTTGATCAAGTAACAAATGAATAAAAAAATGTTTTTTGAACAAAGAATTATTTTTAGAATCATACATTCCGTCAAATGAAAAACTTACTGGCGCAATGTAAAATATAGGTTGCTAATATTAACATATTTAGATATACTAACTATTTATAGATAAAAATCTCAATTTTGTTATATCCATCGAGACGACCTTGGTGGCAGAGTGGCAAGAGCTATGATTGCCACACCGAAGAGCCTGGGTTCGATTCCTAGCGATGGCAGTGTAATTCTCACCGTCTTAGGTCCGGTGTAAAATTCATATGACAATAAAACGGTGATAGATTAGCCACCTGTCACGTCATGAGATTCAAAATAAAAGCTAAAAAAACAAATTGTATACAGTAATTGAGTCTAAAACTTTTAAAGATGGTTTTCTCCAGAATAGTCCATCTTTATGGAAACCATAGCTTCATTTTTAGAAGTAAAGAATACTGTATCAAGAATTAATCAAAGAAGTAGTGAATGATACAGCTGAAAGAGCATAAAGTCGATGGAAGACTTTTAAGCTATGATTACAGTAGAACAATAATAATATTTATTTATTGATTGATCATTTACCAAGTACATGGTTTTAATACCTCCCAACTGGGGTAACCCTTTCTAGGGAGGCTAAACTTATCAACTTGTTGCAAAGCGATCATTTTTTTTTTCGGTACAAGTAACATTATCCTGAAGAAGTGATATTTCACAAACAATGTTTAGAATTAGAATGCCATCTCAATCAAAGTGCTGCTTCTCTTCTCTTTTACCCTCAAAAACAACCTCCTTTCAAAAATAAAGACTGATCGTATGACACATTTAAAATGGCAAAGCTAACAACTGATCTTCCGTTAATGCATCGCTGGGAGAGAAAGAACTAGGACTTTAAATCATGAAATCCTCCATCACCCTCTTTCAGTACCGTACCCTGGGCCACATCTAGCCCTTGCGTATAACTACAAAATCATATTTCCAATAGATGTAAGAGAATTAGCCATTAGAGCTGAACCTCCGTATGCCAGAAGATCAAAGTTAAGTCCAAATAAATATTAAATTAAGAAGGTTTATGCATCATACTCGTATTTACTATTATATTATTTAAGTATAAGGATACCCTAACGTGTAAGCAGCTAGACCACAGGGGGCAACATATTTAATACTAGTCAAGCCTCAAATCAATTTTATTTAAGCGTTAACTAGTAATACCCTGCCCCCAAGTGATTTCAAATGAGTAAAGAGGGTATATAAAAAGAAATTTTTTTGTTTTTTTAACTTTATTTTATTTAAAAATAGATATAATTTATTTGTAATGTGATGGAAAATTAAACATAATACTGGCGGAGGCTGGACCATTCTTCCAGGAGGCGGCCCGGACAGTTCTGATAAAGAAAATAAAATTGTAAAATACATATAGAAAATCATTGGATTTTTACAACAAAAAGATTTTTGAACCATTGTGCAGATTACATATTTTTATTAAATTTGTCCCATTCTGGATTGAGAGAACAATCACTGAGAGTATTGGTATCTCACCTAGAAAGGCTTTAATCTCCTTCCTTAGACCCCCAAACTGATAACAGACAGAGTGGTACATTACAAGCCTTCAGAAGTAACAGGCAAATATAAATATGTACTTCATAATTACCGTCAGATTGTTTCCTATCGTTCCTTCCACATCACTCCAGATGTCCATAACCTGGAGGAAACATGAATAATTAAAATCCAAACAAAACAACTGTAACATTCAATAAAACATAATAATTTCAGACATCCACGGAAGTTAAAATTTCATTATATATAATTCATTTGCACAAAAAATGGGTATCATCACACAAGAGTAAATTATAATATTAAAATATATAAATATTTCTGAACAAAAACTTACAATTTCGGTCAGATGATTGATACTCTCCTCTTTGGCCAGAAATTGAAAGTTGCCCCACTATCTGAAAGAATGATACTATCCTGTCATTGCAGTCTAAAAATTCAAGAATCTCGAATTAGAATGAATTATTAATTTGTTCCGATCTGGATTGAGAGTGTGGCTATAGACAGGAACCACAATCTCACCGAGACAGGCTTTGCTCTTCTTCCATTAGACCCCCAGACTATACACAAGGTTCAGCGTGGTAAATTTAAGTCACAAGAAGATTCAATACAAAAGTTAAAAGCAAACTTACCATTCGGATAGTCCGGGGATTCTCGAGAAAAGTAACCTAGTTTCAGTTCAGTTCAGAAGTTCAAAGATTCCTAGAAAAATAATATAAAAATTGTATTTCTCAATCAGAAAAATATTTATGTACGACATGATTAGATTTCAAGTTCAGATTAAAAAGGGTATGTTTATCAACATGGTACTTCAGTATGGTGCATGGGTTATCATCATTTAACATTCAATTAACTATTTGATCATTTGAAATGTGTTTACTTACAATATGATTTGTTTGAAGAAAGCTGCTGGTAGCGTTGCAATTCTGCAATATAATATTAAAATAATTAGTTTTTGAACACCAAAAACCGAGTTACAATTCAGAAGGAAGGCTTCAGACATCCACGGAAGTAAAAACAATCACCGTTTTATCTTTATAAAACTCAGCAAAGTTTTGAGAAAGGATTTCATCATACAAAACCACACAATAAAACATTTAAATAATCAATACAACTTACCTAAAGTTTTAAAGGGAGTGTGCCAGTCCGCAGTTCCATGTTCCTCGATTGGCAGCAGCTAGAAAAATGTAAATTCTCCATTAATTACAATACTTCAGGATTAGAATTGGATCATGGTGGTGCAGAATATCAGTTAATAATTAATGCATATAATCATGATGTTCATTTGATTACACTTTTAAAAGCATCACTTTTGAATAACTAAATAAAATTAATTGCTAAGGAAACAAAATTACCTCATTGCGTGGACTTCCAGCAATTCAACCAACAAATTCTGAAATTATACAAAACAGGTATTAATTTATTATCACTCACATATATGTACATTAAAATAAGATTATAAAAATTACAACTCACCGACTACTGCAAACATTTTGAATGAATGTATAAATAAAATAAACAGAAATGGTATCAGAGGTGCGTTTATTAGGAAAATAATAAAATCTCCAATACATATGTTATTCCCCGGAAGTTTATCGCTTCCTGCGCAGCTGCAGGGTGTTGCGTCGGATCCAAGAGGCGCGCCTGGAGCCACCGGTAGTCTGGCTGAAGCGTCTGCCCTTGCCCAGTCCGCGGGAAGACTTGCCCGAGGAGGTGAGGCCGCGAAGTTCACGGTGCTTGTGCACCGCCTTCACTATCCAATTGATCTTGGGGTCCCTCCGGATGGCCTACAAGGTGGGATAAATTAAAATCAATTCTAACATCTCCCACTATCAATCGCTAAGGTTCATTTCATCATTTTGGTTCACTGTTTATTATAACTTGGTCTGACAAGAGTTGTGAATGCCTAACTTCAGAAGGTTAAGGATTAATTATCAACAGAACTCTGAGTGGTGCATGCCAATCATCATTAGAAAAGACATTCGGAAAACCCTTGCGCCAAGATCAGCTCGGAATACAAAACATACGAGTAGCAACATACAGGACTACTTACATTGTGCGAGGGGTCGACGAGGATTACTTCAAAATATTTGTAGGAGGAGTCCTGGGCCACCCAGTAGGAGCTCAGCACTCTCAGACCACCACAGCGCCTTCCCACGCGCTCCTGAAATTTAAAAATTAAATTAATCACTAATGCCTTAAAGCAGTGCTCCGCAACCGGTGTACCGTGAACCGGATGCAGGTGTGCCGCGGTCAAATACATAATGAAAAAAATATTCAGTTATAGTCGCAAGTCGTGAATTGCGAAAGAGTGCACACTTTGTAAATCAGCCCAGGAGACGTTGGTGACCTTTTTTTTTATAGGTCATTCAGTTTAGTAGTGTAGTTTAAATCTGACGGGATGTTTTTTGTTGGCGACCTTTTTAAAGGCCATTTGTGAAAAATCAAACATTTGATTTTCCCAAATGAGTTTAAAAAAATCACCAACATCTCTGCTGAGCTGATTAGCGCCCACGCCCGGGTTAGTTGTGCCGCAGAATTCTAGGAAGAACTTAGGTGTGCCATAGGTGAGGAAAGGTTGCGGTGCACTGCCTTAGAGCATGGGTCGGCAACCTTCCGTTGTGAAAGGGCCAAATATTTGACTCAGGGATTAGTGCGGGCCGCACTTGTGTCACATACCTACATGTTTGTGTACAAATATTTTGGTTTTAAAAATCAAAATCAGGAAACCAGTTTGCAAACTCAGTTTGAAGTTGTATTAATGCACTTTTCATTTTAGTATTTTGCAAAACAAAATTTATCCCAGATTCTTCTACTGCTTTCTTGCAATTTGGAAATCTCCTCTGTTGTGTATGATATTGTCAGTCACGTACGTTGAGGCGAGAATCTTGCGGGCCACTGGTTGCTGACCCATGGCCTTAGAGAAGTAGAATATACATTACTAACACTCATGCGATAGTTGCTCCACATTCATAACACTGCCACAAACAGGTCATACAACATAAACTAAGATCTAGTAATATTAAAATACCTCAGCCATAGATTGCAGTTTGCGTGTGGGCTTCAGCTGGTTGACTCCGTGGCTCTTGGGCTTGCCATAGGTGGCTCCCTTGGGCACAGGGCGTTTGCGGCCTCCACGTCGGATACGAATGCGGAAGATCACATATCCTGGAAAAATAGGAAGCAATGAACACACATGATATAACTATATTGAGATGAATTCACCATCTCCCCGACTTGGGCGTAGAAAACTGACCTTGCTTGGCGCGGTAGCCTAGCCTGCGGGCTTTGTCTGGGCGCGACGGCCTGGGTGCACGGTGCATCCTAGTGAGCTGCCGGTATTGCCACACGCGAATACGCAAAAGATAACGCAGAACATCGCTCTGCTTCTTGCGGTATAACTCCTGAATATATCTGTATGCGCCCATCGCGACAGACCTAGTAACAAAATCAATCTCAATTCATTGATCTGAAGTCACATCATCGGTCTGTACGACGATTGCCGCAAGCGGCAACCTCGTTTGCGTCCTTCATTATCACTCTCAGCATTTCCTAAATCATACAAATCATTAATAAAAAACACTAAACTAGAGCAGCCATGTGCGACCGCATATCAACACATTTGACACTTGGCCAAGTTTAACTTTGAATTCGTTGTCAAGAAAACTTAAGAGAGATTATTACAAAAAGAACTACACTAAAATAATACTCATGACAATCACAAGGCAAATGTGAGAGAACATCATGAATTAATCAATGGATCACAGTAGTAAATGCGAGATATTGATAAAACGTCAAAGACCCGTACCTTCACGACGACGATTTAACCGGAAAAGAATGAAAGAATATGAAATTATAGTAGCATAGATAAACTAAAAGACAAATTTGTACTGTTCATAGATGAACCAGAAAATGTTATTTTTAATACTGGCAGCACTAATTGTAGGAACATTATCAATATGGAAAATATATAAATATGGTTGATTCTGTGTATAGGCACGCTATACTATTATCATTATCATGAACTTGGATATCAGATGACTCAAGCAGAACTTCGTAGAATGATTTCAAATGCAATGTTGTATCGATGGAGCCTAAGATAAATGTGCAAAAATTATTATATGACGGAATGTTAGAAGCCGATGAGATGAATGTTTAGTAAATCTTTATGCAATAGAATGTCAAACGCCGATATAAAAAGATATTGCAGGGCTGATGAAAGCGTTATGATTAAAATAATGAAAGCATCCTTAAGATGGTTTGAAAATGTTGAAATAATTAATGAAGGAAGAATAACGATGAAAGTACACGCTTATGATGCGTTGAAGCACAAATTTGATAAAGTCGAACTAAAAACTATGGTAAAATTATATTTTTATTGTGCGAGGGATTGAATTATGGAGGACTGGTTATTACAAAGGTGTTTAAAATAGATGAAAACTGTATATTGTAACAAGCGTCATGTAGCGGGGCTGACATCGTTAGGGTGTAGTTTGAACTACACAATATTATTCAATCAATTTGCACTTTTGCATATTTATTGTTCTTTATTTTTAACACCAATTGGGGTCCAAAAACACATAAACCGCAGCCTGAATTAAAAGGTTGACAATCGATTGACGTCACGTAATATTTAAAATGTATACTACTCAGTCGGATTTATAGTTACATTGCTAAAAAAAATTAATCTGTCCGAAAAATTATATCGTTGGTATTCGGGGAAAAAAAGTAATAAACTATTAGTAGGCGCAACCGTATGGGCATACCACCGGATAGGTTTGAACCCAAGTCCCTTGAATTAAAATAATTATATTCATGGTTTTCTGTTTCATTTTAAGGTTGCATTTTTTTGGTTTTCATATAATGTTTAAAATATTTTTGGTTAGTTCATATCTTTTATCAGTGATGATGGTATAAAACCTTGAAACATTCAAGAAAAATAAAGTGAATATTTTTCATTGTGGAATTCTATAGTATTAATATTTTATGTTTATACAGATATTCTATTTCAAACTTCATTGATGAAAAAGCAATTGAAAAAAAAAATATTGACGAATAATAGAATGAAATAATATGTATAAAACTCAACTAGAAAACAATTTCAATAGTTAAGAAATAGCTTTAAATTTGTTTTAACGTCAATGTAATTAGTCGCTTATCCCGCATTACTCTACCGTATAAGTAGGTAACAAGTTCGGTAACCACGCAGAAAATTTTTCGTGAACACACACGTAACCGCCATTCGTAAAGTAAATCGCCATCTTGCAGCGAGATTGTTGTCATGTTTACGTTTATTTGTGTCAGAAGGTAAATTTTGGTGATTTTATAGTTTAATAATCATTTCAACAAACATTTAAGTTGATATAGTTGTGTGATAAATTAATATTCGTCAGTTAAAATTGTTAAATTGAGCTTTGGATGCTTAGTTTGGCTTTACAAACCGTGATTTCTATGCTTGTTAGAATGGGCGCCAAAGTATATTTTGAGTTTATTATTTATATTTTAAGTATTTTAAGAGCTCACTAACGCCACTTTCTTAATTAATTGATTTTGCTCTACATTAATTTAACTTATTAACTGTTTAAATGTAAAATATTTAACCGATTTCACGTATTCTAAGGTGATTGTTGTCAGTGGGTCGAAGGGGGCTTTCTTTTGAACAATACGACACGTAATGTTATGATTTTTTTGTGTGTTCTTCGTTTTTAACCCACAATGATATATTTTACGTCTCGTTTGATCGTATTTCAACCGGAATTCGTTATTTGGTTTAATATTTACGTCTTGTTGGTTAGGTTGTTTTGTGTAAAATATTGACTTTTTGGTTAATTTCAGGATCGCATTTTATCGAAACGAGAAATAACAGGGAGTGAGGATGTTTTACGCACATTTTGTGCTGGCGAAGAAGGGGCCCCTGGCCAAGATTTGGCTGGCGGCCCACTGGGACAAGAAGTTGACAAAAGCTCACGTATTTGAGACGAACATCGAGAAGTCGGTAGATGGCATCCTGCAGCCTAAGGTCAAGATGGCCCTGCGCACCTCGGGCCACTTGCTGCTGGGCGTGGTGCGCATCTACTCCCGCAAGGCCAAGTATTTGTTGGCCGACTGCAACGAGGCATTCGTCAAGATCAAGGTCAGTCCTTCCTACCTTTTAGCACCATATCTTACCTTGCTGCATACCGCTTTTTCATGTTCATAACAATGTTCTGGATGTTTTATTTTTCTATTATGATTTGTGGAATCTTTTATGTGCGTTAAATGAATTGGAGCGCAGTCTCAACCACGGCTTCCAGGGCCAACTAATTCATGTGGTAAAACTGATAATTCTGGAAGCAACTGAATATATTTGAATCATTAGGAACATTATTGTGAACACATTTTGTAATTTACCTGCCACTATGTGTTTGCGTAATGCTGTGATCAGTCATTAAGATTATGGGTCAAAATACCGGGTAGGCAACGAGTAAATGGTGCACTTAAAGTTGTCATTGCAAACAAAAGCTAAGATGGCAGTGTACAATGGTGTTCTTGTGCCAACCCTTATGTATGGAAGTGATACATGGAACTGGCAAAAGAAGGAAGAAAGTAGAATAAATGCAGTAGAAATGAGATCTAAGACAAATGTGAGATAAATCTGTATATGATAGTGTCAAATGCAAATATAAGAAGTGAATACGATGTGAATGAAAGTGTTACGAACAAAATTATGAAAGGGTCGTTAAGAATGTGTGAAGACAGAATGGCGAAGAAGGTAAACAACGAAAACGTGGCACGATCAAATCAATAAAATATTGAATGTCGGTCACGTGAGGAGTTGGAGAAATAGACGTGCGTGCATGACAAGATGTATGAATTATTACACATTATTTCCTTAGTTCTCTTTAAATAGGTGGTTTGACTTTCACATATAAATCAAATAATGACAATATTTTTTGAAAGGTTATTTATTTGTGTTTGATGCATAGGGATCCGAGTTCTAATGACTTGTGTATAATCTTGCAGATGGCCTTCCGTCCTGGCATGGTGGACTTGCCCGAGGAGCATCGTGAGGCGGCCATGAATGCCATCACCCTCCCGGAGGTCTTTCATGACTTCGACACGGCCATGCCGGAACTCAAGTAATTCATATATGATATTTTTCTCAAGTAAAATCTATAACTCATTGAATTTATTTGTTCTAATTTTTTTATAAAAACTTGGATTCATTCAATAAAACATATTATTTCTATATGAAATATAAATATGGTTATAATTTTCTTTTTAGTGATGTCGACATCGAAGCCCAGTTCTCCCTGAACCAATCCCGGGCCGAGGAGATCACCATGCGGGAAGACTACGGTTCTTTAAACCTGGTGACCCACGATGATGGCTTCGGAGACATTGGTTTTGACACTGACGGGCCTGACATCATGCGAGACGCCATGGGGCCCGAGGCCTCACTGGAGCAGGTAACATATTTGTACATATACTAAATATTGTGTTTTCTACTTGCAAATCAATTCTGCTTTTCTTCTTTTAATGTAACAACTTTGCACTGGTTGATATTTTGCGAATAATAAAATAAATTTTCAGAGTAACCTCCTCTTTGCCGATGGTCCGTCCATGGAACTGGGTGGCAAAGAGTCTCTGGCTCCACTGGGCACAGCCGGGCCCAGTATGGTGCCCGCCTCCGCTCCTCGTCCCGGTCTGTCCCCGGCACGGCCCGCCCCCACGCCCATGGACCAGGGACACCCCCCGTTGGATGATGGCTTCGGAGGCACTATCGGGGAAGACTTCTCACGTATGTTTTAATGATGTTTATACTTATTTCTGAAGGCACACTACATTTATTACCTTTGTTTTTGAATCACAATACAAATGTAACGACAAGCAATAGCCGTATGTGTTCAGGTATCAGTAATCTTACAATATTTTGATGTAAAACTTCATATTAACACGTTGATTGCTGAATACGTGCGGTGCGTACTACCAAAATTTCGTTAAGTGCTCAATATGCATCCAGCGCATTGGTGGTTTTTGAAAATGCTCACAGACGTGTATAATATTTTAAGAGAGAAATAGTGTTTATTTATTGGGAACATTTTTAATTTCTATAGATTATATTTTATAATCAACTAAGACGTAACTTGAGCATCTTACCAGATATTTGAAAATGTTGCGCCATGAAAGTGTAATCTGTTTTCTAGCAGTTTTATTTTATATAATGGGAATCATGTTTCACTTTGCTAAGACATTATAAAATGTAAGGAGAATGAAATGTATTGCTATTTATATACCCAAGCTAATGGTGTGCAGAATACGGTGTGGCTTAATGTTAACAATAATTAAGAGTTAAGAGGAAAAAAAAACAATTTTCCAAGAACCACTTTATTTTGGATTTACTAGGTAGATCCCAAATAAAGTGATTCCTAGAAAAACATGTTTTATAATAATAAATTGGATAATTTATAAAGCGCCATTTTTATGAATTACTCATCTCAAGGGCGCTGTAGAAAATGCTCCGTTTTATCAATCTTAATGTTTTGGCACATAGTAAAAGTTCACAAATTATTTCCGAGAATTTGGGCGTTCCCTCATAAATCATCCTGTTGCACTTCACACAATTCACCGGACACTCGGACACACATGTGGCAACCATCTTTGAGGTCTCGACTCGGAAATAGCCGTTTAGAGACGTTTACACGATGCACTTTATATTAAAAACTTTCACGTATTTCAACTTAATTTGTTCTTTTCACTGAAACTATATGTAAATAATTAATTTTGGATACACAGATTTGTTTGGATTCATTAAAAGGTGATAGATGTTAAATAGACGCAAATGGAGTACTCAGACCCTCAAATTTTTATTTAAATAGGGAGCTATTTAAAAAAACGTCCGGCAGCTACAGAGCGCCAGGACCGAATTTAACCGTTAGTAATAAAAACAAAGCAAACATGTTTGTAATAATGTAAATAAGAATAATTAATTTAAAATTCCTTCCTTAAGAAGGTTCGTAGTCATCCATGCCTTTTTTTTTTGCGGAATATTTTACAGGTAATGTTTTGTATTATGAAAACACCTAGGCTTGAGTGATTTGCCAATGACGAGTGGTTCGTGCATGTCAATTCCATCACTGTTGATGCAAAACAACATAAAAATCCTCTCTTTCGACCCTTTACAACCGGACACAGGACTCGCCCTCGGATGTCAATTTAAACGATTAATGCGGTAAAATAATGCATAGAGAAACGATCTATGCAATCTATTTTTACACAAGTGACTGCAAGAAATAACGATACATATGGGAAAACGATTATTTGAGGAATGATAGATAGAGGTTTCACTGTAATAACATTGATATAAAGTACTTTAAACCATTAATATTAATGGTTTAAAGTATTTCATATTTTTCTTCTGCATTATGTAAGGATAATAATAATGCTCACTTTTATAGCACCACTTTCCTTATGTCATCACCTCGAGGGAGAGATGTATTTTAAATATCAAAATCTAAATGTGAACGCTGCAGCTGAATCAAGATTTAAATTCTCCGAACTCTGGGAACTTCAATATATCGGGAAATTTCATTCATAAAAATAATAAAATATATAAATTTGAATATTTGTCAGATGCTGGAGGGTTGTTTGAGGGTGATCTGTTTGGGGAGGTGCCGGCCGGAGAGGTGACGGGCGGCAGCGGGCTGCGGCGAGAGCTGGAGGAGGCGGCGGCCGCCACGCCCCACCGGCCCCCCGAGCGTCATGATTCCGATGATGATGACGAGGACGGCATGGACCACTACGATGGGGGCATGTCACCATCGCACAGGTGAGACCATAATGAAATAATGTTGACTGGTTTGCAGCAAAGTCTATTAACATCTTTGCTAGTTCTTGAGATGCCACTTGGGCCATAAGGTTATTTAAGCCCAATTACTATATAGCTTTTGATTCTCATGACTTGTGATAGGTAGCTAGTCTACCGCAGTTTTATTGTCACGTGAATTCTACAAGACCCATACAGAGCGAGATTTTTTTTGTCATCAATTCAGTTCAATTTCATACTGTCATTGGTGGGAATGAAACCCGGAACCTTCTGTGTGGTAGTCATAGCTGTTGCCATTTTGCCTCGAAGAACTCGCTATAAATTATCAAATATTTTTTGAGGAAAACCCGTAATTTTGTTGAATTGAAAACCCTTTTGTTAATGTTAGGTTAATAATTGTAATATTGAAATATGTAATTCTAGTTGGGAGGGCTCAGGGCACGGATCCCCTCACCGCGGGCAGGGCATGGGCGACCAGGGCCAGGCGGGCGGCGCCTCCCCCCACCCGCAGCTCCCCGACCATCTCCTGCTCCCGCCCCCCAGTGTGCCCCCACCCAGCGTACATGTGCAGGTAATTTACAATAGAAATGTTCATTATGGATTTAAATAACTAATTAATCATCACACCGTTTCCTGGAGGAGTCGGCAGTGAGAATGGATCGCCACACTGCTCTGTCCTGACATAACTGCTAAGAAAAGTTTGTCCATGAATTGTATCATTAATTTGGTTTGACTTCAGGAATTGGAGGAGCGTTCATACACTCCGATGCTGATGGACCGAGCTCCTAGCCGCGCGGGGGCCGGGAGCGGGCCGGAGGCGGCAGGAGGGCCAGTGCCCGACACGCCTCGGGACGGGGAAGGTGACCACACCACGCTGCTCCACAACGAGGAGGAGTCCTTTGCTCTGGCGCCAGTCGATGCCTCAATTCTTAAAGGTAACTGTCTCTTGAATTTCATGAATACTCTTGTAGCGATGATGTCAATTGTATCTCAATGGGGGGTATATGAGTGGTGTGTCGTCTATAGCAGTGCTCCGCAACCGGTGTGCCGTGAGTCGGATGCAGGTGTGCCGTGCACAAATATATAAAGAAAAAAATATTTAGTTAGAGTCGGAACTCGTGAATTGCGAAAGAGTCTACTCTTCCGTAAATCAGTTCAGGAGACGTAGGTGACTTTTTTTATAGATCATTCGTGAAAAATCGGATCAAGCCGAAAAATAAGGTCACTGCCGATTTCTACTAGCCGGAAGTCACTGAAAAAAAGGTCACCAACGTCTCCTGAGCTGATTGACGTCCACGTTTAGACCGAATTTGACCTTTTGGTGCGCCGCGGGATTCTAGGGAGAACTTATGTGTGCCGTAGGTGAGAAAATATTGCGGAGCACTGGTCTATAGTATTTGTCTAATCATTCACAAAGAATGATGTAAAATTACATATTAAAAATACGAATGAAAACATCTGTTTTCTAGAAGTTTTATTATATTTTAATGGAATGACATTTTTCACCTTGCTATGGTTTTATTAAATGTCTGACTTTTTTGACATTTGATAAAGCCTTAGCAATCCGAAACAGGTCATTCTAATAAAATATAATAAAACTTCTATAAAACATTAGTTTTTATTTGTATTAATTTTCAAATATTCAACTTTTTAAAATCCAAATAAGGCTTTTATGATTTGTCTTATGATGGCTGATTGTAAATCCAGGAATAACCAAGGCGAAGCGCAAGCGCAAACTGATTGTGGATGAGGTGAAGAACATCTCCGGCGAGGAGATGAAGAACCAGCTGTCCAATACGTCGGACATCGTGACCACGCTGGACCTGGCGCCACCCACGCGCCGCCTCATGCACTGGAAGGAGACGGGCGGAGTGGAAAAGCTCTTCGCCCTGCCCGGGCGGCCCATCCCCTCTAGGCATCTCTTCAAGGTCATTATCACTTCATTTTATTATGCAGTTTTTTTGGCAGAAACTATAGACCTTTGTGGCAACTGCTATGACTGCCACACCGAAGGTCCTGGGTTCTATTTCCGTCAATGACAGTGTGATTCTCACAATGTCTTAATAAAATGGCGGTAAATTAGGTACCCATCACATGTCATTTATTTTTTTCATTTATTTATTTAAACATCACAGAACTACATTCCAATACACCAATGATACATATTATTATTAACAAAAAGTTTGAGATACAACAGTTAATAACACAATGAAATAATATGATGAACTCACAATTATGACAATGACAGAGACAGCACCTCCCTGAGGTCTACTACACTATCACTGAATACGTCGACCTCCGAGGTGACACGATTTAGTAAATGTATTGCTCTACCTACCGGCATAACCATTGTTAGGTTGGTTCTGCATCGTCGGAGATAAAGATCAGGGACGAACAGACCTACATCACTCAGGATTTCTGAGTTGTGTATACAACCGCCTATCATGTCGTAGAATCAATATAATAGCTTCCTTTCCTTTCAATGGATTTGGCTCGCGCTGTAATGATGTAAAGGGCTGTTCAACAACATTATAATAGTAGTATTGATATTTCAACATTATTATTTGTTTAATTTGGGACACTGCTGTGACATCACAATTTGTTTATTTAATCTCTATGAAATTGACATGACTGTTGTTTGCCCCACAGATGTTGACATACAGTAAAAGTCCAATAATTCGAAATTCAAGGGACCGGATTTCCCAAAAAAATTCGAATTACGAATTTCGCGATCATTAAATAAATATATTTTGCGCCAACTGCTGCAGCTTGGAACATCGCGGCCATTTTTTCGTTCTGTCAAAATAATAATTATAATGTCAAGTGTTCATAATAATAATAACAAAAGTGTTTGGATAGCATAACGACGTTTTTGTGGGTCAAATGGCGATTTGAAATCAAAATCAACATTTTTATTGGTTAAAAGAATCCTATTAAGACGGGCATCTCATACGAATAAAAAAAACCTATATAAAAATTAATACAATGAAACACGGATTTTACGTTTTCCCGCCATTTTAATGTAATTATTTCAGTCCCGATATATTTTAGTATTTTTTTCCGCAATGTACGTCGAAAATATTCAAAATACACGCGCTTGACACATTATTTTGGTCGTGATTGGTCAGCGAGCGACACGTTGCGATTGGTCAGCAGACATCTTTCAATTTTAGCCGTTTTTGTCCAACGGTTATCATTCGGTTTTCGACTCGATTTATTACGCTTTTGACATTTGCGATCGTGTTTACATAGTTTTTACGTTTTTTGTTTTGTTTTATTCTTTAAGTTTATTATTTTTCTTCCTTTTTGTATACTCATTCTGAAGTAATGTCTCAACAAAAAAAAAAGCTTTGTCTAGCTTTGGAATTTCTCCGAAAACTTTGTGAAAGAAATATTGCTAATTTATAGAAAAGAAATGATGGATACACGAAAGATGGTGAGAATAAAGATAGCCTTTTTACATAGTGTTCTCATTTTATCGCTTTGCACTTTTTTACCGCGGTTTTATTTTCAAGAGAAATACGTAATATATAGATATCTCGCTTGCACTAATGTATTTAAGCGCTCGAAACGAATTCTTTTTCACGTGATGTCTCATTTGAATTATTAAAATTGTAGGTACATTTTGACCAAAAACTTTACGAATTACGAAATACGCGATATTTCGAATTAACGGTAGAATTTACTATAAAAAGTCAATTTTCGGACCGAGCAAATTATGAAAATTTCGAATTACGAATTATCGTTGTTGGAATTAACGGACTTTTACTGTATTCAGTTATTACTATTATTATTTTGTTGAATCGCTCTTACATCATGACAGCATGAGCCAAATCAATGTAAAGGGTATTATAGCTATCATAGTGATCTTGTGACATGTGATAGGTAGCTAATCTATCACCATTTTATTGTCACGTGAATTCTACACCAGACCAAAGACAGCGTGACAATCACACTGCCCTCGCCGGGAATCAAACCCGGAATCTTCGGGGTGGCAGTCAAGGCACTTACCATTCGGCCACAAAGGTCGTCAAAACAATTATTAAAAACATTACAAACAACTAGTCATGAGACAAAATCTACAAAATGTATACAAGTACGAATAACCTGCAGTATACAAAAATATGGAAAGCAAGGGGGAATTACCACATTAAAGGCCCGTGTGACATTCCAAAAACTAGCAAAAAAATTTACACTTGGATTGAATGAAAAGTATTTTGTATTCCAGAACTATCAACGCAATATGGCGTATCGGGCGGCAGACCTGGAGGATGGTGGACTGGAGGAGAGAGGGGAGAGGGGCGAGAAGGAGCGTGCTCCCGAGCAGCCCCTGCAGCAGGCCAGTCCGCCCGCGAGGCGCTCCACGCGCAAGAGAAAGTTCGAAGAGATGGTAAGAATAGTTCTTATTTCAAATAATACTAAACATTTGTTAAATAATATTTGAGAATTAAAATTTTTAAATATGTTTTTCAGGCTAATGTGACTCCTGCCCATGAACCAGAGATACCCGACATGGACCTCCCCACCCCAGTGCCTCAGGACTACCAGCCTTCTATTGGTAAAGACCGCTCATAATTATTGTCATTGCAATTCATTTATTGTTTGTAGTTATGGAATAGTATATTTTTACCAAAGCATAAAACACGTTACTTTAACTAGTTCATGTATTAATGTTTACAGAAGTTCCCGATATGATGGCTCCAGGAACTCCCGGATACCCCCAGACCCCAGCACATGACATGGACCCACAGACGCCGGGTAACTAACTAGGCAAACAGCTATTGCACATATTGTTTTATTGTTGTGCTACGTATTAAGTATGGAGTACTGTTCTTTAGGAGGTATGCTGAGCAGTCTAGGGCCCCTCACCCCAGGAGGCCTGGGTCCCCTCACCCCCGGCACCCTGCTCCAGGGAGGCATCACTCCCGGAGGCTTGCAGCACGGAGGGCTCACCCCCGGAGGCCTACAGCACGGAGGCCTCACTCCCGTAGACTTGCATCACGGTGGAATGACGCCAGTAGGATTACAGCACGGTGGCATGACTCCGGGAGGCTTACAGCACGGAGGCATGACTCCGGGAGGTCTTCAACACGGAGGCATGACTCCCGGAGGCTTGCAGCACGGGGACCTGGGAGGGATGACTCCGATGGGCTTGCATCACGGAGGCATAACCCCCGCCGGATTACATCACGGGGGAATGACCCCTGCCGGACTGCAACACGGAGGCATGACCCCTGCAGGCTTGCAGCACGGAGGCATGACCCCCGCGGGCCTGCAGCACGGGGGCATGACCCCGGGTGGACTGCAGCACGGAAGTATGATGCACGGAGGCATGACCCCGGCGGGTTTACAACATGGCATGGTCGACGATATGCCTATGATGCCACATCTACCCGCTGACCAGGTAATCTAATTTAACTAACTAACTAACCATCACGCCGTCTCTCTGAAAGGGAAGGCAGAAAGAATGGACTGCCACGCTTTAACCGATGCGGCACTCCATCCTTCTCTTTTCGCCCCCACGAGAGACGCGGTGTGATGGTTTGCGAACCTCATCGCCATTAATCTAATTTTAATACAGTAAAAGTCCGATAATTCGAAATTCAAGGGACCGGATTACCCAAAAAAAATTCGAATTATGCGAGTTTTTTTGGAACATCGTGGCCATTTTTTCGTTCTGTCAAAATAATAATTATAACGTCAAGTGTTCATAATAATAATAATAACAAAAGTTGGATAGTATAACAACATTTTTGTGGGTTTAATGGAGGTTTGAAATTAAAATCAACTTTTTTATTGGTTAAAAGAATCCTATTAAGACAGGCATCTCAAAATATAAAAAAAATATATAAAATAGAATAATAAAAATAGAATAAAAAAAACCTATATAAAAATTAATACAGTGAAACCCTGATTTTACGTTTTCCCGCCATTTGCGTGTAATTATTTCAGTCCTGATATATTTTAGTAAATTTTCTTCCGCAATGTACGTCGAAAATATTCAAAATACGCGAGTTACGCGCGCGCTTTACACATTATTTCGGTCGTGATTGGTCAGCGAGCGACATTGCGATTGGTCAGTGTACAGCGCCCAACGTGGTGGTTGGCCGACATCTTTCAATTTTAGCCGTTTTTGTCCTATCATCATTCGGTTTTCGACTCGATTCGTGTTCACTTTTGCCAATCGCGATCATACTTTTTACGTTTTTATTTATTTTATTCTTTAAGTTTATTAATTTTCTACCTTTTTGTATACTCATTCTGAAGTAATATCTCAACATAAAAAACTTTGACTAGCTTTGGAATTTCTCCGAAAACTTTGTGAACGAAATATTGCTAATTTATAGAAAAGAAATGATGGGTACACGAAAGATGCTGAGTATATAAATGTAATGAAGATATCCTTTTTACATAGTGTTCTCATTTTATCGTTTCGCACTTTTTTACCGCGTGATATTTTCAAAAGAAATACTTAATATATAGATATCTCGCTTGCACTAATGTATTTAAGCGCTCGAAATGGATTCTTTCCATGTGATGTCTCATTTGAATTCTTAGAATTCTAGGTACATTTTGACGAAAAACATTACGAATTACGAAAAACGCGATATTTCGAATTAACGGTAGAATTTCCTATGAAAAGTCAATTTTTGATTCAATTACGAAAAGATAAAAGTCAATTACGAAATATCATTGTTCGAATTAACGGACTTTTACTGTATGAATAATTAAAAAAAAACCCGAGTACAGGGTGTGCAGTAAAGGGATTGTGTTGTTACAGGTGTCGTCCCTCCTGGGGGAGGCGGGCGCCCAGTCCGGGTCGGCGTCTCCCCTGCGGCCCGCCCTGGAGCTGGAGCACACGGTGCCCATGGAACCCCTGCCCCTGCACTCCATCAACGAGCAGACTCACCACTACCAGGTAGGCTGACTCCCAATCTTTCAAGTTTGCCATTCTATTATGCTATGACAACAATTACCTTCATTGAAATTGAAATTATTTCTTAATTAGGAATATGTGTTACAGCCGGGCGTGGGCGGGGTCTGCATGGCCAACATGGGCTACGAGGAGCTGCACCCCCCGCACAGTCCGCAGGACGACTACGAGTTCGCCCCCAGCCCTGCGCACGTGAGTATTGTGCATAGCACCACTTACTACATCTAATCACTCCAGTTTTCGTTATGTAACTTTAGTTAACTAACTATTTAACCATCACACCGTCTCTCCGAAGGGGTAGGCAGAAAGAATGGACTGCCATACTTTTCTTTCCTGACATATTTTTCTCGCTTCCTCAACATTCATACATCGTGTCATGCACGTGCGTTGATTTCTCTGACTCGTCGCGTGGCCGCCATTCAATATTTGATTTATTTGATCGTGCCACGTTTTCCTCGGTCTTCCTCTATTTGTAGTTCCATTTACATCGTTAACATATCATTTTTTTACCATTCTTTCTTCATTCATTCTTTCCACATGTCCAAACCATCTTAATGATCCTTTCATTATTTTGTTCATAACATCATTCGCACTGCATTCACTTCTTACATTTTCATTCGACACTATCATACACAGAGTATCCACACATTCGTCTAAGAGATCTCATTTCTACTGCATTTCCTTCTTTTGCCAGTTCCATGCTTTGCTTCCATACATAAGGGTCGGTAGAAGAACACCATTGTGCACTGCCATTTTAGCTTTTTTGGATAGGTTTTTGTTTGCGATGACAACTTTAAGTGCATCATTCACTTTTTTGCCTGCCCCAACCCTTCTTTCAATATCCCTCTCCACTCGCCCATCTTTTGTAAACATACTACCTAAATACACGAACTCAACTACTTGCTCCAAATTTTCACCATTCACGCTAATGTTGCACTGTCATGATTTCTTCTTTTTCAAAAATCATTATCTGGACTTATTCATATTCATTCCGCATGCATACTTCATACATACTATTCACCAGGACTTGTAGTTCATGCTCGTTGTCTGCAAGTAGGACAGCGTCATCTGCATACAAGAGACAGCTTACTGACACTCCGCTCATTTTGGCACCTACATCCAACCCTCTCAGCCTTTTCATAGACTTGTCCATATATAGATTAAATAACCACGGGGACATTACGCAACCCTGTTTGACACCTTTATTGATATAAAACCAGGCTGTAAGATCTCCATTTACTCTGACACTAGCAGTGCTTTCCGTGTATAGCGACTTAATTGCCGTGATCAGTTTTGTACTTATTCCATATCGTCACCTGAGAGTAAGAAGGTTCCAACTGACAAAAGTAAAAAGCTGAGAAAAATGAAGTCAAAGTTTTGTTGGTTTCGGGTGTGTATCTTGGAAAAAAAGTTTTTTTTTTCCAATTTCCAGAGATTCTTTTACCGAGAAACGTGTAAATTATGTCTGCCTACAGTTGGAATAATAAATTTCTAAGTTTAAATGAATCCTTCTTCAGTGAATCGTGTGTTTTGAATGATCAGATGGAACTTGATTCTTTTCGTAACATCAAAATGACGATACTATTACATGTTTTTTTTAATTGTACGTATAGATAAGGTTAGTAAGAACCCTTTTCACGAAAAAAAGCCAAATGTGAAATTTTGTTAGTTGGAACCCTCTTACTCTCAGGTGACGATATTCAGATAATATTTTCCACAACTTAACTCCATCAACGTAATCATAATATGTTTATAATTTTAGTTTATAACATGAATCTTCTCTTTTTGATAAACTTAAGGTTTTCAACAGGAATTCCATAATGACAAAATTATTTTTGAATGAAAACACTGTTATTTCCATTGTTGAGTTTATTTTCTCAAAATGTTTTTAAACTCAGTTTAAGTCTTTCTTTCGGTGATGAAGGGGTAAAACCTTCAAAACGTGTCCAGAAAAATAAACTAAAAAAACAGTGCTTTATCTTATAGAAACATTTTATACATCTTCTCTGCATGATACCTGTGGACTTTTATGACTAGTAATAAATAAATGATCTTTATCCCTTAGAGAAGACAACAAATAATTATACTTATGGTGTTGAGGCACATTGTGCTGGTCCCCCCTAGGTTTATTTTATGAAAATATTTCCATTGTGTGTCAGGCAACGGAGGAGCAGTTGCAGGATGAGACGGACGAGCAGTTTGAGGAGCGCGTGCTCAACAAGCGTGCCGCCCAGCTCTTCGGGCAGATTCGCATCAAGATGGTGGAGTGCGGCCAGCTGCACCTCAGTGAGATGGTTGGGCGCAACCGCCGCAAGCAGGTAACTGTCTTCTTTGACCACTTCCAGGGCAACAGTCTGGGTTGCCAATATCTCTTTGAGTCCGTTAATTCATAAAGTTATTAAAAATTGTCGAGCTTTGTGGCAGAGTGGCTCTGTTGCCATACCGAAGGTCCCGGGTTCGATTCCCGGTGATGGTAGTGTGATTGTCACTCTGTCTATAGTCTGGTGTAGAAGTCATATGACAATAAAATGGCGATAGATTTGCTACCTATCACATGTCACGAGAATCAATGTTATAGCTCTAATGATGTAAAGCGCCATTCAACAAAATAATAACAATAATAATTTAATCTGCAGGTTGCTCAAAAGTTCTACAGCTTATTGGTGCTGAAGAAGTTCCAAGTCCTGCAGATCAGTCAGGCGGAGCCCTACGCCGACATTCTCATCACCAAAGGGGCTCAGTTCGATACGGATTCTTTATAAAGTCACCAGTCCGGACCCATCCTAAAGTCACCAGTCCTGACTCCTCACCACAGTCTCTGGTTTAGGTGACTCTTAGCCCTTTGTGCACTACCACATTGCGAGTGGACTTTTTTGTTTTACAAATATTTGATAAAGAATAATTTTTTTGCTTGTAAGCAGTATACCTATTGGATCAACCCAACGCCGGCCCCTGCAAAAGCCCTTCTTAAAGTGAGATTGAAAGGTCTGATTGTTAGGTTGCTGGTATGTAAGTATCGGTTTCGCTTGATTCAGCAGGTTCCCTTTAAAGTTTTTACGAAGGCAAACAATTTAAGTAAATGAATATAGTAACTCGGAATGAATGTTGAATTGGTCCTAGCTTTGCAGAAAGTTGTCATAAACGATAATTTTGTACAGGGTTATCTGTGAAAAAGTTTTTTTTCTGGCTCTGCATGGTAATAAAAGTTCATACTGAAGTAATTATGACCCATTGTATAGAGTTCTTCAAAATTTATAGATTTACTTGTGGTATGTTTGATTGTATACAGGGTAGGATCAAAAAGTATTAGGACTGAATTAATTTAATTTATTGATTCAAAATAGCACCCTTGTGCTTCGACACAACGCGTAAAACGCGATTCCCACTGCGTGTACGCCTTCTGGAACTCGCTTTCCGGAACCCCTTCAGAGATGCCGTCACGGCCCCTTGGACGTCTTCTACGGAGCCATATCGGTTTCCCTTGAGGTCCCGCTTGAGCCGAGGAAAGAGGAAGAAGTCCGGCGGTGCCAGATCTGGACTATAGGGGGGAGGCAACGTGGCAACCCTGTTCTTAGTCAGAAACTCCCTCACTTTTGGTTCATTACTCGGGACTCTTTCACATGGCCAAATTCTCAGTAATAATTTTTTGGATGCCACCGTACGAAATCCCTAACTCATCAACAATGTCACGAATGTTTGTGCGTCGGTCGGAGTTCAGGAGCGCCTATACTTTGGCCACATTTTTATCAATCCTTGAAGTTGACGGGCGACCGGCGCGCTGGTCGTCTTCAACGAGCTCCCGCCCCTCCTGGATCAGCTTATGCCACTCAAACACTGTTGAGCGGCTCATCGCGTCTTTCAGACAGCTTTGTATATTCACGGAGATTTAATTTCTTTTGAGCACTTTTTACCCTTTTTTGAAAGAAATTATATGAGCGGGTAGAATTGGTAAGAGTGTGTGTCACTGCGGTTTTTAGCCGAAATGTTGTTTTTATAGCAAATACAGAAGTTAGTAGCATCCCCGTAGGCGTCCATAATCATTCCGAGGGTCTTCGTCGCGGTTTTCCCGAGTTTGACACAGAATTAGATGGCGTAGCGCTGCTCGAGATTTTCCTCCATCTTGGATCGCAACGACACTTCTTAACAGAGGTTCACGGAAATCAACGTGCTCACGCTCCGCTTGCCCGCAGGTGACTGGAAAAAATATCGGTCTCTTTGGAAGGCTCCCCACTACCACGCCCAGGTGATCCGACCCTCCTTCACCGCTCGGTTCGCGCTACAGAAATTCAGTTCTACTAATTCTTGATCCTACCATGTACACTGTTTGTAAAATTGTTGGTAAACGCATTTGTATTTTTGTTTTATCTTTGGGTCTGCGGCGAGACCGGTCTGGAGAAAACTCTCTCAGCCGCGTTGGTGTATTTCCAACACAAAGATTAAAGATAAACAATGTAAATTTATTGTAATTTTATACATGTTTTTGATTTAATTTTTTGATTTGAGTACTTTTTGTTTTAGAACTGTTTTTATGTAAGGAAGAAACGGCTTTGCACATTAGATCCCCGTAGGATTGGATTGTTTGATTTCTTGAATTATGTTTTAAACGTTTGGAAACTGCCACGGGCCTGTAGTTTTTATTTTTTGACTATTCTAAATGTGTTTTCAGAACACAAAGGGTTACAAAGATACTAAATTATATAGAGTTTTATATAACTAGTTTGTAATTGTATTTGAATACTTGTATAATAATAATTATTAATAACTTTTTTTCAAAATTGACACTGGATTTTTTTCATTGTTACAAATTTATTTTTGAATTGGTTTTTCAGTTGTTTGATACTTGATTCAATTGTCTTTCAGACGGCTTTGTATATTCACGGAGATTTAATTTCTTTTGAGCACTTTTTGCCCTTTTTTGAAAGAAATTATATTTTGAGCGGGTACATAGTAAGAGTGTGTCACTACGGATGTTAGCTGAAATGTTGTTTTTATAGCAAATACAGAAGTTAGTCTGGCGCGGAGACTAGTTGACGTGCGTCTTGTTATTTAGACAAATTGATTTATGCCAGTTACAGCGCCACATATAATAGTTAAGGAATACAACCTCTTTTTATATACACTCTTAGTCTGGATCGTGTCTTATGATTGTGTGTTATGTATTGTGACTGCATTTATGGAAATGCGAATGACTGAAGTTTCAAGTATAAAATCCAGGCTGGTTTTCATTGCTCTCGGCTGCGTGGATATTCCTATATGTATGATTTTGTTATTCTTTTTAAATACAAGCATCCTCATCTTGCAGGTTCAGTGACTCGACCAAGAGTGGCTGGCCTTGCGTTGTTTGTTGTGCCTGTTGGGTTAAAATTGATCTCAAAATGAATGTTATAAAATGGAAGCCAGGCTGGATGGCGACTTGAGTGCATTGATAACTCCACTCACAATGGTTCCATTGAAAGTGTCAAACAACTCGGGAACCCAATTGAAATAATGTAGTGGTGCGGTGTGGTTGCCATTGCGTGCGCGTGCCTCTACCCGCGCTTGCGAGTCCACTCCGGGGCATACGTTGTGGTTGGAAGTGTACAAATGAATTGACCTTAGCAGTAGGCTCCGCAGAGGTGGAAGTTTTGTTGTTTGGGTAGTTTTCCTTTGAGCATATCTTAATAATAAAGTTTTCTAGGGCGTCCGACACGACGCGCTGTTATTTTTATATGTCAATGGGCGACCATTCCTCTCAGAGTGTACTTGAGTAAGACCAAAGTGTCCCTCGGGGAGTCAGGGGCTTGTTGAGTATGTGTTAGTGTCCCTCGGGGTATATCAGTGGATGTTAGGCGTAGTTCATTAGGGAGTTTCCTTTGTTCTCGGCGGTCGCGTTAATAAACTTACAAGTCTGTATAACAAATACAAATGATCTATTGTTTGAAATATGAATAGAGTATATTCTAGACAAATAGGCTAATTTTCTACTTCTTATAATTGAAATCAAATTGGGAAGAAAAGGTATTTTATTAATGCATATTTATTATGAGATTTGATGCAGAATTTGTTTCCAGTCACTTTATAACTTCAAGTCTTTATGTATACTTTTTAATTTTCGCATTAAATTTGTTATGATGAACCCGTTCTCTTTATTTAAATCCCTCTGTGTCCCGAGACGAAGGGCATTGTCCCGCGCTGCCAGGCGGTGGTGGGGTGGAGGTGGGGTGCAGAACAAACGAGGAGGTGAATATTTAAATTACTTATTTAATCATTTATATATTTGTCATTTAAATACACATAATACTTTGAATCATGTTTGATAACATTCATTATATTAAAGTTCCATCTTATAAAACAAAGGGGTCAAATGAAGCTTAACGTTACAAACAATAACTACGCTACATTCCAAATTGAAAATATTTAACCTCTAAAATAAATACGGTTACTCTAGGAGGGACAAGGAGTTGGGGATGGACCGCGGCCTCCTAAGTTCGCTGCGCCCATCCTCGTGGAGAACATACAGGAGTGAGACATTGCACACCTAACATATCATCCATCAGTTCTTTTCATAAGAGCAAATATAATTAAAATCAATACCCGGTGAACAAATTTTCCGATTCCATTCGCCACATTTCACACCTGCTCTCACCCACACACCATCGCTACACAAGCTCTCCTGTACAAACTAGCGTTGACGTTGAGACAGTTTGTTTTGGTAAATCCAAAGGAACACTTGAGATAACTCGTATTACAATTGACTTTATTATGGAACCATCATCATAGTATTCAACTTAAGAAAAACAAATTATTATGCAAACAATTATTAATTTCGGGCATTAAGATTTAGATTTATTTAAAAAATATAAGTTTAACAGAACGAGAAAGTTAAAATAAATTGCTAAAAAAAAACAAAAAAAACAAATGGATGGAGTAGGATCGGACCATGGTCTCGAGTAAAGAGTGGTTATCACTGGAGATGATGGTCGACAATATTCGAAATTCATTTTACATAATATAATTTTTATTTCATTACAACTATTGCTTGAAAAGTTTAATATTTTGCTTCTTAAATATTTAAGTAATTTATGTAGAATGGATCAGTCAACATTTGATTATTCTTCGCTCCAAAAAAACGCATTGATAGGCCACATCGGAGGGCTTTTTAGTACATTTCAAAGAAAAAATAGAACAATCCCAACAAAACAGGTTTTTAGAGTATTACTCATGATATAATACTTAGGATAATTTATAGATACAATACAATTAGTAAGCGATATAAACAACACATTTTACAAAGCTGCCCGAAATCTAAAATCTTTCATCGAAGAATGTATCCATAATTGTGCTTTTGTAAATATCAATACAAAATGTATTTATCCTAGAGGACTCGATGAACATCAAAAATGAAAAGAATGTCTTATTTGGAAAATTCTTTTTAAGAATCCATTTCTCCAATAAGTATGTGAAGGTTCGCTACTGTTACACAATCTTAGCCTAATTACAAACACTGCTAAGTCAATTTACAATTATTTCATACGACACTTCTAACGCGAGGTACAGAACTAGATAGTCTAATCTGCAATGACCGTAACATATGTACAACTCTATTTAACATACTAAAATATTTATTTCCATAACATTCCTTTAGTGTCGAGGGAGGGTAGTGTCAAAACAATGTACTATGAACGGGTTCTAGCGGTACACCAAAGTAAAATAGATTTCTTTGTCATAAGTTTTGTGCGTTATTTTGAAATTTACAATCCATAAGAGCTATTCAATGTATCAATAAGTAATTCCTAGTCACCAGAATGGCACGACTCTGCTCAGCGGTCAGAGATAATTAGTACATGCTGAGACGAGAGACGTAACATTACAAATACGTGCCACCGTCCTGATTTCAGAACCCCTTTACCTCAAGTCCACGTGAACGTATATGGCTATAAATGAAATAAACATCACAAATTGACCTTTGACTGTCTCAGGTTACGTATTTTCAGTAGTAATGTCCCCACTCCTGCATGCTGTATGTAGCTTCATAGTTAACAAGGTTAGAGGATCGTTTGACTGAGCCAGCAGTAATAAATTCATATTATAGAATCATTTAAAATCATCGTGAAACAAACTTTGGGTGAACTGAAATAGGCGCCGCTTGAAATAGATTTTGAAGATGCAGATATTTCCATTGATGGGTTCATGGTGGCTATTTCCGAGGATGAAACCTAAATGGTATAATTCACATTACAGAATATCCTTTACGCAAGCGCAGCTTAACAACGAAGTTATGCATTTTAAAAAGTACATAATTTCATAAAAGGATTTGAGTATGTACATAATATTAAAATCTATTTGGACAACACACGATCTTATGATAATCCACAATGACAGTACTCCACCACATACATACAGATTCTCCCTGATACAGTCTTGAACTTAAATTTGATGAAACATGTTGGGATTATTTATGTCAGACATACTACAGAGATTGGTGTGCGGCGTGGAAGTGGCCCTGTCCTTGTCCTTTAGGTACTAAACATTTACTTAAACCATTATTCCACCAATAAATGAGTTCCATTCAGGTGATAACAGATCGCGCACACTCCGTACTCAATAAATAATAACAAGTTTGTTCGTGGCCTTCACGCTCATCAGAATATTAAGAAGTGGCAGTTGACACGCTAGCGTGGCTAAATTTAAATCGGGAGATAGCCAATAACTTAGTTTCAGATCTTACAAATATAATAAAACAATCCTAACCGGAGACAGACTTGAGGGAAGGTAAGACTAATGAGTGTGCTCACTGCGTCCGAGCTATGCAGTCATCCATCCAAAATCTAAATACACGTTTCCAATTTACAAACAAAACCCTTGGATATTTTTTGTTAATACAATGAACTCGTCAATAAACAATATTTTTTAACACTTTTCAATACACTTGTATACTTAAAAAAATATCAATTTAAGATGTAAAAATATTTTGGTATTTTTTCTGAACGGAGAACACAGTACCACAGTGTCACAGTAGCCTCGACGCGATAGCATTGTTTAATTAAAACTGGTGTCCATATCCACCGAGCTGGACATGCGGTCAGACTCGGAGGTGAGGGTGGAGTCAGGGTGGGGGCTGGCCGGGGCCGGAGAGGGCGAGGAGGCGGCAGCTCCGGGAGGCCCGGACGGCCCCGCCTCGTGCCGGCGGTCGCACGCCTCCAGGAAGTTGATGATCTTCTCCGTGCCCTTCACGTGCGCCACGCTGGCCGCTTCCGACTGGACACACATTCAATCAACTCTCCGTTATTTTAAAATAGTCAAAACATAATTAATAAAAAGAAAAACTTTCCATTTATCAGGGATTTGAACTAAAATTTATATTTAGAAAATTATCAATTTTTATAATATAAATTCTGAAATAGTTAGAAATTAAAGATACTGTCTAACCAAGTCATACATTTTAATAGCCAAATATGTATTTTGAATGGAAATTTCAGTTCAAGTTTGATATTGTCTTTGTTTGTTCTCAAGGCAGCCCACAATAAATGAAATTATTTGTTTTGGAAATGGTAAGTATGTATATAATAGAGAGGTAGAGGAGGTACTCACGCTGGCGGTGAGGTTAAGGAAGTTGAAGTATTTCCGCAGCACCAGGAGCATGTCGGCGAAGGAGGCCCGCGGGAGCAAGGCTCGCACGCGGGCTTCGTGCTCTGGACTCTCCATGGCCACGTGGCCCAGCAGCAGTACTACATACGACCCCACCATGGTGTGCTCCATGTGCGTGCCGGCCTTCTGCAGTACTGGAAGCCAAAAAACAAAAAAGCTGATTTAGAACATTCTGTTAAATATTCATTTTAAAAAATCTGTCATCAAAAATCCAGGTGGTGGTCTAGGGGGAGAGAACATTTGGGTTCAAGCCTGGACATGATTTCTTCTTCATAATAATGAGCTAATATCTGCTCATATGAAGATTGTATACTAAATTATGACACTAACTAAATAACTGACCATCATCATGTTCCGGAGGGGTAGGCAGAGAGGATGGACCGCCATACTGCTCTGTCCTGACATAATAATAATAATAATAATGTGCTAAATTTTAAAGCGCCGATTTTGTGATGTAATCACCTCAAGGGCGCATTAAGACGTGTTTTAATCTAAAAATCTACATTTTCGCGATTGGTCAAATGAAATACTTCTCTAGCTTCCTCTACATTTAACACCGTAACATGCATGTTCATTGATTTTTTCTGACATTGAATGAACCATTAATTTAAATCCTTGGTGTTCTATTTTAATAAAAAAAAAAGTAAATTTCAGGTAAGGTACTTACGTTTTTCAACAGTTTCTTCTACGAACTCATCGTGAGATCGATTTTTCTTTTCTTTCGGCTCGTCTTCCTTGACTTTCTCACCATCTAAGATGGCGTCCGTATTCTTCTCGGCCAATCTGTAGAAAAATCATAATGTTAAGAATACAGCGAATGGGAATTGTGGTTGCTGGGTACAAGTTGAATGGCATGCTCCGCCGTATGGTACCTGGCAAGCTCCTCCCTCCTGTAGAAGTGGTCGATGAGAGCCTGCAGCGCCGGCTTGTTGCAGGTGAAGACGGCCTCGTGGTCCGCCGGTGCCTTGGCCTCCAGCAGCAAGTTAATGTTGGTGCGGTTGTTCTGCATCAGGTTGATAAGCAGCAAGAGCACCTGTTGAACAAAACCATTCGTAAGAAAGGCGTCGTACTTTAGATCTGCTTCACGAGTTAAACTGAAGATAAACATAATATTTTTCATTTATATGGAGGTATACTCACACAAACACTAAACTCAAAGTTGTTTTGTTCCGGGATGTAGTTGGGAGCCTGCAGGAGGAGGTGGAGACTGGCATCGATGATCCCCGGCTGCTCCCCGATCACCGCTGCGCCGATAGCTATTGAAACAATATCATTACAGGATTGAATTAAATAAATAGTTGATACAGCATTCTTCTTCTCTGGTTTCAATCCTGGGATTGGTTTGCAGCAATTTCCTCCATTATTCTCTTCCATTTTTCCCTGTCTTGTGCGGCTCTTTTGAGATTTGCATATGATGAGCAGCGTACGTCCACCAACAGGTCCTCCAGGTACTCTCGGCGTGGGCGTCCCCTAGGGTTTGTCCCCTCGATCATACCCTCCATTATGGCATGCAAGAGACCTTCTTGACGTATTACATCTCGCAGCCGTACATCAAGACACTCCATACATAGGTCTTGATGAGGAGTATTCTCAGTTTTAGGTCTATATTATTTGACTCTATTATTAATAGAGTCAAATACAGCATTGCTACATTCATAATTTGTAGCACAAACAAGTTGGTTCCTTGAAAAGATACTGCTCTATGACAAATGAAGGTTTGTTCGCTGACTGGACTTTGGCCCAGTTTTGGCCAAAAAATATTCTTTAACGAGGCGCTTTTTTGGATCAATGGCTATTTCAATGAGCAAAATTACCATACCTTTCACCAGATGGCAGTGCATCCATAAAAAGTTACCGTTTGGTGCAGATTTTGGGCTGGTGGAGTCATAGCTCCGTACTTCTTCAAGAATGAGGTTGGTGAGGCCATCACCATCAACGGCGAGTGTCACAGAATGATAATTATCAATTTCCTTTGGCCCGAATTGAACGAATGCCACAAAGACATTTAACATAAACGTTTTGAGGGTATGGTTATCTCTCGCCGAGGTGACGTGAATCGGCCACCAAAATCGTGCAATTTGACCCCACTAGACTTTTTCTTGTGGGTTTTTTTTGAAGTCGCAGATCTATGCCAATAAGCTGCAATCGACCGATGCCTTCAAAGTCAACATAACCCAGCCCATGGCTCAAATACAACAGGATCTATATATTTGACTACTCGGATCTGTGCCACCATGTGAAGCCGCGGTGAATATTTGTCATATTCTGTACATAATGGCATACACAGGCCTTTCAAATAAATAATAATTTCGTTAATACCTTATACACAGCTTATTTTATTCCATTTCAACATCACCAACCTCTCGAGTATTGAGATATTAACCTTTAGCCACCCAGCGGTCCTGTACGGGACTGCGGATATGCGTTGTTCAGTGCCCAGCGGTCCCGTATAGTACCAGTGATTTAGCTATCGGATTACACTGATTTATGAAAATAGTTTTCAAAATATGAATATTAGCTTATGTAAATAATGTCTTTGAGTTATCGATCCATAAATATTTTTGTCATGATGCGTAATATCAGTGTTGATATCTGCGTTACAACATTCACTCTTGGGATATGCATTGCGTTTTTTTACGGTCCGCCTAATAAAAAACACAATCTACACCACTGTCACTAGCCGTCATCTTCTGAACTGGACGGTTGTAAATTGCTGTTGTGAATGTTTAAATTTAATATTTTTATTTTATTATGTATATATTCTTCAATTTATATGAAAATGTGAAAAATTACAAATAAAGCTTTTGTAAATTATAAACAATCGTTTACTTACATTATGCTTTTTTTTTTTTACCTAAATAGGATGACTAATTTTAGAGATATAATTATTTTTACAACAGCTTTGCGTAGGTCGCAAGTCACGCGAATATTTGCTTGGGCAGTGGGCTACCTTTATTGCACGCGGCGTACGGGCGTTTAAAGGTAAATGACATTTATGAAACATCATTTTATCAATTTGTAAAACATGTAACTAGCCATACACCTATAGATGTTGCTGGTATTCCAAATTTTGGCATAATCCGGGAATATTTGAGAAATTACAAATGAGCCCCAAGCACGGGGCCATACGCTTTCTGACCGTATATGCAATGACTATTAAGACGATATATTCTGGAAAGGTCCTGATGGATAATGATGGGAAGTATGAAGGGCGGTGTACTCACACTGCGAGCTGAAGGCGTGCGTGAGGTTGACAAGCACCTTGAGGGTGGGCAGGAGGGCGTCGCGCACCGTGGCCCCGGCGGCGTGGTGGCCCGCGCAGGTGGGGTACAGCGGGATCTCGCGGTCGCACAGCCGGAACAGCCGCACCAGTGTGTCCATGGCCAGCCCGTCTCGCCATTTCACCAGGTAGGTCTGGTTCTCCTCGTTCTGCTGCGTCACCTGTGTACAGTATATCATATTTGGGATGATTCAAAATCCATATGAGATTTTAACATTTGGATATTTTCTTATTTTTCTCAAGAATACAAAAATTTACCACCACTAGATTAAAATGAAGATGATTAATAAAAACAGCTTTGCACAGAAGTGCCTGTAACGCATTGCAAATAATCTTTTAAGGATGAATAGTTTCCTAAACTCCACAGCACCACTACAGCGTGCACCTGCAGTCGAAACACTGGGTGAATAGAAGAGAAGTTATGGGTGACTCAACTGGCTGGAACACAAGGAGGCTTCACCAGCTGGACAAGAGCTGCTATGGAGGACCTGGAAGACACTGGCAGATCCAGGGACAACTTGGCAAGATTGGGGATTTTTTGTGGTAAAGGAATACACTGTTTATGTAGCAATCTAAACTAACTAACCATCACGCTGTCTCCCCAAAGGGGTAGGCAGAAATAATGGACTGCCATACTTTTCTTTCCTGACAAATTTCTCTCACTTCCTCAACATTCATACATTGTGTCATGCACGCACATCGATTTCTGCGACTCCTCACGTGACCGACATTCAATATTTGATTTTAGATAAACTTAAAGCGTTAGTTAACACTATGGATTTCCATAACGACGAATTTTCTATGAATTAATACACCGTTTTTTCCACTTTTGAGTTCATTTTTCTCGACATGTTTCGAAGGCTTACACCTTCATCATCGTTCTCCCGATTATGAAGGTGTAAGCCTTCGAAACATGTCGAGAACAATGAAATGAACTCAAAAGTGGAAAAAACAGTGTTTTAATTCATAAAAAAATATACATTCAATATTTGATTCATTTGATCCTGCTACATTTTTATCGGTCTTCCTCTATTTCTAGTTCCATTTACATCGTTAACATATACTTTTTTGATCATTATTACTCCATTAATTCTTTCCATGTGTCCAAACCATCTTAATTTTATTTTTTTTAAATTAAAAGACATATCAAGGATTTACATCAATGATATTAGAATTTATTTTACAATCTTCAATGTGAGCAGAAAATAGCTCATTATTATGAAGAAAGAATGATCCCTTCATTATTTTGTTCATAACACTATCATTCGCACTGCAACAGCAATCTATGCTACATATAATGCAGCGCCCGAGTTGCCCAGTCGCCTGCACCGAAGAAGACTTGGCTCGAGCGTCCAGAAGCACGGCCTGACTGGCGGACTTCTGGGATAATGATATATACACACTAATAACATTGACATATACAATATTGCAAAAAAAAAACTTATCGGGCATGTAGTATAGTTGGTAAGGGTTAAATAGAGTGTTGGGGTCTCACATTCTCTAGCACGCGCATGCAGCGGTCCACCTTGCGCAGCAGGTCCAGCAGGAGCGGCGACCACTCCACGCCGAACTCCCCGATGGTGGCGCAGCAATCGCAGATGGTGTTGAGGATGTGTTCCACGCCGCCCAGCACGCGCAGCTCCTCCTTGAACCACTCCCCCGCGCGCTTCGACGTCAGGCTCAGTAGGGTCTCCATGGCCAGGTGCCCCACCTGCAGGACAGACCCGCTCACATTATTCTAATGAAATGTACCAAAAGACACCAGAAGGTCTCTCTTGATCTGGTTCCTAGGCAAGATAACTAATAGGTAGTAAACTGAATGTCTTTTCTTCAGCATACACAAGCTCACGGTGGAATAATATTCTCTTAGTAACTAGTTATAATAAATCAAAACAATATTAATTATTTATTGTTTCTTGCATAAAACATTTATGAAAATGTCCATTTTCTAAAACATTTATTAAATTTTTACATGTTTCAACCATGTAAGGATAATAATTTATCTTAAATGTTGCAAGATGAAATATGTCAATTCGATAAAATATAATAAAACATAAATCAATATTAAATATTTAATATCGGTTTGCGAATATTTTATTTTATTATTTTGGTATTTGTTGACTTATACTGTGATAAAATGATTAATCAATCAACCCAACCAATGACAGGTCATAAGTCCTGTAAGCGCCTCGGCCACCATATTCTGTTCCCAAAAAAAATATATAACAATTTACATCTTCGTCTCTATTGAGATACAATTAATCCTTATAAGATTAATTAATTGTTTTAAAAATGTGCAACATAGAGCAGAGTGAATGTGAATGTGAAGGCAAGCCACTGACCGTAATATTGTCCAGGTCCAAGTGCTTGGCTTTGCCCTGGCTCTTGATCTCGGCGCACAGCTCCCTCACCCGCTCCTTGTTCTTCAGCCCGCAGTCATCCAAGGCATCTCTGGAACAAGAAATAATGGTCAAATAGATGGAATTCAATTATCCTTTAGTCAAACATATTTTTAACAATGCTCCTGTTGCGCAATTTCCTTTCAACTTACTTGTGTGAAACATCAGACTCGAGCAGATTCAGCATGAGCTCCAGGGACTCTCGGTCCAGGTCCATGTTGAGGCGGTCCTGGGAGAGGACGAACATCACAGTCGCTGTACACAGTCCCAGACTCTGAAAAGCGTATCAACGCATTAATTAAAAATTAGATCAATATTTTCCAGTAAACAAGTTCCGTATATATAAAACACACGTCATTTTTTTTTTTAAATTTTGTCAAAAATTTTGAGATTTTATTGTGTCATTAAATACTAGCTACATATTATGACAAAAGCTCATGTTTCTAAAATATATAGATTTTGCACAAATTCCACCGGAAAAATACATCTCATAAAATGTCAAACTCAAACATGGCAATAGCATAAATGGTGTAAAAAGTTTGCCAAAAAAATTAAAAGCTTAATTATATATTTATTTTTTAAAATGAATATGCGTTAAAAATATTAGTTTTATTATTAAAAAACAACACTATCCTATTTCATTCATACATGGTTTGTGGAGCATAAATTATTAGTCTCGTGGAATTTAAGTTATATAAATTTTAAAGTCTCTTCTGTGGAATGTGAAAAAATGACATGTGTGCTTTGGCCTAAAGGTGCAGAGTTCATCGCATCATCTTTCTTGAAATAGTGTGCCTAAGAGATACTAATCCATGTCGGTCAGTTAAAAATTGTTATTGTTTCAAGTATTCACAAACCTGATCATTGGTGGCATCATGCAGGGCCCGGAAGAACTTGGCCACCGTCCCGTGCGCGCGCACGTGCATGCGGAAGGCGGCCGCCGTGCACTTGGAGGCCAGCGTGATGGCTGACAGGCAGCGCGTCGGAATGGGGTTGTTGTCCTAGAAATACAAGTTGCTCAAACTTAAAAGGAACACATTTGTTAAGAACAACCCATTATTTCATATAATCACTACAGAGACATACCTGCAATGCATCCAAAATGTACTCCACATCATCGTTGAACTGTTGGAACTCCCCAAACTCCTGTATCTGATGCGCCTTCTTCACATTTCTTACAACGGTGTAGTACTAAAAATAAAATTGTATATCCATATTGAGTATAATTCAGCCGCCTTTCAAGAGCCTTATAGACAAAATAAATAAATAATTTGAGGTTACACTGAGTCAAGAAAATTAATTATCAACATAGATATAAAGTAGGAACAGAAGGAAACATTGAGTGTTCAACCAAGGACAGTGCGGGGACAAGTAAATGTGTAATGACTCACGTCCTTGGCGTTCTTGGGGCACTTGACGCTGGTGTAGGGCTCGATGTCATCTTCCAAGGAGGGGTTCTTGTCCTTCTGGTAGCGTGTGACCCGTGTGAGTATACGGCTCTCCTCGAACTCCTGCAGCGCCGCCTGTGCACTCGGCTCTGGCTCTGGGCGTGGCGTCTGCCCGCCTTTACCCTGCAAAGCACCCAAGGCTGTTAATTAATCTCCTAAGTTAATACTATTTGCGACAGTCGTTTCTGACGGGGGTCGGGCTGTTTGTCTTCCTATCCAGGTTTCATGTGTTCTATCCTGCCCACTACCCATATATTTGATAACACGGACAACTCTAGAACCAACTGCATAGACTAATAAATGCTGCGGCGTGATTAATTTTAGTTGCATTAAAATTCACACAGGTTACCTGAGCGAATCCATTACAAACTATGTCTACTTATTCACAAAACCTTACATGGACAAGCACCCCACTACCTCACATACATTAAAACTACAATTCGTATTTAAAATAAACATACACTCTTGAAACAGATAGAACGATCTTTCTAGATACGCATTTTCCTATTTTATGCCCCAAAATTGCCACACAAAAACGCTTCGAAGTTCTCCTGTATTGAAAACGATTCGTCTTTTAAATGAGGTGGCAAAGGAGATAGACCTCTTTGGATGCAATTGTAGCGAATTCGTGAATACCCTTATGACAAGGGCAACAAACAGATAACTATCATATTCCTATTCCTTTGATGTTATTTTTTTCCACCCTTTACATCGATTTGACTCGCGCTGTAATGATGTAAAGATATTTTCAACAAAATAATAATTAACAATGCATTGTTTTAAATTAATAATAAAGACACGCAACAATACAAAATGTGCCATTATCTGAAACAGGTTTTAGAGATACAGATGCACCCGCCGCGGTTGCATTCAAGTCAAGGTGTTTATCTAAAGCAAATGGAGTGCTTCACTTGTGCCCGCAATATGGTTGTCTCATCACACTTTCTCCTCGCCCGCCCAGCGTGGTCTGACTGTAGTGATTGTTTATGAGGTTTACAATAGCAACAAAACAAAAATATAATTAAATTTCTAGAAAACAGACTTTTCACCATATTCAAAGTTTAATAGGGAACTTCATAGCAACCAATGAATACATTTAGTATTTTACTATTGAAGTAAGAAGAATACATAAACAAATTGTTTTAATTCTTTACTTCATAAAATAAATTTCCTCTTCAAAAATGTCATTCAGTTGGGAACAACTCATTAAGAATTGTGATGTGATGTGAAGAAGGAGAAGAAGGTCTCGGGTTCGATTACCAGTGATGGCAGTGGGATACACTGTCTTTGGTCTAGTGTAGAATGCACACATGTCATGAGAATCAAATAATAGCTAAAAACAAATTGCATACAGTAATTGGGTTCAAACGACCTGTTGTATAAAAAAAAATCATAAATGTATGTAAAAGAGACTAATAACACGGCAGCATTGACAGAATCACAGCTTTTGTAATCCGTTTTGTTTTATGACACATTCACTACGGTGCATATCTCTAAAATGTGTTATCCAGGGGTCAATACTCTCGGGTTATCTTTGGGTTATACTCCACTAGAGATTAGGGTCTGGAATCATTCTTCGGAGAGAAAAGATCTATTCTGAGATAACTCACTTTCTATTTTTGTGTGATAAGGTTGTAGCCGCAGTACACTAATCTACTGGATTAAACATTTTAACCTTTAAAATCCAGTCATCATTGCGGTTTACAAATCACACAGCTGTACATATACTTATTGTCATAGAAAGGAAATTATGATAATATAACAGTACTATTATTATGTAAATAAACATACCAAATATGAACTCAATGCTCAATGCTCAACATGGAGCAAGACCATTTTAAAAGAAGCAATATTGTGAGGTTTGGATACATTTAAATGATGATGAAGTAAAGCAGAGTCACAAGAGAGCTCCGCGCCCTCAGCACCTTGATGTTCTTTGAACGCTCCCGTTTAATAACCTTGAAATGGTTTCAATTTGAGATCACTTTCCTTTTTAGTCTTTGAACACTCCCATGTAATATCTGGGGCATTTATTTGTTTACTGTAAAATATCAGATTCAAATATTTTTGTTTATTAACACAGCTATAAGTGCAAATAAATAATCCAATGCTAGTGTCATTTCTGCTAATTTCAAATAAATGTATAAAAAATACAATCTCTGTAAAAAATATAAAATACATAATTGGGGTTGGCACTTGGACTGCATATGGAGAATAAAAGATGATGAAAAGTAACTCACGTCATCCGCCCACTTGTGCTTGTAGAGGTGTCGTTTCTTGCCCGCGGCTCCCGGCCCGTCATTCACTAACGAACGGCTCTTGAAGATAGAGCCTTTCTTCTTGGTGATGACCAGCTTCACACTTGGCTTATCCTCCTCTCCCGCAGCCGGGCAAGCCTCGCTTGCCAGCCGTTTGGGGGATTTGAATGTGTACTTGTCAGCTTTAATAACCTTTTCACTCGATTTCACTTGGTCTTCAGTCATTTCGACAGAATCGTCCGGTTCTGGCAGTTTGTCCTCTATACTGTCTTCAGCCGGGGCGTCCTGGGGGGGTTCACTGATAGCACTGGAAGCCACAGGGGGCTCGCGAGGCGGGGATTCACTTTCCGTCCTTGCACTAGGAGATTCGGGGGATAGCTCAGGTACGGGGGCAGGTAACTGCGGCGCCTCGGAGGGAGGAGCGTCGCTCGCATTGTCTAGGGGCGGGGGGAGAGTGTCTTTTTTCTTATTTTTCCTACTGTAACTTTTGGCCGGGTTCTTATTAAACTTGGCTGTTATATCGTCTATGTAGCTATTCACATTTTCATTATAATTAATGTTTGCTCTGTGTCGCATTGCACGACCAGTGGGATTATCCGGATGGGAATCTATGCTAGATTTTACACTTTGTACACCATTCTTAGGAGTCGCGGCAATATCAACAGGTTTACCAGAGTCCAGTTGCGCCAAGGTCATCTCTACCTCGTTGTCCAGATCATCCTTGAGGCCGTCGGGCAGCGGGCAGAGGTCGGGAGGGCGCAGGCGCAGGTGCGGAGGGGACAGCGGCGTGGCGTGCGCGGGTGAGGCCAGCGTCCGGTAGAGCTCGTAGTTGTCGCTGCCCGGGGTGGGGGAGGCCCCTCGCGCCGCCTCGTCCGGTTTGTGGTGGTTTCTGCGCGAGGACCGGGTACTCCTGGACTCTTTGTCCGTGTCGCTGGTTGAAGCTTCGGACTTATGAGCTTTACTCTTTGATTTCTCTTTGTTTCCAAAACACTTGATAGTTATTTTAAGGCTCTCCTGCTTGGCTGCCGGGCTGGAAGAGGTTTCCGATTCTCGAGGTTTTTCTTCCTCCAGTTCCATGCAATGGTCGGAGAAGGAATGCCTGTCGGCATTGGGCGAGGTAACAATATCTTCCGAGTCGGTACTGAGGAGGCGAGAGGTTCCTTTGGATATTCGGAGAACGATAGGAGGCTTGCCATCCTTGTTGGTGGGGCTGAGGAGGCCGGGCTTGACGTAGGTGGGGCTAGCGGCGATGGCCGGGCTGACCTTGGGCGTGCTGACCTTGGTGGGCGGGCTGTTGCTGCGCTCCTCCGAGTAGTTGATGACTTTATCTCTATTCCGGACCAGGTACCTCTTGTTGGGGCTGAGGTGAGTTTTCTCTTTCTCTTTTTCTTTCTCCTTTTCTTTTTCTTCCGGCGGGTCTTCCTTCTTGGGGGCCTTGGTGGCGAAGAATTTTCCCTTCGTGCTCTTGATGGAGCGGTCAACGTGGATCTTGAGCTTGGGAATCTCTTTTTTGAGCTCGTGCTTGGGAGATCGCTTGGAGTACGAAGTTAGCTTGGGGGGTCGATCGTCACGCCGGCTGAAGGTGGGCACGGGAAAGGCAGGAAGCGCGGGGTGGGCGGGGGAGGGGGCGGGCGCCGGAGCCACGCTGCTGGTGGGAAGCGCCGCATTCTCCGAGGGGTCCACATTGCGGGACTTAAAGAACTTCTTGGGCTTAGGTGGAGGCGTGTTGGCCTCGGGCGCCGGCACCGTGAGAGGACTGTTCTGGTCCTGCCGCGACTTCTTCGGGTACGTGCCCACATCGCCGCTAGGAAAATCTGCAATTTCCATTTATATTGTTTTATGACAAATATTATGAACACAATATTACAAATGGTTCGGCTCCTAACCTCCAAAAATTTGTATTGACATACATGAGAGTGCTTGTGAATTGATAAATATTTAAATACAGAATTATCTCACAATAAGGAAACCAAATATAGAACAACTTGTGGCACACATTGTTAATAATAAATTTGGATTTAGCATCATCCTCCGATACTTACTGCAATAATCCTATCAACATGGAAATTGCAATACAAACAAATGTATTACATTAAGTAGTACAATTTTGTTATATTAATTATGAATTAATTAAAATTGAGGTCTGTTGACACCGGTCTGATCAGAAAGGGTCATGTGTTGTAAGAGTAGGCTCAATTCAAATGCTGGGGCTACCTATTCTCCTAAGTCGTGCAAAACAGTGAACACCATGTCAGATGGTTGATGGATAAACAATGCGGATAGCTACATCATATCCAGGGCATTTAAATGAATAGAATTTTAGTTAAAAATGTTTAGAAATTGTTAAGGCGATAGGGTGATCAGTGATAGACTCGATAGATAGATAGACAACGGTGCTTGCGTATCGGGAGTAAGATCGTAGTTGCGGAGACTCACTGTAAGGCGTGCTGCGTGTGGAGGTGAAGCTGGTGATGCCCCACTTGCCAACGGTGGCGGTGGAGCGCGCGGCCGAGGGGCAGTTGGAGTTCTCTCGGAACAGGTGCTCCAGAGGCACGGCCACGCTGCCGCCTCGTCCTCGGCCCCAGCGACTCATGATGGACCTTCTCTAGCTTATCACGGATCGCCCACGGCCGGATTATCCGGCATTTTCCATCAGCGGATCATTCACAGACGTCAGTCTTTAAGGAGACCAAAATTTTGTTATTTTAAAAACCCACGATTGATTGACACCGATTAACTCATAACACAACCCAAATAGATAACAATACCGCCATTTTCACTGTCGAACGTATTTGTATTCTATGCAGCTTTGGATTAACAATTAAACTGAAAATCGTTTGCGGCGTGTTAAAGACATCATATTATTTGTAATATTAGATCATTTACAGTATCACTTATCATAATAAAAAAACTTAGAACGATTTGACAAACACGGTAATGTTGTCATCCAGCTACATAACGATCGCCATTTGCATCAGGCATGAGAATGTAGAAAGCAAAGCACCGCAATGCAGCCAATATTCGCGGGCGAGCCGCTCCAACGCTCCGAGTGGTTCGCGCCCAGAATTTGAACAATCTCAGAGGCCTGTTGTTGCTATTTTAATTTTGAATCTACAATTAACCCATGTAATTGTTCGAACACATTATTAAAAATAATGTTTAGAAATTTATTATTAGACTAAAAAAACATGGAAAGTGAAAAACGCTTCAATTTTTACATAGGTTACATTTTGAACAAAAAAATGTTCACGTATATAGGAAGACGCGATATGCACAACATTTAGATAACCATGAATTTTATATTATGGTTAGGTATAAGATTTAAAGATAATATGTATAAATAATAAATACCAAAATACAATAAAAATGACATAGCAGAAATGTAAAAAAAGTACGCTTCTGTCTCGTGAAGTCTACTAACGAAAACAATAGTTTGATAAAAAATCGCTAGATGTCTATAATAACAATAAATTGGATGATTTCTAAAGCGCAATTTTTATGAGTTGATTATTTTAAGGGGGCTGTAGAAAATGCTATATTTTATATGAAAATGCTAAAACAAATATATTTAGTATGAGAGCTGAACCTGACGCAGTCGATCAGCATTTACACCAGGATAGGAAAGTTTGAAAAGGTGCGTTTTTAGTCTCGATCTAAACTCGGCGGGCTCTCGATGCACTTGAAGTCTGCATAAAGATTGTTACCGACTGAAGTGCCGGCTACCTCGAAGCCTCGGTTGGAAAATGTATGCGAGGACAGCGTTTCGGCAAAGAAAATTTTCTCATCCGAGAAGACTTTGTTGATCGCAATGTAGACTTCCTCGCATTCAGGTTTTCGGTGATGCAGAGTTCTGATATACAAGTTGGTGTCATTCGATCCAATACCTTAAGGTGTTGTCCTCCTGTTTTGGAATGTTGACGTAAACTTTATTGAAGCAATATAGTCGTGACACGACGAAGGAATCGATTAGTGTTTTAAAATTGTCAACGGGAATATATCTTTGTACAAATCTAAATTGCTTGAAATGAAAGATGCTATTACTGAGTATTTTATTGATTTCAGATTAATGAAAGATCATTCTCTAGATGGACGCCAAAAAGCTCTATTGAATTTCTAGGATAAATGTCTGTGTCGAATATGGATATTGGGGACCGATTAATGAAATATTGACGCTTAGAAGCATAGGAGCAGTGCAAAGAAATTCTGTTTTCTTTAATTTTCAAAATTTAAGTTTACACACAGACAGGATATATTTTGTTGCATGGTAAAAAAATGATATTTTGGGTTAACTTGCAATTTATTTATGGCAACATTCGTTTAACTTAAAGATGACGGTGATCTAACAAAATTACGCTCAACTAAATTTGAGTGGTCTAAAGAAGGTAAACCACTTTTTAAATTGATGAATACAATAAAAATGCACCCAAGTTGCATTACGTTAAATTTTTGGATTAGTTTGTTTTGAATACATTTATAAAAATAACCACCAACGTGCATTTGTTCAGTAATTCTCTTATTATAAAAATATCCATTCCAGAATGCATTAAAAGTAAGTAAGTCAGTAGTCAAATCACAATATATTTATTATAATATTATTTTCTTCAAATATATTGTTCGATATTCATATAAAAATGTCACAACAGAAATATAAGCGGGTATTATGAAATAGCGCAGTATTTAGACAAGCAACTTTAATTTGAGTATATCAACATCTATTTTGCAATCACGATGACGAATAATTAATGATTTCAGATAGGAAGGGGATAATTATGTTACGATTATTCAAACCACCCTCTTTTTGACACAAATTCATATTTTAAACTGGGATCGTTAAGTCACTTTTTAAGATGTCCGTTAATTTATAAGCGTATTTAATTTTGCGAGGAATCAACGCTGGTCGCTTGAGTCGTCGGGAGGGAGTAGATGTCCTCCTCACTGTCGGCCTCCTCCGCTCCCGCTAGGTCGCTGAAGTGCGCTCTCGCCAGCAAGTGTTTACTGCGCACCGTCTTCACGAGGTCCGAGTCGTATACCTGCTCCGGACTCTCCAGCTTCAGGTGCGCCTTCACCTCCTTGGTGCTCAGCAGAATGCAGTTCCAGGGAGACCAGTCCTTATTAACTTTCCACCGGCAAAGCCTCAAATCGCTTACATCGCTCACTTCGCTGACAGCGGAACGAGAGTGCCATATCTTTTCGACGATAAAATAAATATCGTTGTCCTGCAGAATAAAAGCGAGCGAAGCCCAGCACCGCTTGCGCCTCTCCTCCCTCCTGACGGCGCGGAGGATGTGCGTGTACTGCATCATCTCTAGACACGTGTTGTTGGCCGTGTTTCCCCAGCAGCACGATGTACAGATTTCCATGTCCCTCGTCTGCGAGTGCAAAGGGAATTCTCTGTAAGTTTTTACTTGATCGCACTCTTTGCAGTGATACAGCCTTTCTTCCTTCATGGAAGCGTGCTTCTTCTCTTCGTTCCTCCTCATGCTTCCTTTATTAAACTGCGGTAAATGAAGGAACTTAAACACCATCGATTGGATCCTTTTCCTTAAAATGTCCAGATCTTTATTGGACACATTTCTCACCATGAGATCGCATTCCCTATCGATAAGGGAAGTGAGCTGTTCGGTTAGCGGGCTGGGGTAATCTTGAAGTGTTATTTTAAAGTTGACGAGGAGTTCCATTCGCTCCTCAAACTTGATCTCCTGTTTGGTGAAAGAGTAGTAGAGGTCCCGCAAGTGGCGAGCGTGCTGAGCTTCCAGAGTGTCCATAGATACGTGCGTCCCTTTGGGAGTTTTCCATTTAATAGGACTGGACATGGCCTCGAGTAGCTTCTTCTCTTTAATGATTCTGTTATCTTCTTTTAGTTCGGCCCTGAATTTCTCGATCGAGCGAAGCATTTCGATCTCTTTATCAAGGAGTAAACAAAATTCGGCAATTTTAGGTCCTTTTGTGTGAAGTTTGGAAATACGAGCGACTTCTGAGTTTCTCCACCTGTCGACCTAAAAAAACATTTATTTTGCTAAAAACACACTTTCCATTATTATAGTATTTTATATTTAAATGCTTGGAACATTTCTCGAACATGACATTTATTATAATTATAATATAAATATGTATGAAAGATCTTAATTTACAATAAAAAAATAACATTATTACTGTTAAAATTTATAACACTGTTAAAATATCACAATTTATTTTTATTCACTAAGAAATCGTGACAGCTGTTTCTAAACTAAGAGTTTTTTGTAACACCTGATGATGCTAACATCGGTTGGCGAAACAGCTGTCGCAAATTCTCAGTGAATAAAAATAAATTGCGATATTATAACAGTGTTATAAATCGTAACAGTAATAATGTTGAAGTATCATAGTGTTTCGGCCAAAACAATGGACTATTTAAAAAATAACATGTTGTTTCTTTACCATCGCATAAAGTTGGTCAAAGTCTTCCCTGGTTCGAGGAAAGGTCTTTTTTACGATTTCCTGTCTTAATCGAAGTTCATATTCTCTGGCGTCATTAAGTTCCTCATTCTTCAAATCTTCTATGCGTTGCCTGTAAATACAATGATAAAATTAGGAAACCAAATGTTACAAAAGCGATTCGATTAGACTCGACGTTGTCCAGAATTGATTTTTTTACACAGATTTAAATAATTTTGCATTGGAAATATGACGGACTTCGTTTTTTTGAAGCATTAGTACACACAGGATAAGTGTATAAATATTTGATTAAAAGGGTGGAATAAAATGTATTTAACCTTCCTCATGAATGCTTTTTACACATTTTAATTTAGCCAGAAAGAAAAATAAATCAGATGCAAAAATAACAACAGATATAAAAAATCAGAGAAGTAGGTACTCACTTGCATCTCTGCAGCCAGTCTCTGACCGCCTTCCTATATCGGTAGGCTCTCCACGCTCTTTGGATGATGGTCGCTCTGAGATTGGGGTTGATTCTAGCCATCATCTCCGCGTACGTCTCATACGGCTTGGGGATGATAATGACGTCATTTACGCAGGGGATGTACACCCCGGGTAGGTTCATCTGGGTACTGCATTCCAAGCTAGTGTCCTAGAGTCGTGCAACAACATTAATTTACAGATAATCTAATTCTCGTCGTTTGCTCCATAAGGCATACGCTCAATTTATCCACCCTGACAACATATTGTAACATAGTTAGACAGTTACAACATGCATTATTGTTTTGAAGAGGTTAAAGTGATAAGATTGAATGATGACGCGAGGTAACGTTGTATTATTGTTATGGGTTATATACGTATTCATGCACAACCAAAATGGGAAAATACGTACGTAGAAAGTAAAGGTCTAGTTTATATTAAAAAAAGTTTCTTACAACAGATTTTGTTTTGACGAAATAAGTTTGCGTGTCTCTGCAATTCTTTTTATACCAAGGAACCCGATCTGGCCTCTGAGGAGTCTGGGAAAATGCGTGATGATACTCTGTCCCTGGAATAAACATTTTAATTAAGAATTTTTATGTTTTTAGTAGCATTAAGCTATGTGGTTACATATTGTAACTAATTTTTATAAATTCTTTTTCATACGAGTTCCTAACATACATGTCGAGTTATGGGTGGGACGACGACTTCAAGGAGTTACTTGGCTTATTAGTGGTATATTATCTGAACATTATTGTTTAGTATGTTTGTCATATTAAACAACCAGAATAAAAAACATTAAATTTTTTTGGGAAGTCTTCTATGTATAAGAAATAATAAAAATATCTACTTAGTGCTGTGCTATAATATAACTCGAGGGATGGCATTTGTTTCGGAATTTAATATTATTTTACATTTTACGTCCATTCATTAAACATACCATTGCGTTATTCAATACCGTGACTACACGACGAAAGAGAATTTGATAGCACATTTGTTTTTATTGCACAGTTCCATCGGAACTAATATTCAAACGCAATGGAAATGGTTCCTATTTGATCTAATTAATTCCTTTCATAGGTGCAGTAAAATTATACATCTGAAAATCTACAAAACACTAAAAACACAATCGAGGAGTCAATTAGTTTGCACTTTATTTTTACAAACAAAGTAAAATGTATACACGATTCCGAAACAAACAACGCGCACATTTTATACATAGAAATAAAAGATTGCTTTGTTAATTTATAATAGTAACGCAAGGTATATAGAATAAATATGGTAAGATATTCCGCGTTTTATTTTTGACATCTACTGCGCAGCTACGTCACGTGGAGACCCAAGCATTAGGTTGTGTAGTATGAGTTGAGTATATATTTATACATTGGGTATGGAATTTTTCTTTGTTTATTTATTACGTCTAATTAAAAGAAGTTTTTGTAATTGTATTAAATAAATTATGACAAATCGTTTTCTTTATTTAAGTTATTGTTTTTTTTATTTTTCTTTTTTTAGAGTTAGCATCTTCAATGAGCTTTAAGTTCATTGTTCTTATTTTGAAAAACATTTTACATCGATAAAAAGATTTTTAACTGGATATGGCAAATCAACTCCATTTGATTTAGCTTGTTTATAGTTATTTAGGTTTGTTTATAGTTTCGTTTCGATTTCGAGTTCACCACATGACGTCACTTGACAGCAAATTATTAGAAAGGGATAGCATGCTACGTGCGCAATATCTTACCATATTATTCTATATACCTTGATAGTAACGTACATTTATCATGTCACGTGAGGTTTCGGGAACTAAGGGATCATATCATGGTGAAATTAAAATGTATTACGGAACTACGACGGTAAATGTAAAGTAATATACAAAATATGTACGTATCATACCTAAAACTAAATTAACTAACTATATTTGATTACATCCCTAACAAACGAGAATGTTATGATAAAATCGTCTCACAGATGAACGCACGCGTCGTTATACGATGCTAATATGAAAATGAAGCGTGATCAAAAGGATAATACAAGATAGTCTGTCTTTTCTGACTTCTCCTACAGCTAAATGAAATTATGGTAAGCTGCAGAGTTGACGACGAAGTTAGAAGTTAAGCCCGTTCCGCACAAGTTGTACTCGGACGCCAGAAGTTACATTAATTAAATTAGTGGACGAAATACCTGTGTCCTTATTCCGATAGCCCCCCAAGTACGGCTTGATCATTCTCGCATCGATGACTTCCACGTTGATGTTCACGAAACTATTCTCTCCCTTCGGAACCGTCACGGACAGTACGTCGGCTACCGGCGCGGCGTCTTTATACAGCAGGTCGAACTTCAGCTTCGTGCTATCGTTGGTGAAAAGTTTTATTTCCAAGTTTCCGAAATTATCCATTTCCAGCTCCGACAGGGGAACGTCTTCCTCCAGCCGCACCCTCTTGTGGATCATGACGAGCCTCCGGCCGTCTATCAGGAACGTAGAGCAAATGTCGTCTCGCACTTCGTTGATGGTCGTTGTGCTCGGAAAGGATTTCGTGAACGTGTGGTATTGTCTCACTACGTTGAACTTGCACGTCACGATCGGCGGGACTACTTTTCTCTTTCTCGGTTCTTTCTGCAGGGTGACGGATATTGCGTCGTTGAATTTCTCTTTGACAACATCAACGTCGATGAAGGTCGCATCTCTGGTTGAGAGCTCGACATGGGCGTTGGGGGATCTCTCCTCTTCCAGCTCCAGGATTCGCACCTCATTCGGGACAGATGTTCCTTCTTTTGAAATGTCGATGTTATCCCCGGACATGTTGAGCAATTTAGCCAACTTTTCTTTAACGTCAAGCACCGTAAAGGAATCCTTGAAGGATCTGATGAAATAGTCGTCGCCCTGGTGTGACACTTGGAAGGTAATCTGTACCCGCTTGTCATCCAGTGAATGACTGTCGATTGTTTCGAAAACGTCATCGTTTGAATTTGAATTCGAATGCGTGGGCTCGGAATGTTGTCGAATAAACTTGATTTCGCGTTGGAACATGTTTTTTTTTCGTGTTAAAATGAAAACTGCTTCTCTACAAGAATGAAAACTAGAGAAATCGTAAAACTAAACTTGTATCGATTAAACAGCAAGCGCTGGGAATGAGCAGTCATGGTAACGACGGCCTATTTACAAACTTTATCAACGTCGCTTTTCCGATCAAGATTCACTGCCCTGATATTCCAGTGCTAAAGTTGTATTGTGTATACATAACCTTACATAATGTATTTCAGATAATTCATTGTACTTACTTGACCGAAACACTATGGTACTCGTACTTAAACATTATTATCTTTTAAATTTTCGGAACACCGTTTTAATACGTATCATAATTTATATGAAATTGTCGGGACAGCTGTTTCGTCAACCTATGTTTGGCATGATCAGGTATTACAAACAACAGTTTGATATATGTACTAACAGTGTTTCAATATTAAAACAATTAATAATGTGTTTTATAGTATCGTACAAATAATAATTGATTAAAATTATTTTTATAAAAATTATTGAGTATTTTTTGTGATTTTGAATTAAGAATTCGTTTCGTATTTTCAGATTAGATATAACACTCTGAGTCTGCTGGTTTCCAACTTGAAAATTTGCGGAAGCGTCCAAAAACTTTCCAAACATCTATCAATATTCGGGCGCTCTTCGATATTATCAAAGAGAAATCTTTTAAAACTCCTTTTACACCGGGCGAAGATATGAATACACAATTCCGTTGTGATATTATACCACGAGTGGTTCCTAGAGAATCAAATTAGGTTATTTATCCCGCGTGCGACAGCTCCAATGTTTAAAGAAAGCCGAGAGTTCGGGAGCTTGAGAGGTATTATAGAATATAATAGAATATACTGACAGCGTCGCATAGATGGTGCGCCATCGTCCCCGGAAACTTTCTATTTGAACTGCCCCGCAATGATAGGCGTCTCAGAAAAATGCCCCAAATAGTGCCAGGACTTGATTACCATTTGGTTAATATAAAAACACGTGTACTGAAAATAATGTTCACCTCTTTACAAATATAATTTAAATGTTTAAACTTTGACTAAACACTATTATTATACGTACAATTTATTTTTATGAGATTGTCGCGACGACTGTTTCGCCATCCTGTATTGACGAAACAGCTGTCCCGACTAACTCACAAAAATAAATTGTGATACATATAATAGCAGTGTTTCAAAATTCGTTGAAAAATCATAGTATTTCGGTCAAAACAATGGATTATCTAAGAGATTCTTTGTTTTATTATAATTTATTATTTTAAATTGACTGCCTCAAAGCTGATTTCTTATCCCAAAGTTTATTTCTTAACTTAAACATGTAATATTGAAGAAGAACAGGAGGCCTTGTGAAGAAACTGTACGACTAATAATAATTCAAATGTAAAAAAAAAACACGGATAACATTATTTCCTATAGTTTCTCAAACAATGACGTTAAACTCTATATTTCACCGCTCTCTGTGACTGGTTTGACATTAAGAAATTGACTAACATTGGATTAACAATAAGTCTTCTTCGTCTTCTTCTTCCTTGTACTTGACCTATGTGGTCTGTTCTCCAGAGAGTTGCTCCTCCTGTGAGGTAGATTCCCAGCTGTACTTTCATATTTTAGTAGGTCTTCCACGAGAACGAGTCCCATGAGGCTGATTATGCAATGCAATATAGGGGAGTCTGGTGGTGTCCATTCTTTGAACATGACCGTACCAGTCCCCTTTTCGCTGTCTGATCCATCTTATAATATCCTCAAACTCACATATCTATCTTATTCTGGTGTTCTTCACGCGATCTATCAGTGTCTTGCCTGCTATCGTCCTCAGTGTCTTCATTTCGGAAAAACTTGTTTGGACCTTGCTTCGACGCCATATGTTATTATTGGTCTTACGCATGCTTTATAGATTCTCATCTTACTCTTAATGGCCATGTCTTTGTTTTTCCATATTGTGGATTTTAGAGCCCCAAGAAAATTTTAGCGAACAATAAGTGTATCGAGATAAAATAAGATTATGTTGATAAATAAATAAAGCGGTTGGTGGTCTAGGAGATAGAAAGTTTGGCTCATGACCCAGGAGACTAGGGTTCAAGCCTGGACATTTCCTGATTCCTTCTTCATAATAATGAGCTATTTTCTGCTTATATTTGAGGTTGTATAATAAATTATAATACCATTAATTTAAATCCTTGGTGTAAGCCATAAATAAAAGACTTTTGCGCTAAAACGCGTCATCTGGTCGAGAATAAGTACTTACCACTCTTACGTCATAATTTTTGAACCTTAAAAAATATACTTCTTCGATGGCCCTACAGCCCATATCGAGCCTTAGCCTCCAGTATTCTTCGCCTCCAACTCCTCCTGTCCTCCGCTTCGACCCTCCAATCTGACACTCGTAACAATTTCGCCCCATCTCTCCCAACTTCATCCTCCCATCGCAGCCTTGGTCGTCCAATTAGTCTTCTACCACCTGGGTGCCACTCCAGTAATCTTTTTGGGGTTCGCGATGACGGCATCCTCTGCACGTGACCGGCCCATCTCAGTCTATTCAGTCTGACCTGTGTGGAGACACTAGGAGCTTTGTAAATATAGTACAGCTCGTCATTATGCCGCACTCTCCAGCCTTCACCGTCATTCACAGGTCCCAAAATTCTGCGCAGCACCCTTATCTCAAAAGTATCCAGTCGCCCTTCGGATTTCGCTGTCATTGTCCACGCCTCACATCCATAGGTCACTATTATTCGGATGATTGTTTTAAACAGGATGATTTTGATAAAATGATTTTGATTTTGATGACAAAAAAATATACGTAAACACAAATATTTTTTGTGAATGTATACTTATACTTGTACACGAATCCTGGATTTCATCCATGGTGGGTGATTAATTCATGAAATTTTAATTGTATCTCAATAGAGACGAAGATGCAAACTGGAAACTGAATATGGTTGATCAATGTGTTTACAGGACTTATGACCTGTCATTGGTTGGGTTAAGCGCACGCTTTATGTAATTACAACATTCCCCATTCCACCTATTTTCTTTATGACCATGTAAGACAAATTTTTGGAGGTTGTATATATGCTACAAATCTATACTTATCTTCACATGTCAGTTTCAATACGCAATCTATGTAGATTTGATTACATATGTTAATCTTTTTAAGATTAATCTATATAATCCACACACTAACGCCATCTATGGAGATTAATTTATACGTAAACACAATACGTAAACACAAATTCAATGGTCTGTATTTTCCACCTCTATTTAAAAAAATATGTTAAATGAGCTTGTTTAAATACGAGAAAATGTTGATTTAAGACCACCCTGGCATCCATCAAGCGGCAGGATATTGTGATGATACTAGGAGACTTTAATGCCCAGGTTGGCGCAGAGAATACGCACTTGGAACGCTTCATGGGTAAGCACGGCATGGGCACTAGGAACGATAACGGGCAGCGTTTTATTGACTTTTGCTCCGGACATGACCTGGCAATCGGAGGTACGATGTTTCCACATAGAGATTGCCACAAATATACATGGAACCATCCAAACGGAGTAAACAAAAACCAGATTGACCATATTGCCATAGCCTGCAAATGGAAAAGGTCTCTGCTCGATGTTAGGAACAAGAGAGGGGCTGACGTAGACTCTGATCACCATTTGGTGCAGGCAGAGTTGCGTCTAAAGCTGGCTGTCCCTAAATCTCTCTCAAAGAGGGTAACGAGACGTTTCGATGTGACCAAGCTGCAGGATGAAGACGTCCGAAATGAGTACCAGTTGGAACTCGCTAACAGGTTCAGTGCTCTCGACGTTGCGGATATGGATACACACGAGGCATGGGGTCAGATCTCAGAGGTTTTCTCGGATGTTAATGGCAGACTTTTGGGCCACAATACTAATAAGAAGAAGCCCTGGATGTCTGACGCCAGTTGGGGACTGATCGAGCGACGGAATGAAATAAATCAGCAACTGCTGCAGGCACAGACTCGGGCAGAAAAGGAGACACTGCAGGAAGAACGTAAAGAATGTCGCAAATTTATAAAGCGACGCATCAGAGAGGACAAGCGCTTGTACATATCTAATTTGGCAAATCAAGCACAGTCTGCTGCAGCCCGGAAAAATTTTGGAGATGTGTACAAGATTACCAAGCAACTCTCTGGAGACGTTTTCTCGCATCGTGTTAATCGCCCTATTAGAGACAGGTTGGGAGTACCAATTGCCTCCTTAGACAAGCAGCTAGCTCGATGGCACGATCATTTTTCAGGCATCCTCAGCAATGTTCCAGACGCCGCAACTGCCCCACAAACGGAGGAACCCAATCAGCCCTTGCTGCAAATCGCTACTCACCCTCCTACGCAAACCGAAATAATGTCAGCAATCCGCTCTCTAAAGAACAATAAGGCTCCTGGCAGTGACGGGATTGTGGCTGAGATGCTCAAGGCAAGCGAGACCTCCTCAACGAGCATCCTGGCCCCTCTGTTGGAACGCATATGGATCTCAGAGAGGCTGCCACCCGCCTGGAAGGAAGGACTCCTTGTAACAGTGCCCAAAAAGGGAGACCTGAGCAACTGTAACAACTGGAGGGGAATCACTATCCTTTCCGTGGTGACAAAGATCCTTGCGAGAATTATACTGAGGAGAATGACTAGTGCACTCGAAGGAGGTATGCGAGAGGAACAGGCTGGCTTCCGAAGTGGCCGGTCTTGCGTTGAGCACATAAATACACTCCGCATCATAATTGAAGAGGCCTCTGAATGGTAGTACAGCATGTACCTGACTTTGAAAAGGCCTTCGATACATTATCGTGGGCTTCAATCTGGTCAACTCTCATTCGCAGAGGAGTCCCACAGAAGATTGTGAATATCATCAGGGCAATGTATGACGGTTGTTCTTGTCGTGTAGTGCACCAGGGCAAACTCTCCGAGGCCATCAAACTGAGTGCGGGAGTGCGACAGGGATGTCTACTATCACCCCTGCTCTTCATAGTGGTTCTGGAGGATGTGTTGCGCCGTTCTTTCGACGGTCCTCGTGGCATTCCATGGATGCGTGATACCCAGTTGGAGGATCTGGATTATGCTGATGACCTCTGTTTGCTTTCGGTAAACCGGGTGGATGCGGAGCGGAAACTTTGTAGACTTCACGAGGAAGCGGCAAAAGTAGGTCTCAAGATTAACATGTCCAAGACAGTAGACCTACGAGTGTCCACAAATGACTCCACCCCAATCTTGCTCCACGGTGTCCCCCTTGTGACCACGACGAGCTTCTGCTACCTCGGTAGTATGATAGCAGGCTCGGGAGGTACGGAGGAGGATGTAGCCAGCAGACTTGACAAGGCAAGGGGAGCTTTCGCTATGCTTCGCCCTGTATGGCGCTCCGGTATCATTTCGAGAAAGCTCAAGCTCCAAGTATTCAGCAGTAACGTTAAAAGCGTACTGCTGTACGGATGTGAGACTTGGAAGTCTACCGCAGACGTTATTGGTAAACTCCAGGTGTTTATAAATAGGTGCCTTCGCTCAATATTCAAAATCTATTGGCCCCAAACAGTGTCAAATGCCGTTCTCTGGACCATGGCAGGCGAAAAGCCAATTAGAGAACAAGTCGCTAGGCGCAAGTGGCAGTGGATCGGTCACACTCTGAGACGGAACCCAGCCTGCATCGCTCGGGGCGCACTGGACTGGTCCCCTATGGGGGAAAGAGAAAGCGAGGCAGACCTAGAGCTACCTGGAGAAGAACCCTGCAGGGCGAGGTTAAGGCAGCAGGTCTCACTTGGGACGATGTTAAGCATCAGGCATGCGATAGAGTCGGGTGGAGAAGATTCCTTGAGGCCCTATGCACCACGGAGGTGTGACAGGACAAAAAGAAGAAGAAGACTATTTGTTAATTTACTCATAATTTTAAAGTGAAGAATTTAATTGTAATAAAATAGTGTAGCAGTAGAAAATTGTAAAGTGTAGAATGAAGTTTGACCTCTTAGGAGTTAAGCGTCGTGTACACAGTTGAATACAGAACGTGTAGTTACACATATAAAACAATTACGTATCTTCACAAAAAGTCTCGATTCTAAAGCTGTGGAAATTGCTCCCTGGGGGCGTTGGAGGGGGGTTAAAGGGGCGAGATGCCCTCAGGGAAGCATTGATGGCAACAAGGGAACTGTAAGTTGGACGCAGAGATTTAAGAATGCTGCAGGAGGATGTATTGTACAATATAATATTATAGAAAGTCAACTAGCAATTTCATTTCGTTATTTTAAAACTGTATTATTACAAATATATTAACACACCAAAATAACTAAATAAAAGGTAACGTAGATTAGAATCTAAATAATAATTACTAATTTGTTGAATCGCTCTTTACACTATTACAGCGCGAGCCAAATACATGTAAAGGGTATAGCTATCATATTGATTCTCATGACATATGATAGGTAGCTAATCTATCGCCATTTTACTGTCACATGAATTCTACACACGATTAAATACAGTGTGACAATTACACTGTCATTGCCGGGAATCAAATCCGGAACCTTTGATGTGGTAGTCATAGCGCTTGCTACTCGGTCACGAAGGTCGTCAATAATCTTCAAAAATCTTCAATGCTTCATAGAACAACCGATTGCCGACATCGTGGATCATGGTCGGATATCATGGATCGTACAGTTAAATTGAAGTGGTAATGGGCTGGACATATAGCATTTTTAGGCAGTATCAGATGAGCACCCAGAATACTCTAATGTAGGCCTTGTAAATATAAGGAAAAGGTGTCTTTGGAGGCCTTTAATTTACTTATTTACAATGGCTCCTTTAATTACAATGGAATTCCACAGTGTTAACGCCTTAACTTTCAAGAAATTAATATACCTTCTCTATCCCTTCTAAACTATACATTGGGAGAAGACCATTTTATCCTTAGCAGCGAAATTGGCTCCTGCAATGTTCTAAGTTTCCACGACATTTACCTTCACCCTAGTATTATACAAAACGCAAGTAGTTCACATTTTGCCATTAATGTATTGATATGCATAATTTTAAAAGTGGTCGGTTTTTCTAAAACTTCAAAATTGTTATCTACATCTAGGGTGCCTCTAAATATTTCATAGAACGATATCAATTCCCCGACCCGGGTCCCTAGTCCGCAATGACAAGAGTTTTTGGCTTATTTGGGAAATGCTATTTGCGAAAAAGTTACCATATAAGGGTTTTGGCACCGAAAGAGCTAAATTAATGTTCATAAAAATAAAAAGAAGTGAAATATATTTTAATTTATGACATAACCATTCCATGCCGGTGTGAACCAAATACGACTTATGATAGAATTAGGATCCCGTTAACTGGATGGAAGGGAACATTTCGGAATTATTCTCGAAGTGGGTCACTCCAGGGCCGGAGTTCGGAGTTCAGGTGCCGCAACCCGCGCGGGTTGCTCGGGACTTAATAGCTTAACGGCTTTAGGGACTGCTCGGACAAATTCTGTTAACTGACTTGCTTAAATGATTATTATACCGTCGCGGGATTGGATTCTACAGCTATTTATCATATATTCGACTATTAGGGCTAGTGATCAACCTATTAATAAAATATGTCCAATTCCCTCAGAGTACTTAAATGTGAAAAAAACGTATTGATAAAGGGAAGTTGGATTCAGTTACCGAAAACAGTAAATATACAAAATGCTAAAGCATTTTAAATAACAAATTACATAAATATTATTTTAATAAATTACAATTTCTAAGATAATCTGAAAAATCTCGATTCCAGCCAGCCTGGCGAAACCGGTCGCTGTCGAAATAAAGACAAAAGTGACAGTAGTTAAACAACGTTTTCACTAAATATTAATTATTATTATTATTTTCTTGAATCGCTCTTTATATCATGACAGCATGAGCCAAATCGATGTAAAGGGTATTATAGCTATCATAGTGATTCTCGTGACATGTGATAGGTAGCTAATCTATCGCTATTTTATTGTCAGGTGAAATCTACACCAGACCAAAGACAGTGTGACAATCACACTGCCCTCGCCGGGAATCGAACCCGGAATCTTCGGGTTGGCAGTCAATGCACTTACCACACGGCCACGAAGGTCGTCGAGATAGAGAATCAATTAAAATAATACATATAATAAACCATTTATAAACGGAGCTTTAAAGCTTTAAAAAAAAGTTAATAAAAAGGAAAATGGCGACATACAATAAAATTCTGTAAAAATATGGAAAGATTTGTGCAAACATTAATTTCTTATCGATTTAGATTTTCCTATCTTGATTTCATATTAGTTTTTTTCTATCTTGGCATATACAATACTATCATAAAAAATAAAATGGGAATACGAAATCCTGGGAGTCTGTAGGAATAATTTTGGAACGCACTGTATGATATATGCGGCGTAGAGCAATCTATGCTGCATATAACGCAATGCTGGAGCTGCCAGTCACCTGCAACGAAGAGGGAAACGCTGGATTATATTATCTTTATTTTATTCTTCTTAACAGAGGTGTTGTGGTCTGTTTCTTATGAACAATTGTCAATCCATCTTTGTGGCGATGAGATTCGCAACTCATCACACCGCGTCTCTCGCCGGGATGAAAAGCGAAGGGTGGAGTCCCGCATCGGTTAAAGTGTGGCAGTCCATTCTTTCTGCATACCCCTTCAAAGAGACGGCGTGATGGTTAGTTAGTTAGTTTAAGAACAATTGGCCTCTTGCGAAGTCGATCCATCTTTTTGGTGGTTTGTCCGGGGGTCGTCTACCTTGGGGATGGCTGTGCAACATTATGAGAGGGCGTCTAGATCAGCGATTCCCAAAGTGGTCTATGTTATATAGACCCCCAGGGGTCTACGAGAACTTGCAAGGGGTCCACGTCAGCAAAAAATGGGGGTCTATGAAATGAAAATGGGGTCCACGATAGTGGTCGAAATCGTTGACGACCATTTTTTTTAGCTCATTCGGCAAATATCCGACATTCGATTTTCCCAAATGAGTTAAAAAAAAAACGTCACCAAACGTTTTAAAGAATTTGTATAAAAATCAATTTTAGGAAAGCAAGGGGTCTACACAAAATAGAAAAAAATCGGCAAGGGGTCTACGGGACAAAATGTTTGCGAATCTCTGGTCTAAATGAATCCATTCTTCTCACTTGTATGTACCAGTATCATCTCATTTGCCCTCCTCACTTAACCACATATCCTCCCTATTGCCTCCATTCCTGACACTGGCGATCATATTATCACAATATTTTGTTTTATATATTATTTACATATGTTATACTTAATTAAATTGGGGTTCAAAAGGGTAGTAGGGCTACGATGGGGTATGTTTTGCTGGAAAATATGCCTCATGTTGCATTTACAACAGCAACACTACTATCAAGTCCAACTCTCTAGTGTCCACGAGAGGTCTTTTTAAAGACCCCGTGAACCCCGGGCAATGTGGCATATATTGCTTAGTACCATAGCAGATAGAGAGAGGACGAATGGCGAGCTTCCAGCGCCATAAAACTGGATGCACTCAGCTAAGGGAAGGTAACCCCGACAGAAAATGCTCTGGATATTTTTCCCCAGGTCATCACTATGAAAGGGTAATAGTCAACGTTAGGGAGACCTGACAGGACACCGAAAGAAGAAGATACTTAATTAGTTAACTAGAATTTGTTATGGACAGACATAACACGATTTGCAATGAAAGCAGACATTGAATTCCTAATATATGTAATTAGTAATTTAAGTTTGGTGTTGAGTAGGTAAAGCTCTCCCGCGCTGTTCCTAGCACATGTACATACCATAATTGTGCGAGTCGGAAATACTAGTTAAGGCTCCCCTCAAGAGTGGTCCGGCGAACGGTAGAGCGGTAGAGCGGCAGAGCGGCAGAGCGGCCGGGAGCAGATTACAGGAAGCAGAGCGAACATTTAATGAAACAGAAACGCGAAACGTTAAAATGCAATATCACGTAAACATTGTTTGAGTGCTGAAATCGTATTCACGCTATATTACTCGCTGCGCCGCACGGTGGATCGTTTCTTGCGAGACGAAGGATAAAGATTCTGATTGTTTTTTTTACCGATAATATCATAAATATATTTTTTGGTTTCAAGGCGATACGCGGCGTCACTTAACACAGGTTAATTATTCTTCTTCTTCTTTCTTCTTCTTCCTCAGCCTATTTCTGTCCACTCCTGGAAAAAGGCCTCCTCCATTTGCCTCCATGTCATCCTGTCCTGTGCAGATTGCATCCAGGTTATTCCGACGTGTCTGTTTAGATCATCCTTCCACCGTAGTTGCGGTTGCCCTGCACTTCTCTTCGCCGTCTACGGTCTCCAAGTCAGCAGTCTTCTTGTCCACTTTTTATCTGAGCTTCTGGCTACGTGACCTGCCCATTGCCATTTTAGAGTCGCCACCAGGTGGATGATGTCAGTAACCTTTGTTTTTTCTCTCACCGTATCGTTTCTGACTCTGTCTCTTAGGCTTATTCCTAACATGGCTCTTTGGGTCACTCGTAGTTTCTCGGCACTTTGACAAGACCATAAATACCAACTGGCAGAACGCAAGCTTCATAGACTTTTCGTTTCAGGTTGATCGATAGATTAATTATTATATTGTTAGTTACTCATAATATTATATTATATGTTTACTTCACAAGTATTTCATTCGTTTTGATTTAGTTTTATTTACATTGAGGGCGGAGGAAGTCATTTCCGAAACATAACGAGTCTAATGTTTTTATCTTGTAAACATATTAAATAAAAAAATGGACAACACAGAGTTAAAATTTTTCCTTCCAAAATAAATGTAATTGTGGCCCTCAGACGCACATTAGACGGTAATCAGAGCAGGCGTAAAACACATTTAATAGACTTGGATTATATTTTGTCACGACAGCTCTTTCGCTAACCGATGTTAGCATCGTCAGGTCTTACAGGTTGTCGTGTTACAGGTACAAAATACGAGTATAGTGCATTGTAATATTCATAACAAAGTTTTATTTATTTAAACAGTTATTAATAGACTTCGGTAAGACTTAAACGTAGGCTAACAATTTTGAGAAGGAATATATTTTATACCTGTGTTACTAGACTGCCTGAGTCATGATTTTCTATTGACAAGATAGTCGCACTTGAAACTACAAGATGATATCTGCTACACTATGCAACCAGATTTTGATCGGCTGGCGTGCGTAAAGAGCCACCCCGTGCGAGTCCCCGGGCAAATGGCAATGTTTCCTCATTAAAATTCATTAATTTATTTACATATAAACATCCCGTCAAACAATTCCCGCTTAATCATTTTTCTAGTATTCGCAGTCATTCGCGCTCTGTTTACATTATTTGATTTGTATGCGGTTCGCAGGACTCTGTAATCAGATTAACCGTAATTTCCATGACAATGGTCCGGGGAAAAATCAGCCGCGGAGGACTGCATTGTGGAGGGTGGAGGATGTGTAATGCGGGGGGCACAGGGTGGCTCGAGACCTGGTCAGAGTACCGCCAGGATATGATAAACAAAACTTGAGAATTGTCTATCCCACTTTTAAAAAATATTTTCCAATCAAAATGTTGATTAATGAAGCAATTTACTAATCGTTTCATGAACCACGATGGAAAACTTCATATTCAATTATTAACACGAATGTAAACATATGTACGTATGTATAAAACACAGTAATACGTGAGACCTGCGATACCGAAGATATTGTCAGATGGGGCAGGAAAAGAAGACGCTTCTGGCGCGACCACGTAGAACGAATGAGCGACGATAGACTCCCCCAAGCAGCCGCAAACAACGTGCCAATGGGAACTCGACAACCCGGAAGACCTACGAAGAGATGGCGAGACAGTTGGAGTTCTGTGTCCCAGGAGACCTCGACGCCATAAAAACAGATTCACAGATCTATTAAAAGAGGAAGAAGAAGAAGTAAACGTATGTTTTCTAGAAGCGTTATTTTATATTATGGGAATGACATGTTTCGCCTTACTTAATGCCTAAAATAAAACAAACCTCCTTGAAAATAGTTGTTTTTTCATTCGAGTTAATGAATTCTTCTTATTTGGTCGTATTCAACATGACAGAGGATCGTGTCTATCCCGTTAACTATCCACCATGGTTTACCATGAGCTCTTGTCACCCGTCAGTCTTCAGGCTGCAGCTATTGAGAGGCCAGTCAGGGCCCTGATTTGATCGGACCAGCAGCTTGGTGGCCTTCCTTATGGTCGCTTTCCCTCTACGTTGCCGTTTATTATTCGCTTTTCTAGGTTATTCATATCTTTCCGCTATATGAATAGCACACCCCGAGAGTCTTGCCCTGATGCCTAGCCAGTCAAGGATCAACCGGTTCATTCTTCTCGCCGTCCGGGGTATGAGCAACATTCGTCGCTAGCACCACATCTCGAGAGCATCAATTTTCGACCTTTACGATAGTATAGTGTGGCCGGTCCCATAGTACGCCATACGTTGGTTCACCAGGAGTTCATTTTGACTCTGGCACTCCGGTGTGGCCGTACCCTTATAGTTATAAAAAACGAATTAAAGAATTATCACAGCTTTTCAAAATAAAATACAAACCGCTATAGATGTTTGATTTGATGGTGCTAACAATGTTTGATTTACGTGTGTATGTTATGATTTCATTACCCCATAGATAATGAAGTATTTTATGGTTACCAATATACCGTACTTACGTACTTACTGTAAATATAAAAATGTTGTTAAATTATTAAATGACTTACAACAGATTATCGTGTTTATTAAATATGTGCGTTTTGAGTCCTGATCTAAATCTTGACGGGTTCTCAATGATTGCTTTAGGCTGAAGGTTGGGCTACCGAGAAGGCCGAGTCGCCAAATTTCGCGTGGGGTCAGCGTTTAGGCATTTTTTTTAAAGGAACATAGAAGTTCCCTCCACATTCCCGAAGCTGTTATAGGGCGTAGCGGCGCCCTTTTGTCAGCCTCGCTCGTACATTTCCTGGGCCTGTCCCCGGTCCATCCGGGACTTACATTTAAAAACGCGTGTAGGCATAGACAATCTGCTCACCGCAGAAGACAATGTTGATCGCTTCGCATTCAGGACTTCGGTGATACAGAATTCAGACAAAATATAGCGCCATTTCAAACAACGCCTTAAAGAGGGTCCAACAGAGTTGTAAGGCACCTGAAAATGGTAAATAATACATAATTAATACGAACGAAAACATCTGTTTTCTAGAAAATAATTATATTTTAAGTGAATGACATGTTTCACCTGTCTAAGGCATTATCAAATTGATCAAAATAGTAATTAAAATATCAAAAGATTAAAATTTGGTTACATATTTACTCAATCCTAATCTAAATATACTTATAGACTCATCTCATCTCATTTCTGACCTCCGGAACATCCTCATACTTCTTCAGTGCTGTATATACAGGTACTCGTATATGTAACATATAAGGAAATTTTGGGATTTGTTTTGATTTCTGAATGGGAACGTTTGATTATTCTCTAAATACTCGTAGTATTCATGCTGTTTTATACAGTGGTATAAAAGGCATTATACATCAGGCAAAAAGCCTGGTTAAGTTTTACCATGGGACAACATTTTCATGGATAGAGAGTTTCGTATCTCGTGAACGTATACGAGTATATGATAGGTGAATTACAGAGTTATAACACAGCTTAAGACGAATGCGCGAAAAAAACTCTACATACGAATAATGATTTTTAAATGTTGTAATAGTAGTTGGTTATTTAATCTGTATATGGACAAGTGTATGAAAGAGCTGAAAGGGTTGGATGCGGGTGCCAAAATGAGCGGAGTGTCAATAATCTGTATATTGTATGCGGTTGTCGTTGTCCTACTTTAAGATAACGAGCATGAACTACAAGTCCTGGTGTCTAGTATGTATATTTAAGGTATGCATGTGAAATGATCTGATGATGAATGTGAATGTAAGGTTTAAAATTAAAAAAAAAGAAGAAATCTTGTCAGTTTGTAATTTAGCGTGATGGTGAAAATCTGGTACAAGTAGATGAGTTTGTATATTTAGGGAGTATGTTTACAAAGGCTGAGCGAGCTGAGAGAAGGGTTGGGGCAGGCAACAAAGTGAATGGTGCACTTAAAGTTGTCATCGCAAACAAAAGCATATCTAAATTGTTGCACACAATACTGTGCTTGTACCGACCCTTATGTATGGAAGTGAAGAATGGAACTGGCAAATGCAGTAGAACTGAGATATCTTAGACGAATGTGTGGAAAATCTGTGTATGATATGATGAAAGTGTTACGAACGAAATAATGAAAGGATCATGGAAAGAATGAATGAAAAAATAATGGTAAAAATAGTACATATAAACGATGATAAATGATAATATAAACGGAACTAGACATAAAGGAAGACGGTGGAAAACGTGGCACGATCAAATAAATCAAATATTAAATGTCGGCCAAGTGAGAGAATGAGGAAACGAAAGTAGTATGCCAGGAAAGAACTGTGTGGCGGTTGGTAGTTATTTAGTTTTATAATAGTACTCGTATCTACCGTCGCGGCGCACCCTGTACCGCGGATACTCGCACCACATTTGAGCGCTGTGAAAATAAAATGCGAACAATTAATGTACTGATTACAGCCCAAAGCGTGTCCGCGGAATACGCAATGAAAACAAACACTCAATTTTAATGCGTGATTCGATGATTTTGGAATAAATTTGGAAAGTTGTTTGCGAGCAAGGGATGTTATTATATCGCTATTGGCGCACAATATTATGGCGGATAGTGCGCAATCATTTACTTTGTGGATGATTTATTTATCTCGCCCGCGGCCAGTGGACGCGACGCATTCGGATACATATTGTCCAGCAAAACGTGTCACGGACTAAAAGGCTGAAAGTTCAATTACTCGTTTTAAAATTATGCGCCGCGGATAGCAATTATCCGCGCGGCCTTATGATGTGATATTGTACGTATAGTCATCTAAATTACAATAACTACGGCTGGAAACTATTCCATGTTTATTAATGCGGGATAAAAACACTCCGCTACACACGCACAATCAGTACTCAACTTAAACACTTAAATACCACCAGAATATAATAGAAATGTATGATATCTGGTGCTACTGGTGCACAATTAAAATATGAATTAAAATTTCAATCAATTATCATTTTTGCAAATAACAAATATTACTAAGGATTAATTGTATCTCAATAGAGACGAAGATGCTAATTGGAAACAGAATATGGTGATCGAGGCGTTTACAGGACTTATGACCTGTCATTGGTTGGGTTAAGCGCACGATTTATGTAATACAACATCCCCATTCCACACTTCTTACGACCGCCATGTCTGTCAATTTTTTGGAAGTTGTATATATGCTACAATGTAACATCACACTTCACATTTTTGAGTTCAATCTACACTAGCGCCATCTATTAAGATTGGATTAAGCATTAAGCAGAAGATCTTTATTAACGCAATGTGAAAGGCTACCGCCATTAACGTATTGCTAGATAACGCCTGGAGATGTCTCTCAAATTTTTATTATATTTTTAACTTGGACCAGTTTTTAATTTTTAAGTTCATACATTTATCAAACACTCATCTTAAATAAATATTGGAGCAAACTCACGTTCTCAAGCATTTTGGTAATATTTTCTACATGGCGGCTAACCGCCTTACCTTCAGGTAATTTTCCGAGAAACATGCAAAAAAACTGTTTTTTTATTAATTAAATTTGAAACGTTAAAGACTCGACCGCACACTTCGCCTGCCTATTGTAAAACTATCACATTTGTGAAGACTTGTTGAGAAGTGTTGTTGGCACACGCGCGTATCCCGCAGTTTGTACATTTTAGGTACATTAATTTATCTCAAGCGCGTACGTGATATGGGATAGCGCAGAATGGTACAGTCAAAGTGAACCTAGGGCGGCTAGATAGATACCAAATTTTTTTTTCTAAACCCTTTACCGTATAGGTGAATATTTTACCTCGTGTGAACTCCATATTACATAACCAATTTCGACTCTGTTCTAAAACAATGAATTATAGAGTACTTTGAAGATATTGGGATCTTTGAAAACCCTTCCGAAACCAACTGCCTATAGTAATGTCGTTGGATGAATAGCAATCAGTCTGCTAAATATTATCGCCTCGGAGATCGACTTCTTTCATGTAAGTGAAAGTACGTTCAGAAGAGAAATATTCTTGATATTAGAGAGTATTTTGTCTTAACAAACTACTTAACCATCACGCCGTCTTCCCGGAGGGGTCGGCTGAAAGAATGGACCGGCACATTGTTTTGTCCTGACATACTTGTCTGGATCCTCTATATTCATTCATCGTGTCATGCGCGCACGTCGATTTCCCGACTCTTAACGTGACAAACATTTAATATTTGATTGACTTGTCTTCCTGTAGTCAAATAATCTCTTAAGGTCCTTTTACACTGAACAGTCATAAGCCGATAGAAATAGCCTTGAATCTCACCGACTCATTATCTCAAATGCTATAATAAAATCGCCGTCGGGGGTTGCCGAAGAAAGCACCTACCTACATAAAATTGACGCTTAATAAAAAAATGATCAATATTTTTCAGGATGTGTTTCCTACAGTAATTATTTTTTACAGAATACCATTTTTACAACCATTTAAATTTGCCGTGGAGAAGGCGATTATCTCGGAATTTATTATAAATATAATATGAACGGAATCGGTATTAATTAAAAGTAATAAGATACCATCAAAACAAACAAAACGATTATTTTCTCAACGCAAACGCGTGACGTGTCGGTATCGGCTGATGACTGTCCAGTATAAATGGACTCTTATACGTTCCTAGTAGTTTATCTGTTTTCACAAAGATGCTTTATACTATAAATATGATTGTAACGTTTTACAGAAAATAAAATTATGAGATTAATTGATACACCAACGATTGGAAATTGGTAGTATGAAGCAGGGTTATACTTTTTTTTTAACAAAGGCAAATCACCAAGGGAAACAGAATGAAAACATATAAAATTAGACTCTTTGATCAAAGACGTCTGCAGGGAACTGGGGAGGGCTCAGAAGTACAAACAATTCATCCTAAAACACAAGTACTTGATTTTTAGAATATTGAAGTTTGAAACATTCATTACAAAAGATTCCAACAAACTTCCCTTGCGAAGTTGAGTGCGATGCATTATAAAGAATATTTACATTTCAGATTAGCACTCTGGGAACGTACAAGTTCTTGCTTTTACATGTAGTTTTAGTTTTACAATACCCAAGGTTACTGAGTAGGTACGGGGAAATCTAGTGAGGGCTGTGTAAGTTGCAAGTCAAATGTTATAAAATACTAAATAATTGCATTTGATAAACTTATAATAAGCTAATAGTTTTATAAATAATTTTAAACTAATTATTTTTTCCGTTAAATGTTTTCGGATACATTATTTAAAATATGTGCATTGTGGCATCTATAGGTAATGTTAAATTTTATAACTGTTAATTAATAAACTTTGTTTTTTGTATCACAATTGTATTTTATTTTACGCGACAGCTGTTTTATCAAAATTATATCAAAGAAATTATTCAAATTGACATAGGAACAAATACACATAAAGATTTGAAAAATCACGAAAATTTGACATTTGATATATTATTGTAACACTTGATGATATCAACATTGGTAGATGAAACAGCTGTCGCGTAAAATAAAATACGATTGTGATACAAAAAACAAAGTTTATTCATTAACAGTTATAAAATGTTAAGGTATCGTAGTGTTCCGGCCAAAACAATGGACTAATGTTAAATTCTTTAAATCTCATTTAACTAATAACTAACTAGCCATCAAGTAGATTCCCGGGAAAGGTATACAGAAAGGATAGACCGCCGCATTCTTGTACGAGTACTTGTATAGATGCACTCAAAATCGATATTTAAAAAAATAATTTTAATAATAATCCTTTCTTAGAGGTGTAAGATAGTCTGTCACTCGATCATACTCAACTAACTATTTTAGAAATTTTATTTCTTTTGAAATTGTCGCGACAGCTGTTTCGCTAACCGATGTTAGCATCATCAAGGGTTACAATAAAATAAAAATTTAAAAACTATTTTAGTTGTTACGGAAACAGCACAATTGTTTTTACTAAAAGTAGTAAAAACAATTGTGATATTCTGTAATGGAGTTTTAATTAAATAGTTAATAATGTTAAAATATCAAAGTGTTTCAATACCAAATCAAGGGAATTCAATTGAAGAGTGTAACGAATTTAAATCAAAGAAAACAATTTATTTTACAATCTCTTATGTGAACAGAAGTTACCCAATACTCTAAAGAAATAATTGAGCCATGTCCAGGCTTGATGCCAAGTCATCTGGATCAGTGGCCGAGCATTATGTCTCCAAGACTACCACCCACATTCATTTAAACGATCTTACTTCTAACAAATAATAATATTTTCTTGCTTCTTGTGCCAGTTCCGTGATTCAATTCTAAATATAAAGACCTGTATATGAAGATCAATGTTACATTGAATTTGTTTTTTATAATGTGTAATATTAAAAACAAAATTTATTAAAATTTTGGTCACCAGAGTTATGAAAATGTTCTTTAACACGTTGACTGCGGAACACTGACCGGTGGTAAGGGGAGAACCCAAACGGCGGACCCCTGTCCAGGTGAGGCCCTATACCGTTCGGCTTTAAGTAAGTGGGAGGGGGTTTAGCCGCCAGGGAAAAGTTCATCAGTTCAAGTCAGTCTTTCGTGTAGAGTCAAAGCTTTGGAACTGAACGGTATTTGGTCTGACCTAGACAGGGGTCCGTCATTTGCATTCTCCCCTTACTGCTGTCCCAGTCAGTGCTTCGCAGTCAAATGTTGTATTGTGTATGGATTAGTGCTTCTATCTTGAAATCAAGCGATATATTATATTTCTTTTGGTTTATTTTACCTGTACACAATAATGATACGTCACAATAATGATACGATTGGACGTCACCCTGCCCGCTGGACCGACGATATGAAGAGGATTGCTGGACATGGATGGATGAAAGCGGCAATTTGGGAGAGGCATACATTCAGCAGTGGATGACAGACGGCTGATGATGATGATGACAATAATTATGCGTTATTGCACATAGAAATAAGGATGAGGGGTTGGGCGCAGAAAGATGTTATGGCCGGGGAATATTAGATAATGGAGTGGATTGACCGTGACCGCGGGCAGCCTCACATACGCTTCAATAGACTAGTAAAATGGACCAAGTGGTCGCAAGCATCCAGTAAGGGATATGCAGCGAGGGATAAAGAATAATATTTTACATAGGTACCTACTCGAGTTTTATGTGCTTTTATGGTCATGGCAAAATGTTGGCTTTACGAATTAGATTAAGTTTTAATCAAGTTATCAGTTGCTACAAAACTGGCCTTAATTATACTCTTTATCATAATATCATACAACATTTCCATCATTTATTATTTTTATATACATATTTACACCCAGTTGTTTGCACTTAAATGGTAAATTTAAAAAAAAAGCAATTCTCTGAGTGGCAGTCATAACTGTTGCCACTCTGCCACGAAGGCCGTCATTATTTATATGATATTTTAATTATTTATTAATTTCATACATTTAATTCATTTGAATCATAATCCTTAAATTTTTACATATTTTTCAATACCTAATGATGGAATTAGCACAATATCAAAATAGATATTATTCTAAAACATAAAATTTAACAAGAAATACACATTGACATTGATAAGGAAAACATGAAACTGGAAAAACAAAGGGGTTAAACAATTAAATCAGTGAATCTTCCTTTTCTTGTTCGTCTCCTATCTAAGGTTGGACAACAGAATGGCTATTTTTATTTTGAATATACCAATAAAACAGGGAGGTAATGATGCAACTGAACCTGTTCTGGAAGATTTTTAGTCAGGCTTTTCTTCTTCTTATAGTTTTCAGTTAACTTTACTTTGAATAATCCGTTACAGCACTTTGTATTTGTGTTTTCTCGTAATGTCTCCGAAGTATTTCAGTTCCCTGCGCCTGAATGAATAAAAAAACAATTAATTCTATTTAAATGTTAAAATTTATAACGCTGCTTTGGTATCATACTTAAACGAACGAAAATTTTTTTGTTACACCTGATGATGCCAACATCAGTTGGCGAAACAGGTGAAGCGATTTTTTTTTTATCGGCTTCTAATCGGGTGGTGGTCTAGGGGATAAAACGCTTGGCTTCTGATCAAGGGGACTTGGGTTCGAGCCTGGACACGACCAGATTCCTTCTTCATAATAATGAGCTATTTTCTGCTCACATTGAAGATTGTAAAATAAATTCTAATATCATTGATTTAAACCTTTGGTGTTAGTCTTTTTAAAAACAAAAAAATTTACAATGAATAATATTGAAGTATTTATCATAGTGTTTCGGCCAAAACAATTGACTATTTAATAATTTCTAAGGTTTTTGAATACAACAAGACACGGATTTAATTATAATACAATATTAAGAAAATTGTAATTAAGAGTGATAATCTACCCATATCAAAACAGTTTAAAAAACTACTTTGAAGATTGTTGAATCCCGAAATGCCACACTTGCTTGATGTCCCGCGCACATATTTACAATTAATAAATTCATTTGTTGTTAATGTTATGCATGAGAATAGTCCCTTGTTCAGCTATAAATTCATCGTATTATTTGATATTAAGAGAAAGATAGGGATGAAATATAAAGAAAGATGCGTATCTGTGCATTCTACAATATTTAAACGTAACCATCTTAATTAGATTCGGAAGTGACAAAAAGCAATAAATACAAGGCAAGGAGTAAGACAAGGCACCTCTCTCCCTCGCCGGTTCTATTCAATGCATAAAGTGTGCAATTGAAGAAATTAGTTCGCGTAAAACAAGATAGGGTTCGCGGACGACATCGCTTTGATTGCGAAAAGCAAAGAAGAAGCATTGGAAACCATGGAGAATATCGTAAACAGTAAATATAATATGAAAGATAAAAAGACAAAATAAATGTGATAACAATAAGCTGGAACGAGCAGCAAACAAATATATTGATGTCTGGAGCCCCAAAGAGTTTTTGTACTCGTACTTAAAAAATATTAAAAGATTCTGAAGATAGGAACGGACGCGACATAAGTATTAAAGGTCTATGAGATTGAATATTTCATACTAGAGTTCTTGACAATTCTCTGTTATACGAGTATATTGGGAAATAAAGAAAATAAAAATAAAAATTTCTAAAAAATGCTTTATAATAATTATTTAGTTTAATTCCATTTGAATTTCTTCTATATTCGCTATAATTTTGTGTCGTGAATGTTTAATTTTTCTTTTTTATATACTTTGTGTACAACACACACTTTATTAAAAAAACAAAAATTAAAAACCGAATATGTTTCGGACACAAAAGCTCTTTATTAGTGATATTATATATATGTTACAAATATAAAAAAAAATATGTATATTCTAAACAGTAAATAAAATAAGAAAGATAAAAATTTATTTCGTGATTTAAAAAAAAAAAATTGTTATATTATATAATATCAGAAGGGCTTTGTGTGTCCGAAACATGTTTGGTTATTATTTTTTAATAAAGTGTGTGTTGTATACACGGTATATAAAAAAAAGAAACCTTAATTCCATTTGATTTTAAGGCTTTGACCAGTTTCGGCAGCTCGCTGCCTTCTTCTGGTTCCATAAAATCACGTGGAATTGAACTAAATACATATATAATATATTATCAGTAAAAAGAAATTTATTAATGTTATTAAAAATATATATATTATTTACAATGATGTTTGGATAAGCTTCTGCGAGAGGTAATGGCGAAGAAGAGATGTAGACACGTTCAATAATAACTGTGAAACTTGAATGCGAGTATGTGATAGGCCGCAAATCTAATAAGAGTTAAATGGTACGCAAAGGAGACGAGAATGATTTTAAGAGGAAACAAAATACGAAAAATAATGAATCCGCAACCCAAGAATTTGATATATTATATAATAGATCACCTCCAAAAGTACCAATATTTTAGAAACGCTGCATGACAAACTCTCAAAATTTCTAGGAATTCCAACACGTGTTCTATGAAACAGAAATTTCCAGGCTTTTCAAAATTGAATTAGGAATCCTCAGCTTCTAGTATGAAAGATTTCTCGCACGTTCCACGTTTGAACTCTACTCCCGGAGGACATATTATAGCGGTAACTTTACACGGGCGCGAGGGGGATAGCGAGGTGGGGTGCCGGGTGTTGAAGGGGGACGCAAACTGGGACAATCTGTAACTGTAGGGCACTGGTGCACTGGGCGCCGGGCGTAGTCGGTAGGGAGCTAGCGGCGGGGCGGCCGCGTGCAAGGTCAAGGCCGTGGGAGTAGGGCGGAGGGAAAATAAAAAGCACGCTGCCAATAGCGGGAATTTTCCGATACTCGGTTCGTCGCGCTTTTAGGTGGGTCCTTCTAGCCCGGTACACGCGCGGGCGCTGTTTAAGGTCAGCAAATACGGATTTCTCACAGCGGGCGGGCTGGGACTTTTATCGCAAAATCTCAGCCAATATATTGCGATTTGAATAACATAAGAACATCAACCGATATTTTCATGAATGCATACAAATTTTTCGATATTTTACATATTGCTCAGAAAATTATAACTTCTGATATTTCTAAATCAACTTTTATTATATTTAATATTTTGTGGCACCGGTTTTATAAAAAGTACGCAATTTAAGTAACAGAGGGTTGCGGAGATTTGGTTTGTGTTTGTATAATTTTTTTAAATTTAAATATGATTTCTTCTACGAGTATATTCACTATCACATTGTGTTATGGTTTCATAATTAAATAATCTTTTGAACTTTGTATCACAACACTTTATTTCGGGTTCGTTTGTTCACACCAAACATATTTCGGGATACAGAAGCCCTTCATCAGTGTAAAATATTTACTAAAGAGTTATTTATATATACAAATATATACTCAATAAATATTTAACAAAATATAAATTAATTTGAACAGTTAATCACCCATGGTGGGTGATTAATTCAAGTAATTACATAAAGCGTGCGCTTAACCCAACCAATGACAGGTCATAAGTCCTGTAAACACCTTGATCAACTATATTCAGTTTCCAGTTTGCATCTTCGTCTCTATTGAGATACAATTAAAATTTCATGATTTAGTTAATATTTTACAATGATGAAAGGCTTCTGTGTTCCGAAACATGTTTGTTGTATACGAACGAATCCGAAATAAAGTGTTGTAATGAAAAGATTAAAAGATTATTCAATTATTAAATATGATTGTTTCCTTAACAAATTTAACATTTTGCACACTAAGCTACATTTTTATTTATTCCAGAATTAAAATATAACATTCACGATACTAAAAAGACTAGAGATATGGCAATAATACGAGTAGCCTTTGGGAGGGTGGTGGTAGAGAGTAGATGTTCTAAAAGGCCCCGGAAATGATATATTGTCCTACTTTATTACTTATACACGAGAAGCCGGAAGTAGAGTGTCCGGGGGGTGTTTTAAGGGGGTAAGAGGATGGTGAAAAAATCCCTTAAAATATCTCGCTGCCATCCCCTAATGTACTAAGGGTCCATAGTCCCCCATGACTATGCATATTACAGCTTAGTAAAATGAATGTGTTGCGCGTAAAATTAATAAGAGAATCTGAAGCTCTCAGATTTGCATTTATTGTCAGTGTATTACAATGTAATATCCCAATCAGCACATAGTTAAATTACCCTGTCACTCAATATAAAAAAATGACCAAAAAAATGAACGAAAAACTCGGACAGAAGAAAAAAAGTTACGGATTCTACAAGTAGGTTCCGAAATACTCGTTTCTAAATGATTTTCTGAATGTTATTAAACAGATGAATATGTTTATTCTTATATACTTAGTATACAATACTCACTTTATTAAAAAAATATATATTAAAAAGCAAACATGTTTCGGACTAACCAGCCCATCATCAGTAATATTATATAAATATAAATATTTAAAATAATATATATTTTTTTACAAATGTGGTCAGTTTTGACCGATGTTAAAATGATTTATTTAACTGACCACATTTGTAAAAAAAATGTAATATTTTAAATATTTATATTTATATAATATCACTGATGAAGGGCTGGTTAGTCCGAAACATGTTTGTTATTTAATTTTTATTTTTTTATAAAGTGAGTGTTGTATACTAAGTATATAAAAAAATAAACATTAAACATCTATTATACTCGTACATCACAAAGTTATGGCAAATATAGAAAATCTCGTTAATCGGCATTAATAGCTATGAATAAAAAACAAAATCAAATTTACTTAAGCTTACTAAATTGGTCCAAAACCGGGAGGTGTACTTTGACAGGAATTTTTTATACAATTTATTTACAAAAAACAACCACATGGATTTCAATATAACTGTAATTTTGTACTTTAAAATTCATGAGGAATAATATGACATCAAATAAATAAAAAGACAAAAGAATCGAAAAATCCAAAATGAATTTTTAGAGTAAGGAATCGTCACCTATCCAGACTGAACGATTAGAGATGTTGTTTCGAGGATATTGCTCCAATATTTCTGACTTACACCTTTTTTAATGTGATATCACGTGTAAGACGTTTAAATATGTACTTTGCTGGTTTTTTATTCCACTTTTTTTATTTATTTTAAAGTGCGATTAAATTTATTATTTTCAAATCTTCAATTAACGCATTCTTTTATTTAGCCCGAAAAATATGAGTGACTTCTTTGGTATTCAGTAGGTTCTGATTTTGGCAATTGATTGTATTATTGTAAATGATCAATTCAGGTGTTATTTAGAACAACTATAAGCGGGCAAGATAAGATTATCTCCGAGTATCGATCTGGCCGGCGACCCTGGTGCAATCGCCCCCTCCGGGGCGACCCCGGCAAGGGGGGTGGGTGGCCTTCCCCGCCGCCCGAGTGACAGATCGCTACCCCGCAAAAGGACGGAGCACATCGTTATATAATAGTTTGAAGTTGATCATATCCGCGCGTGGGGCGTTGAAGTTTTAATGGCTAATAAAGTGCTACTTTTCTTCGTGTTTTTAATTTTATAAGTGTCAACAATTGATTGGGATACACATTCCTGTTCTTTAATATCGTTTGAGAGATGTATACAAAAATGACAGAGATCGATGTAGAGATGAATGTTACATTTTTTTTACGTAATTGTAAATGATCTTCTCATTCTAGATTCTTGTACCCGGGACCTTCTTTGTAGAATATTTTCGGAGATCAAAGATCATACACATTTTTAAAATCATCATCAAATAAATATTTAATATTTAGTGAAACGTCAGTTTTCCATATTAGCTTTATTATATGAGAAAAATATGTTTGGCTTTGTAAGGGTATTATGAAATGATTTCTTTAAAAACTTCAAGAGAATCGATGTGTTCATTGATATTTTCTCCCCGTAGGGATAGGCAGAAAGGCTTTTCTTTCCTGGCATATTTCTCTCGATTCCTCAACATTCTTACATCGTTTCATGCACGTGCGTCAATTTGTCTGACTCCTCACATGGCGGACATTCAATATTTGATATTTTATAGTATTAATTATGGGATTAAAGAAACAACATGCACATAACAGTAAGTATATAGGAATTATATTGAAGAAAATGAATCAATACATGTAATTATGGTTGATAATAGAATTTTTTTTTATTGCAATAATAATTAACAATTAAAACACATATTTTACCAATCTTGAACTAAGAGCAAGAACTCGAAAGTGAGATGGAATAGGCAGAGAAGACTATTCTGGAGGGACCACATCGAGAGGATGAATCCAGCAAGGATTCCTAAGATTGTGATGTACGAGACTCCAGGACGACCACCAAATAGATGGTGAAAAAGCTGGACGTCTTCATCTAGATTGATATCATGTATAAACAGATCGCAAGATCTACAATAAGGGGAAAAAGAAGAACTCAAGAAAAAAAAAAAATAGGAAATTCCAGTATTATGTCTATAAAAAATAAATTGTTGTATTAATAATTGTTAAATTTTCAAAAAAAGCAAACATAATAGGTAAATATAAACCGACATATTGTTTGAAAAAAACCTTTCAATTGTGTTATTTTAATTGTTACTTCTTAAGTTACGCTTCTGAATACGGGGACGGCAATTATTTTTATTTCACCTTATAAAACAATTAAAGTAATTTTAAGTTTAAAAAGGAGTCAACTTATAAGTTTCTTGAAGGAAGATAAACATTGGCCGCTTTTAAAACTCAAAAGTTCATAGAGCTGTCGTGGATAGTTTGCAGACTCTGGAGGGAACGGACCACTCGCATCAAACACAAACTTTGCAATTACGCGCACCTATTGCATGCATAGGATATCGTAAAAGTAAAAATGTTGTCAAAATATTATTGAGTATCGCGATATGAAGACTCGTGTTATGTAACCGTTTTATTATATTACTTATACCTCTATATGTATTGTAGAAATATCGCGTGCTGGGTATATATGTATTATATATGTTATATCTTCAACATGTGGACACACTCGATACCAATACTAGACTTGGATAATATAATAGTAAACACAGATTTTAAGAGGGAAGGCTTCACTTCTTTCTTATCATGGTGGAGTTTATGATACTTAAGATTTATATTACAAGAGGACTCAAATAGTAGTTTACAAAATTGTGGAAACATTTAATTTTAGTCAAATAAAATTCAATTTAAATAATTATATAAATAAAACAACTTTGTATTTTACCGCGGTAGGACCACCTACCGTGGTTAAATACAAATTGTCTTATTTATATAATTACTTAAAATGTCTAACCACAAAGTGAGTGCTTTATATGAAAAATTAAAATTCAATTTGTTTTAGTCAGATTTATTGAATTGATTTTCTATGATTTCTAAAGAATTATGTAGATTATTCAATACTTTCACAAGAAAAAAAATATGTAATATCATAAATAATACCTACATTATTAAATATGCTTTAATTATATAATATATAATTGGGTTTCATTTCAATTATTCTTTACCATAGTTTCAGCTAAATAACAAGTGGAACAAAATAAAATATTCATTACATTATAAAATAATGTTTCTTATTTTTATTGTTTCCAATGAACTCCCAACAAGATATTTCATTTAACAATATTTTGATATTAGTAAGAAGGGTATCTGTTTCTCAATTAAATCCATAAACTATAAGTATAGATTCACATTTGATAATGTCTTAGACAGGTGAAACATGTCATTGTCACAAAACATAATAAAACTTCTAGAAAACAGACGTTTTTCATTCGTATTAATTACAAGTATAGATTTCACTGCACCCCCGAGAAGAATAATTAATTATAGTAAAAATGTAGTTTATATATCATCCAATTTATGATTATTATGATAGATGTGAAACATGAAAGTGTGAAGCAAATTTTCAGGGAGAGAGGGAAAATATTTTCTAATGCGATTTCTCTTATTAGAATTCACCGGTCTAAAGTTCACAAATTCCCTTCGGAGGTATCCGACAGGACGGATTTCACGCAATCCCGATAATGCACGTATAGCGTCCATTGCGTCAGAGAAATTTCCATCTGCACGGCTGTCTCCTCGCCGCGCCGCTCCAGAAGTGGGGCGCCACCGCGCCGTGACGGAGGTGTCATTAGGATAACGTTATTTGCCTACTTTACATGTACATATTTGATACTCGATGAAATTTAAATTCATTAGATGAAACGAGGTTAAAATAAGAACCCTTTATCTTAATTGGTCTGGAAACTGGTGGTTAACGAATATCGACACGGCGGTTCCACCCACAAGGAATATGGCTCTACCCATGAACAAATAAGTGATTATTATACCACCCGGTAATTTCAGTTAAAAATATAAGCACTGTAAATGAACTTTGGATCTTCACTCCTCAAGAAATTTGGCACCAGAATTTCGATTTCTAAATTAATTACTAACCATCATGCCGTCTACCCGAAAGGATTATCAGAAAGAATTGACCGCCAATTGTTCATTTCTGACATACTCGTACTTCTCCCAATTTAAACATCGTTTCATGCATGCATGTCGATTTTTCCGACTCCTTCAGTGGCCGACATTTAGCATCTGATTGTTTTTATCGTGTCACGTTTTCCTTGGTCTTCCTCTATTTCTTGTTCCATTTATATCATTAAAATATACTTTCTTAATCATTCATTCTTTCCATGTGTGCGAACAATCCCAATGACCATTTAATTATTTTGTTAAATTTTTTATACCGTGTATTTGAATTTGACATTCTATCGTACTCAGATTTACGACTTATTCTTTAAGAAATCTAATTTCTACAACATCTATTAAATTTTTTTGCAGTTCCATGCTTTCCACTTTCATACACATGGGTCGGTACAAGAACGCCATTGTGCACTGCCATCTTAGCTTTTTTGGACAGACCTGAGCATTCATTTATTACATTTGAAATTGACACTATTTTGTACAGATTTATGACACATTCGTCTAAGAGATCTCATTTTGATTTCTAAATATTTGAAATTAAAGTGAGTGTGCGGCTGTGGGAGTGGGATAAGATACATTAGTTGTTATGTGTTTTAATCACACCAGAGAGAGAGCTACGCCCCCACCCTCCACCCCCCACCCCCCACCAGCCGCGAACGATCTGGAAGCGCCCCCCCACCCCCTACGGCTCGCCGGCACGTGTATGGAGAACTGCATTAGAAAACACAACTTTTAATAATGTATCCACAAGAGTGCCGATACTGGAGGGAGAAGTGGCTTGTTCGATATTTATTCCGCTGATTGTAGATTTTATGAATATACAATTTGGTATCAATGGGTTTTGATTGGAATTCCAAACATATTGTTCATTTCATGTTTGAAGTGTGATCAAACATTTTTTGCATTCAGATTTTACAATCTATTGGATTTACTATTTTGATAAAGGGATTAAATTTCACATTAAATATATCTTTCTTCTTTTTTCCTCAGCCATCTCTTCACTGCTGGATATAGGCCTCCTCCATTTTCTTCCACTCCACTCTATCTTAGGCTTTTCTTTCCCACATTCTACCCGCGACAGGGATAATGTCGTCGGCCCATCTTTTTTGGGCTCGGCTCACTCCTCTTTTTCTATCCCATGGTTTCCATTTGAGGACTCTGGGTGCCTACCGCTCTGTTCCCTGTCTGGCTACATGACCTGCCCACTGCCATTTCTGGTTAGTGACAAGGTCCATTATGTCTATGACTTTTGTTCAGCGTCTTATTTCTTCATTTCTTATTTTGTCTTTTAGATATACGCCTAACATTTGTCTTTCAAATCAAATCAAATCAAATCAGTTTATTTTCTCAAAAGACATTACAAACATTTTTTATAGTTTAAGGCATCTATTGAGAACAGGTAAAACATAAGGAATATATAATACCAGGAACGCATGAGAGATGGTTCGACATTAGGAATACAAAATACTCTCCAAAGTCAAGAGTATTTGTCTTCTGAATGTACTTTCACGAATATGAAAGACATCGATCTCCGAAGCGATCATGTTCAGCAGTTTGATTGCTCTCCCCACCGGCATCACCAGTTTCGCCTTTCCATGGACCACTATTTTGACCACCTTTCCATGGACCTTTGCGCACATTTTAGTTTATGTACCGTATTGGCAGTTAGCGTAATGGTTTCCAGGCTATAAGTGATCACATTAAATATAATATATTACAAAAAAAACATCCCGCCGTTTCTCAGGAAGGGTAGGCAGAGAGAATGGACTACCACACTACTCGATCCTGACACACCTCTCTAGCTTCCTCCACATATATACAGCGAGTCATTCACGCACTTCGATTCTTCCAACTTCTAACATGGTCGATATTTAAAATTAGATTAATTTGATCACATCAGGTTTTCTTCTGTCTCTCACAACTCCGTTCTTCATTAACATCGTTAATGTTTACTTTCTTAACAATTCTTTCTTCATCCATCAATGTGCTTGTATTGCATAAATATGAACGTTTTATAATGTATAAATGTAGAATAAGTTTGAGAGGTATGTTAGGACAGAGCAGTATGAAGGTCCATCGTCCCTGGGAGACGGCGTGATGGTAATTTAGTTAGTTGGGAATAGACTAGTAGACAAATAGCAGTTAGTAAAAAATGTTATTATTTGATAATATATAACCTCATATTAAGAGTATATTGTACGTCTCCAAAATGATCTTAAATAATAGTATTCTTTCATATTCGAACGGAAGTCTAACGTAATATTTTAATGTCAAGACGATGGAGATTTCCCTCATTCCCTCTGGATTAGCAAATGTGTTTTCTTCATAAAGTAAGACAGCTCTGGAGACAAGTCCCTGGAACGAGCTATACAATTTATCATATTTATTTTGAAATCATCACTACACTAATTTACATTATGTGTATCAAACAACAGTCAGAAAATAGAAATTTGTTTGTGCTACGCTTGTACAGCTAGTTTGGTGTTTTTTTTTTAAATATATGATAAACGGTTGCACTGGTAAAGTAGTCATTATAACATTCAGTATTTATTTTTAGATTTAGTCAGTGCCGGATAAGCCATAAAGCAGAAGTAACGGGTGCTATGGGTCCCGCGTTTCTAGGGGCCCCTCTCCTATAGGCTCTCAAGTAAGGAAGTGAAGTATGTAACTGGCAAAAGAAGGGTGAAAATAATATAAATGCAGTAAAAATGAGATCTCTTCGACGATTGTGTAGTAAATATGTATAATATAGAGTGTTTAATGGAAATATAAGAAGTCAATGCAGTGCGAATGAAAGAGTTATGAACAAAATAATCAAAGGGTTATTAGATGGTTTAAACACAAGAAAGAATGGTAATTGACACAGGAAAACGTGGGACGATCAAATTAATCAAATATTAATTGTAATGAGAGTCGGAGAAATCGACGTGCGAACATGGCACGATGTACATATGAATGTCGAGGAAGCGATAGAAGTATGTTAGGGAAGTACAGTGTTGCAGTCTAATCTTTCTAACTACCCCTTCGGGGAGACGACGTGATGGTAAGTTAGTTATTAAAATTTGTGTTAAAGATGTTATTTTATTATCATACAAAACCCAGGTCCTCTTGGTAACTGATTGATGGTTGTGGATTTTATTTTGTAAAACTCCATTTTAAAATATGTAGTATGTAATTAAAACGCGATTGGTATATCGGCTTTACAATGATTTTATTTATTTATATATAAACATATACTCCATAAATACTAGTTACAAATTTGTTTCTGGATTTAGTAATGTTTTATTGATTAATTGAGTAGAACTTAGCGTTAAATAATCGATCGATATGTTGTGCACTATGTCCAGATTGTGCCACAATTACTATATACTTAAAATTCAGCTTAAACTTCGATTATCAAAGTAAATTATACTGAAAATCTTTGAACCGTGAGCACTGTGAGCATCGCAAAAAAATGTGTATTTTTCGTTTATTTGAAATTTCATAATCACGTTAGAATACAATAATGGGTCAAAGTTAAACCTCGTTAAATTACAAGCGCATGTGGTTTGTTCGTTTGTTGTAAAATCGAGTAATCCAATTAGGCGTCATGTAAGCAATTAATTCGGCCAATCAGAGCGCGCCTCGGTTGCTTGCTTGCCACGTTAGTCAACCACCAATCACGAGTCCGGGAGACTGGCGGGAAAGGTTAAACAATTTAGCGTTACGTCAAAGGGTTGAAACGAATGAAATTTTAGTCGATTCAAAGATGATTTCGTACCAAAATTAGCATTAATAAAAAATCAAAATTAAAGTAAAAAAAATACAAATAATAAACCAAGTTTTTAAATAGAGATACTCGTAACTGTCGTACATGATACTCAAAACACTAAGGTCGAATTTTAATAGAAATAATGAAAAAGACGACTACTGAAAGAGTGTGGGATGTACAAGGCGCATTTATGACCGGAAGAGGATGTTTGAATCAGATTTTTCCACTTCGAACGCTTGCGGAGAAGTTTATGGCCAAAAGGCGTAAGCTTTTTTGTGCGTTTGTCGATTTGCAAAAAGCCTATGATCGAGTGAACAGAGATAAACTGTGGTCAATCTTGTCCGAATACGGAGTGAGCACAACACTGATACGGGCGGTTGCTTCTCTCTATGAAGGAAGCACTGCCATTGTTAGGGTAAATGGGGACATCGCGCCATGGTTTGATATCACAAAGGGTGTTAAGCAGGGCTGCATGATGTCTCCATGGTTGTTCAATCTGTATACGGACAAGTGTAAGAAATAACTGAAAGGAATAAATGCTGGTGTAAAGGTGAGTGATTAGTCTGCTTACCGCGGACGATGCCGTTCTCGTTGCGGATAGTGCGGACGAATTACAAGTCTTGGTGTCGAGAATGTATGATATATGTAAGTCAACCGATGTTATGATGAATGTCGGAAAGTCAAAGGTGATAATTTCGGAAAGGGAAGAGCAAAGGACAGTTGTAACATAAGTGTGAACGAAGAGAACACGGAGAAGGTGAGTGAATTTGTGTATTTAGGTAGCATGTTCACAGCGGATGGCCGAACTTGTCAATGAAAGCGAAAATTGCCGTTCGCAATGGAATTCTGGTCCCAACCCTTATGTATGGAAGCGAAGCATGGAACTGGCAGAAGAAGGATGATAGCAGGTCCCTAAGATGGATGTGTAGTAGAACGGTGTATAACAGAATTTCAAATGCTGATATAAAAAAGAAGTGTAGAACGGATGAAGGCATTACGAACAAAAATTCTGATATGATACGCCGTTTTCCCAGAAAGGTAGGCAGAGAGAATGGACTGCCACACGACTCTATCCTGACATCTCTCTATCTTTCTCCACATCCATACAGCGAGTCATACACATACGTCGATTTTTCTGACTTCTGATATGGCTGACCTTAAAATTTGATTAATTTGGTCATGGTCATTTTTCTCGGTCTTCCTCGATCCGTACTCCATTACTATTGTTAACGAATACTTTTTTTACCATTCTTTCTTCATTCATTCCTCTTTCATGCGTTCTATGTGTCCAAATGATCCATTCATAATTTTGTTCATAATACTTTCTTCCGCTCCATATTCCTTCATGATATCAGCATTTGAAGTTCAGTCGTACATCGTTTTACCACACATACGCTTATCTTTACCGCATTTATTCTGCTCTCATCCTTCATTTACCAGCATGCTTCGCTTAGATACTAAAAGGATGGAACTAGAACTCCAACGTGAATGGTCATTTTTGATTTCATTGATGTTTGTGGGTAATTGAAAATTTGAAACACAAAATAGATTTTGCTTAGTTACGAAAGGCCTTCGGCTGTCAAAGCAAATCGGATAATGTTGTTTCTCGTAGAAATATATGAAAGGAATTTCGCCCATCCCTGGAACTGCTGAGTAGGACGCGTATTTGCGTCAAGTGAATTAAGCCCTCGTGTGACGGGCATTGTCAACTATCCTGGTCTGGACCAGGCGCAGGCGGAGACCAAGGCTTACTGAATCGATGTTTGTTAAATCTATTCTCTAGAGAATAATGGAGAGAGAATGCAATCATGTGTATTTAAAACATAACAAAAATAATGGATTGTCACACTATTTTTTCCTCACATACTTCTCTCGATTCCTCAATATTCATACATCGTGTCATGCACGCACGTCGGTTTCTTCGACCCCTCACGTGGCCGACATTCAACATATGATTTAATTGATCTGCCACGTTTTCCTTTATTTCTAGTTCCATTTCCATCATTAACATATACTTTTTAACCATTTCTTCATTCATTCTTTCCACGTGTCCAAACCATCTTAATGTTCCATTTATTATTTTGTTGATAACACTTTCATTCGCACTGCATTCATTTCTTATATTTTAATTCGACACTATAATACACAGATTTTCTATACATTAGTCTAAGAGATCTCATTTCTTATTCAATTATTCATCCTTCATTTGCCAGATCCACGCTTCGCTTGGATTTGCATAAGAGGTAATTTAAATTAAAAAAATATACTACCTGTGTAATTTGTAACTCTGTTAAATTAACACAATTAATTGATTATTTTATACGAAGTTGTCGCGACAGCAGTTTTGACAATGTTGGCATCGTCAGGTGATACAGTCAACTCAACATGTCATTCACATAAAGTATAATAAAATTTCTAGAAAACAACGTTTTCATTCGTATTGATATGGAGTTTTACAAATTATACTGTTAATAATATTTGAAGTATCATAGTGGTAAATTTGAAATGTAAAAAACGTATGAAATAACCAGCGCGCATGTGGAAAATTTGGGTACCGAAAAGTTGAAACTAGATAGGATTAAAGTTGGCAGTTGTATTTCAATCAAATCAGCAATATTCGTGGTCGGGCTTAAAACCAACTCATTGTTGTAACAATAGAAATGAAAAAATGACGAAATTAATTTAATATATTTTGTAAAACTGGGGGATGTTTTCACAACTCGATTAATTGAATTAATTAATGAATTGTGTAATGATATATTTCGTGTATAGTGTGTACAGGAAGTGTGTGACTTGTTAATGCGCTGCGTGTTGTGGTTACATTTCAATCAACCGCCCTCCCCCTGTCATGTCGGCACACTATCGACAGTTGCCGTATGGCGATGATTTACATTCGATTTCACTCCATATTGTGTCGGGATTTAATTATTTCGCATCTTGTTACACGCGTAAATCCCTGCGACGCACCCTAATATATTTGGATGGAGTAGACTAGACTATCGTGTGAACAATGTTAATAGTAAACATTGCCTGCATACCTTTTATCTATTGTATAATTCGACCATTTAGAAGAATAAGTATATGAGAACTGACAGTAAGGTCAGAACTGACAGAACTGACCAGTGACGGTACTCCCATAGAAGCCCGGAAGCCCGGCTTGGGTAAGAAATTTTGAATCAAAACCTCTTGTGGCTTACAGAGGTTCAGCTCTTGTGGCTATTCCTCTTACGTCTGATGGGAATATTGTTGGAAGGTGATTTGGTGGGTTGTTGGTTTATGCGGGGGCATGATTACTTAGATTTGGGAGTTTTGGTCAAAATTTCTTACGCAAGCCGGGCTGCTGGGCTTCTATGAGAGTACCGCCACTGATACTGACATACACCTGTATAGCATTGAGACCAGAGCGGATACCACAAGAACGAAGGCTAAAGTGCGGGTGGCAGAGATGCGGACGCTGAGGATGATAGCAGAAAATACTCTTCGAGATAGGGTGACGAACACGGCTATACGCGAAAACTGCAAGGTGAACGATATTATAAGATGGGGTTTACAAAGCAGAAGTTACTGGAATGCGTATGTGCAGAAGATGGATTCCCCCAGAATCCCACACGTTGTGGCGCATCAGATTCCTGTTGGCTGCCGTCCCCCCGGAAGACCGCCAAAGCGATGGAGGGATAGCTGACTACACAGGGCCAGCCTGACTACAGGAACAGATCTAAGATCTAAAAGAAGAAGAATAAGAATTACAATTCGATAAAATGATGTATTAATGATCGAAAATAAATAATCCTTTTTATTAAAGAAGTTGCAAGCAATACAAGTTTACAGACAAACAAAACAAATGGACATATCAGACCTGACCAAATTTGAAACCTTGAAAATTGTACACAGAGAGACCATGGAAGAGACAACAGACAGCAGCTACAAATTAACTAAAAATTCAGACATACACAGACACTGGACCAGGAACTGTGACAGATATCACTTACCGAATGCACCAACTAAGACAGGACAATCAAGAATATTGAACAATGAACTGCAACTTTACAATGAACTACCAAAAGACACAAGGAGTCTCACTACAACTCAATATAAAATACATATATCTGAAACATTACATAATTAATAGTAAGATCCAAAAAATGTATCCATATAACCCAATTGGGTTTTTAAAAAAAAAATTATAAAAAAAAAATTGTAGAGGTTAACACTTAACAATTTTAACAATTTTGGGAACATGTTTTAATATTGTAAAGAACAGATGTAGCTTTCTGGTGACATATGTGGAAAGAGCAATCAGTCTGCTAAACACATCTCCTCGGAGATCGACGTCACGCATGTCAGTGAAAGTGTTCAGAAGACAAATACTCTTGACTTTAGAGAGAGTCATGTTATTATAAGGTCGAACCATCTCTCATGCGTTCCTGGTATTGTACTTGTTTTCAGATAGATGCCTTAAACTGTGAATATGTTTGTAATGTCTTACGAGAAAAATTAACTGATTTGATTTGATTTTCAATGTCAGTGATTCTAAGGAAAACGGAAACATCTGTTTATTCATTGATTAATCCATTAAACTCTTTTATATTCCAAAATACAAAGTTCATTATTACGAATTGAAACCTCTGTTTTCTAGAAGTTTCATTAAAATTTATTCTAATGATATGTTTTGCCTGTCTAAGGCATTATTAAATGGCTTAGATAGGCGAAAAATGTTTTTCCCATAAATTGTAATAAAAATTCCAGAAGACAGACGTTCTCATTCGTATTAATTATTTCACATGGTGATTTAAATCATTGTTCAAGAAACAATAAATTCTTTAATAATCAGAAAACATTCTTGATTTCCAAATATATTGTAAATTACAGCGATATGAAAAATACATCGGTATACATATTGATGAGACAGAGAACAATATAAATATATGAGACAGAGTATAATAGAAATAGTGAGTATAATAACTAGTTGCGAGAAAAAAAAGCTGTAATTTAGATAATGAAATGCTTTGTGAGTTAAAGTAAGGGTGGTAAAGTAAAGTAAAAGGTAGGGTGAAGTTTAGTTTATCTTTTACGATATCATTATACTATAAATATTGATGTCAATTCTGAAAAGAGTATTCATGTAACGTCGAAAGCTGGTCTCGCTAAAAATATTGTGCGGCCGGTGCGGAGGGTATTAGCATATAGATCAAGCAGAGTTTAACGAGGAGAGATGCAAATTGTTGTTGGTGTACATATTCATGGAGGGCTGCAGCCTGCGGCCGTATTAGGGATGCTGGAGGGGTCACGGTCCGGGGCCAGGTGGGTCACTTTAGGGACACTCTGGAGCACATTTACCTCCAACACTATTTCTCATTCAGGGGAGTACCTATATCTTAATATAATTACTGTCAAATATCAAATAGCACTCTTATATAATTACACGATATTAAAATACATAAATATCTCATATACGCGATGCGGCTCGAATCGAATGAAAAAATAACTAACTAATCATCACAACGTCTTCCCAAAGAAGTAGTCAGAAATATCTTTTTTATTTTAGAAATTAAAAAAAGTCATTAAAAATAATGAGAATATAATAAAAACCCCATTACATTTAAATTTAATTCCCATTTTCGAAATGTTCCTGTTATCCCTTCCTCCTCCTCAATCCTAATTATACCACCCCCACCTTTATACATAACACCACCCCTTTTTAGTATATAAGTGATCACCCTGTTTTATTGCATTTTTAAAATATGTATAATACCTGAAAAAGGTTGGGCGACAATCGAAACATGTCTGTAAAAAGTGAAATAAAGAGTTGGTAAAATAAAAATGTAGTTATATTTATTCAAAGATGTATCCACAACACAAAGTAAAGGCGAATATAGAAAAGACATATACGTTCTTCACCATTATTTTGTCATTCACTTTTTATTTTGCATTTGACACTCTATATACAGATTAAGCACACAATCGTCAAGGAGTCTCATTTCTATTGCATAATAAGGGTCGGTAGAAGAACACCGTACTTTTGTTACTATCGTTAGATTCTAGAATCTGAGTACCGAAACGAACGAGAGTAACAAACATATTTTGAAGTATGTGCTTACTCGTATTTCATGTTTGTGTTTTGTCTCATTACTTAGATAGAGATAAGGATGAGAACTGTTACATTGTTTTGGAATCGAGGCCTCACTTTTCTACCGATGAGTACGAATGAGTATTTTGCCCCTCAGTACAGATGACACAATTAAAAATTCGATCTTTCAAAACCTAGAATGTCTAATTAATACTAATGAAAACGTCAGTTTTATGGAAGTTTTATTACATTTTATGCGAATGACGTGTTTTGCCTTGCTAAGGTATTATATTATCAAATGTGACACTTTATTCCCATAAAACTTCTAGAAAACGGACATTTTCATTCGTATTAATTATTTAATAAAGAGTTACACATAATTTTTAAAGAAACAATAAATACTTTGAATGCCAGTAGATAATTACGTTACTTAGTGAAGTATAAATGTTAACTGTTAAAATATAAAATGCTGTTTATGATATCAAAATTTTTCATTACTATTTTTTTTCGCGACAGCTTTTTTGTCAACCTATGTTAACATCATCAGGTGCTACAAACATTTTTTCAACTGTTAAAATTATTAGGTTGATGAAACAGCTGTCCCAAAAAAAAACTATTATAAATAACTCACTAACCATCACGCCGTCTCCCCAAAGGGGTAGGCAGAAAGAATGGACTGCCACACCTTAACCGATGCAGAACTCCATCCTTCTTTTTCGCCCCCGCGGGAGACGCGGTGTGATGTGTTGCGAACCTCATCGCCACCAATAGACATCTCCCACTACTACAATATTTGTGTACAAATATATTAGTTTTAAAAATAAAATACTTATTGTACATTTTTACGACATTTATTGTAGTTAATAACATTAATTAGATTTTTGTGGTTGCATTTGACTTGCAAGTTCCTTTATTTTACCTTGCATTTTTGAGACACGTAGTATTGCGTCTAAACGTGAATCCGATAACCGAAAGCAGTGATTGTTTATTCGAAAAAAAAATCAATAAAAATTTTTGATACCATAAAAAGCGTTTTATATGTCAACAGTTAATAATGTTGAAGTATCATAATGTTTCGGCCAAAACAATGGACAATTTAAATATAAATGTGCAAAGCTGTAGTGAAGGAAGGAAAGTGAAAAACTCGACGTTTTAACCGCCCTACTTTCAGGTAATTTTCCGAGAAGCATGCAAAAAAACACGTTTTTTTATTAATTAAATCTAATTTTAACATACTTTTAGTTTTTTTTTTATAAATTACGAAACGTCAAAAACTCGAACGCACACTTTGCCTGCCCCTTGTAAAACTATAATATTTGTGTAGACTTGTACTCAAGTGTTGTTGGCAAACGGTTTGTACATTTAAGGTACATTACTTTTTCTCAAACGCGTACGTGATACGGGATAGTGCAGAAGTGTGTGTATCACGTACGTTCATATACCTAAGGTGGTTAATATATTGTTTTATTTGCAGACATTGTTATATTTAAAAAATAAAGAGTAGCCAAGTTTTATTGTCCAAGTGACTCCTAATGTTCATAACGCGAACCGCGTGAGTACGCTTTACCCATCGTTAACGATGTTTCATCTTTCCACTACAAGCGTCTTGGAAGGAAGATAGTGTTGTTTGTTAATGTATTTCTCGGCGAACTCCGGGACGGTAGGCGGAATACGGGAGGAAAGGCAGAAACAGTTCCGAAGTATTGCGTATTGCAGCCAATTTGCTCACTCGCTTACACAAAGTGGCGTCAAAATTCAGGCGAGCGCCGCGGGGCCCGCGGCCGGATTAATAAACTGCGAGTGCAGCTCCCAGCACAGCTCACAGCACAGCTCACCAGATACGGTGGAGATCTCTTTGTTAAACCGTTCGGCGGATTACTTTCTGCTTGGAGCGCTTCCATCGCCCACTCTTTGCTAAGGTTTTCTTGTTCGTGATCTGCACTAGCTATAATACATTGTTATTATAATGCTAAAAATTTCAAAATACTCCTAATTAAAGAGTAAAGTACGAAGGTTGTCCGTAAAATAATGTTCCCTATTTTTTTTCACAATGAAAACCATTTTTATTTACAACGAGCAATACATCATTGGAAAGCTTAGACTTTAAGCTATTTTTCTACATAGTCTCCGTTGACTTCGATGCACTATTTCATCCGGGTCACCATCTTTTTGATTCCCTGGTCATAGAAGTCTCCCGTCAGGCCGTGAAAGTAGTTCAGAAACTCTTCTTTCAGCTCCTCATCGTTTGCAAAATGCTTTCCACCGAGATGTCTATAGTTGTCTTGCTGACATCTGGGATCATCTCGCTAAGCTCCCGAACCGTCAGTCTTCGATCTGCCGCTTCCACTTTCGCAATCGTTTCGTCACTGACCGATGGCCGTCCGGAGCGCTGTTCGTCATGGACGTCTGTGCGTAACGACAATGCACTTTGATTAAGTAAAATCATCTAAGTTATTTATTACAAACAACTTAGATGATGCCAACATCGGTTGGCGAAACAATGTTGAAGTATCATAGCGTTTGGCCAAAACAATGTACGAAGGTTGTATACATTTATTGTTTCTTGGATAACGATGTAAAACTTCATATTAAATTATCAATACGTATAAAAACGAATATTTTTAGAAGTCATATTTCATTTCCATAAATTATTATATGCTTTTTGTCATAGTAAGACTTTTAATTATTATTCCTTGGACGATGCTGCAGAACTACATTAAATATTGATGAAAACCACAGTTTTTTAGAAGAACAAGTATGATTATAGTTTCATGAGAAACATGTCATTACTTCAATAACAAAGATTCGTGTTTCTTCTTTAATTAAAATCATAAACCGTATTATTACTTATTATTTCACGAATCTAACAATTTAAAATGGAATACTGTGAGATATCCTTTAACAAGGAAAAGGAAAAAGGTTGCATGACACGTTGAATATATTTGCTATGATAGTGTGTTTTGATAAGTTGTCAAACAGCCATTGTAAGGCGATAGGCAAATACTCGTTTGTCTGCGACTGGGCAGGACCTATCTACCTTACCTAGGTGCCGGGAGGACTGTTCGGGGTTGGCGCCAAACCGCAATTTGAAATACGAACTTTAAGAGTGTGGTAAGATGCTCGGGGACATCGCTCGGTGCATTTTAAACCTCTGACTCCTGGAACCTGGATTCTAAATGCGGGTTTCAGATATCATTCGAGACTATTTTTTGTCGAAAATTAATTCAAGTTTAAATATGATAATTGAGTAATTTAATTTTAATGTTGATAATTGAAATTTGTCGTTAGAAATTTGTTCTTAGAAGAAATAATAATAATAATGCCCATTGCCCGTGAGTACGAGCATAAGGAACATACAAATATTTAAATCTGTCTTCTGTGCCACCTGGTGTGGTTGTAAATAAAATTCTAAATACTGTAAAACAAAAAAAATCCTTCAAATTTTTTTTGTACTCCACTTACTTTTATAGTGTCGATCGGTTTCGGCAATTAAATATATATTATAAACGAATAATCATTTATTTTAATTATGAACAATTTAATGTTATGAAACTATCTCAGTAAGGCGTAACGTGTAGTCTATAAATATTTTCTTCTTCTTCTAATAGTGTCTTGTCTGGTCCCTCTCGACGTTAGCGGTGTGGTTTTCTCGCCACAGTGATTTCCTGATAAGTGTTACTCTTCCACTCTGCTATGATGCTGATGGTAAGGTCAATGATCACATTACCTGGGAGTCGCGGGACCATGAGGACTCCCTCAGGGTACGGTCACACCGGAGTGCCAGAGTAGGTGTCAAGATGAACACCTGGCCAACCAACGTATGACGTACTATGGGACAGACCACACTATACGCTTCGCGCCACAGTGCGTGATCATGAGCCACCTGTGTCTTGATTCCTACTCTGGCAGTCTGGTGTGGGCGTACCCTCAGGGAGTCTTACTTACTGGAAGTCTTGCTGTCGTCTTGCATGGTGGTGTTTTACAGCATTTAATATGTATATATTATATCTTCCAGCAGGGTAAGTCCCACCGCGACACTTATAGTTATTCGAATCCATCCTTAAATAAATTTAAATCTGTTTTGCGTTTATTTTGGCGAATGAAAATTTTTTAAGATTTTAAATTATTTTTTGAAGGAAAAGCACATTGAAATCTCAGTACTTGTACCGTAACGTAAAGATAAAAAGGCAGTTTTGTTTAAGACTAAGGTAATACCATCACGTCGCGTGCAGAGGCGATATAATTGGCGGCAGTTTGTAGCTCCTCTCGCAAATAAAATAACGGATATCTGGGAAGAATTGAAAACGCCTCCCCGCCGTCCGCGTCGGGACACGTCGGATGGCGAAGTTTAGCCGGATGCCTCTCCCTTAGCGATCTTCTTCGCCGGCGGGGAGCTGTCGGGAGTTACACGGAGCGTGGCACGGAGCAAAACCGTCCCAGGCTATTAATAATCAATGCGCACCACCGCTGCATTACAACTGCTCATTTCGAAGTGTTAAAAATATTGATTGCACGTTTTATAGCATTTGATTGGTGTATCTCGTCTGAGGGAATTTCTGTATGATTTGAGACGGATGTGAATAGAAAAACGATATGGAAGCAGAGAGCACTCGCGCGCCACGTATTTACGAGAATAATATAAAACAGACGATACTTCTAAGTTTTAGTTTTTTTTAGTAGTTCTCTCTCTTCTGTTTCCACAAACGAGTTATTGATGAACACTAGGGTGTCCCTTATTTTTCAAAGTTTTAATTTTACAATGCATAGGCTATTGTTTTATTCATTTGGGCCTAAAACATCCGAAACCAAATTTTTTCCTTATTCGGAACAGTGTAACCCGTGCCGACTTGCGCGCAAAGATGTCCCATACAAATTGCGTCACAGGAGCGGCGCGCTGTCGTTGTTATTAGCATTTAGTTTCGGCTTATCGGGTAGGAACCATGGATTGTTTTATATTTCGAAGATGTCAGTAGCACTAAGAAGCAATTAAAAAAGTATTTTCTTGGTTGGTGAAGTAAATCATCAAATAAACAACTATCTAATCTTCAAGTTCTCGCAGTTCTATTTTTCAAAATACGTGAAGTTAATTTGACTGTTAATGGAGTTAACTGGAGTCCAATATGTTCTGAAAAAAGGCTAGAATACCTACCAGAGCTGTTCGTAATTATGTTAAGAAGTTAGTGGATCTTTATCAGGTCTGACGAGAACTGCAAAAAATAGCAAGAAGATTCAGGACTTACATAGGCGCCGCGAAGAGAACTTTCAACTTGAATTAGATAATTTATTCGATACCGCACACGCCGATGCTCTTTAATGTGCTATGATACGACAGCATCATATACAGGATACTTGAACGGAGCTTGTGTGCAAAAACTAGAAGGAGGTTTGTTATTCTTTGCTGGCCGCCATCATATATAAGAACTGATGCTCAAAAGTGCGTTTGAATCGCAAAATCGATTGTACGAGATGATTATAGGGAACTCATATTGAGCATGCTGTTGTTTTTCTGGGTGGAGGCAATGAAAATAAAATAAGCAGACCTGCTGGCCCAATGCATCAAGCACGATGGATGGCAAGAGCTATTTACTCCTTAAAAATACGTTTGCTGCAGTCCCAGTTTAAAATGTGCGCTAAGGACAAACAAGCTTTACCAGACGTTTGTTTATTTATTGTGTCAGTTTATGTAAAGCCCTGGCTTGAATGTAGTTTGGCGATAAAAGCTCCAAATGAAGATTTTTGTTTTTTAAAGACCTTAAAAGATTACGAAGAAGTTGACGATTTCCAAAGCGGCTTTAAACAAGTTCAGTAAACAATTGTGGTACTTGTCAGAGGAAATAGCCGTCCTTTTAATTTTTGATGACAACGTTGATGAGCAGACCAAAGGAAACATTGTAGAAAACTTACAAAAATAAAGTTTTGGTGAATCGGGAAAGAGATATGTTCCATCGAAGGAACAGATGTCTGGCTCTCTATATGTTACGTAAGTAGTGTTTAATCTGGTATTTAATTTAGAACTAATTTGTTTAATTTATAGGTACTACAAGTATTTGTTATCTTGTTTTATGGAAATCTTTGAGTGATTTTGTTTCTGTATAGAGAAAAGATTTATTTTCACAACTAAAATATGATAGTAATTTCCTTAAAGAAATTGTATCTTCATAGAAAGATAGCGCGGCGTTTGTGGAAGTTAAAAAGAAGGTTACTAGCTTAAAAGAAGTAAATGACACAGCTGAAAGAGCTGTTAATCTTATAACAGACGTTCATGGTTTGACTACCGCAGATGAAGAACATAAGCAGTTCATATTATGCTGTGTGCAAGAACATAGAAAAATTTACCCAGACTGTAAAAAAAGAGATTTTGAAGAGGAAATATCCAAGTAAATAAATATAAATTTGGATCTTTTTTGATGATTACAAGAAGAACATTATATAAATATGTGTTTTCATTAATATTTATCTAGCATAGTGGTTTTATGTGATCATCTACAACTACATTTAAGAGACACTTAAATCACCTATTTTCTAAAACTTTGAGGGCAAGTCGGCACGGGTTAGAATTAACGTAGGAAGTTGAAATTCTGTATTTGGGTAACTAGTAGACTATTAAACATAATTAGGGGGTATGCGTTTCAATAATCCAAAAAAAATTTTTTTTGCCCATATAAGGGACACCCTAATGAACACATGTACAAACATAGATTTTAGTGGTTATTGCAGCAAATTGCATTACAATATAATTATGGTAGATATATCCCTGATCTGTATGTATATAAAGGACTAAGTTTACAATAGTGTTACCAGTCTGTCGATACCAGCGAGCCTGGCGAAACCGGTCGCTGTCTAAATAAAGACAAAAGTGGAAGTAGTTAAAGAACATCGTTTTATTTAATTATTATTTAAAATGAACTTTCATCAAGAGATTTCAGTAAAATCATTTGATTATCGTAGGTATATTTGTGTTATAATAATAGCAAATTCTAATTTCAAGACTATACTAGATGTTTACGAGAGGGGGAAAGAGACAGAATGACTAATGTTGAATGCAGTATTTGCCCATGTTGGGTCCATCGACCCTGTTATGTCAGATAAAGAGAAACAAAAATAAATCGCAAATTAAGAATATTAAATATCAGCCTACTTCTACAGCGACAAAACCAATCTGCCTCTGTACTCAATAGATGCTTTAAACATTTATGCTGTTTGTAATGTCTTTTGAGTAAATAAACTGATTTGATTTGATTTGATCCTAGTCGCTAAAAGTACAAATGTGTATGTATAGTGGAATACGCTAGTTTAATTTAATGATGTGACTATTTGCCAATTATTTCTTTAAAAAATGTTCCGCTGTTAGTTTCACCTCGACTGGCACGAGCGGTGATTGCTCCCAGGAGCTGTTAATTTGAGAATATAATGACGTGACTTCAAAACTGCAAAGTTTTGTATTAAATAACAAATAATTCAATCCTTTCCTCGAACTATTCCTTTGGAACTAACTGCGAGCAAAAGTTATTTCGTTAATACTCGCACATCGCGAGGCTCCCGAATGGGAATATTCTATTCGAGTGAGATATGCTTTGTTAACAACGGACGGCCGTTTGATAACTCGCACAAAGAAACGCTTGTAACAATTAGTACAACAACATAATGCGGGAAACTTTACTAATGTCTGCTTCTCGGATTCTCAGGTTCTCGGAACACGACTACAACGGGTATGTATGCATATTGTACGATTGTATTTGGAAAGAGTACACACAGTGATCCCCGCGATGCGTCCTAACTTGCTCTTTGCTCGAGGATTTCTTAGCCGTTAGACTACCGTTCTATGAGAATATATTTTGTTCATCCGATAGGTGTCGTATAAACAATACAAATATTGTGAATGATATATGTAGATGATCCGACTATATTGGTTTTTGGAACTCAATGATAAGGTAAATATGCGAGGTCGAGGTTGTCGTTAGATAGGGGTGGCAATGGTGAAAATATTGGTATGCACACGTGAGTAGAATGACTCCCTCTCATTGTGTTGCACGGCCAACCACAAGGTAGACGTCCCCCGGGCAGACCACCAAAGAGATGGATCGACAGATGGGAGTCGACCTCGCAGGAGGCCTATTCCTTTTAACTCTTAGAATCCTATACACTGCATTTGCAGTGGCGAAAAAGCGTGCCCGCGGTCCTTTACACTGCAATTGCAGTGTTAGATCTGTACTTGGTTTTGTCATCATGTAACATCTCTACCAGTTAGTTTAAAACAAAAGTAAAAATGTCATTTCATCAAGTATGGTCTTGGCTTCATGTTGGCATTCACAGATTTTTCTTTATACTCAGGGTTTAATTTAAATAAATATTTTTTGTCAGATGTAAATCGTACGGGCTGAACTGGAATACTAACACAGTCACGCGCGGGCTTGAGTGTATGGCGGTACGAGTCAGATTTCAATGTTTTCGTTATCTTTAGGGTGCCCATATGTTATGGACGAGAACCGAGAACAAGAAACTGTTTAGATTCTTCTAAATGGTAAAGTTTGTAATGTATTGCTTGAAAGGATGTGATTTGAAAATATGTGTAATCTGACAGTTTTGGTATTTATAACTACGATTGTGTTAATTTAAATTTTTTTTAAGAATTAACGTTTTGGATTTCCATTCCATCCAAGACGATTTTTTATGAATTAAAAAAATATTTTTGTTGGTTAATTTTTTTTCGATATGTTTCAAAGAATTCATTGGAAAAAATTATAAACGGTATGAAAAATTATATAATTATATCGATATGTTTCGAAGGTTATATATAGGTATAAACCATCCAAACATGTCGAGATAAATAAAGTAAGAAGCGGAAAAATTATTGTTTTAATTTATTAAAAATTGATGACAGTGTTATTTCAATAATTTAAATTTTACCAATTGATAATGATGAGATTGAAAGATTTTTCTTAAAAAAATATATTTTTATTATTTGAAATTTCTTGGTTGAAATTGTAAAAAACGAAAAAAAAAACATTAAGACTAACCGGATGACATTTCTTGCGTAATATTCCCTTGACTCCTAATACAAAAAAAAATCGTTGTTCTTGGAATTTTACGTATACGAGAGTATATCACAACGCCCGCCCGAAACAAGTCCAAACATGAACAACGTGTGGTCACCTACTCGTATGTTTACACAGCGCGGCTGCGATAGTGTGTGTGTACGCGGCAATAATTTCGTAGTGTTTATTTAAAAATTCTATAATTAATTACCGAAATAGTAACATGATATTCAAAGGACTCATTATTTTAGTGAGAAGTACGTTCTCGGGTCTTGTGAAAGAATTTTTACGATAATCCATATCGTTGATTAGATATGAGTGTTTCTTTTTGTGGATGCTGCGTAATATGGTATTTTTTTTAGATAAAAACACTTAAAAAAAACTTGTTTAAGTACTGAAAGTACATCTTTTATTATTTATGAAGATAGATTATAAGTTAATAGTTCATTTGGCATTTTTATTTTTTCGTTGAAAGTCTTATTTTACTCATAATTAATTATTGTGTGAGAGCGTTCGGAATGTCAAAATTTACGCCGTTCCAGGAGGACAGTTATTGAAAATTCGCCCAGTGTCCTAAGGGTTAAGAAACGGGCCACACGGCCTACACTAAAAAGAATAAGAACAAGAATAACTGCTAACATAGTTAATACTAATATTTATAAGAATAAAACAATATACAAGATAACAAGAACATTTTAAAATATCGTTTCCCTGAAAATTGAAATTGAAGTTAGTTTCAAATCAAATCAAATCAGTTTATTTCATCAATGGACATTGCAAAATTAAGGTTTAAGGCATCTATTGAGAATTACCATAAGTATATTACCATAAATGATGAATGACCATAAATGAATATTTGAATTATGCAAACGACGTCCGTAAACAATTTAGAATTTTACCGGCCATGCTAAATGGAAACAAAATGGATTTTTTATTTATTTAATATAAGTTTTACTTTCTTCACTAGCTAGCTTTATCAGCTAGCAAGAATTTTTCAAAACCAATTTTTTTGACCACTCCAAAATATATATATTTTTTACCAATGTCAAATGAGGTTAATATTTGTAAAATCACTCATTTCGTGGTTAATATTGAATTTTCGCCGATCACAGTTGAGAAACACCTCTTTTTCCATAGCGCAGTAAATGATGCATTATAATTTGAATAAATCTCATGCCGGTGATTCTTCTCTTCACAGTCGACGTCTAATAATAATTTTGAACTTTGTATTGAAATTGGCACATAAAGAGATTGTTAAAAATGAACTTACATTCTTTTCCCATATCACTGTGATTCAAATGACGCTCGTCCTCTGCAATTACAAACACGTGTGAAGTTTTTATTTGAAAAGTTTACGGCAAAGTTGGGGCTATTTATTTGATCGCACGGGATGCTGAGTATATTGAAAGAGCTACAGTGTAGAAGAGTGAAGCATGGTGAAGTATTGAATCACTATATAAAATGCAACGGAAGGTCAATAAAAATATTTTTTATTCACCTATGCTATTATAGATCACATATATTATTTTACATTTACGTGAAGGTATGTAAGCCAATTCTTCTTCTTGTCCTATTACATCTCCGTGGTGCATAGGGCCTCAAGGAAGCTTCTTCACCTGACTCTATCGCACGCCTGATGCCTAACATCATTCCAAGTGAGGCCTGCTGCTTTAACATTGTTCTGCAGAGTTCTTCTCCAGGTAGCTCTAGTTCTGCCTCGCTCCCTCTTTCCAGAAGGGCAAGGGACCAATCTAGTGCCCCCTGATCGATGCAGGCTGGGTTCCGTCTCAGGGTGTGGCCGGTTCGTAGCCATTCGCGTCTAGCGACTTGTTCTCTGATTGGCTTTTCGCCTGCCATGGCCCAGAAAACGGTATTTGACACTGTTTGGGGTCAAAAGATCTTGAATATTGAACAATGGCAGCTGTTTATAAACACCTGGAGGTGTCCGTGGTAGATTTACAAGTATCACAGTTTGGAGCCTGAGGTTTCTCGAAATAATACTGGAACATCATATAGGACGAAGCATTGCAAAAGCACTCCTCGCCTCGTTGAGTCTGCTGGCTACCTCCTCTTCCGTACCTCCTGAGCCCGCTATCATACTACCGAGGTAAAAAGCTGGTAATGGTCATAAGGGGGACACCGCCGAGCAAGATTGGGGTGGATTCATTTGTGGACACTCGTAGGTCTACTGTCTTGGACATGTTAAATTTTAGACCCACTTTTGCCGCTTCCTCGTAAAGTCTATACAGTTTCTGTTCTTGTTCCACCAGGTTTATCGAAAGCAGACAGAGATCATCAGTATACAGGCATTATATGGCGATTCAACATATTACTTTAATACTTCATATCTATATAATATATAATAATATATAAAAATGCAATGGTCTCAAGAACATTTGAACTTAATAATATATAAAATAATAGTTGAGAAAGTATATCTAAACGGAACTAGATATAGGGGAAGACTGATGAAAACGTGGCACGATCAAATTAATCAATTATTAAATATCGGCTACGTGAGAAGTCTTACTGCCAATCTCTTCCGGAGGTGGCGTGATGTTTAGTTAGTTATTACATAACATATGAATGGTATCTTTGTAATTGGTAAACGAGGTAGGTCTATAATTGCAAGTAATCCCCGAGTAGAACCCACCGAATCAAATAGAAGTGGCTAGAGAATTTCGATTTATCGAAACGCGTCCGTATTTGTAGAGAAAGAAAAAAAAGTTTGTTTTGTTATTATGATGGACCTATAGAACAGTAACCAAGTATATGTTTCAATTGGAGATTTCCCTTTGTTTGAAAAATTCTACTCGTTAGAGGAAAGACTTTTTAATAAAAAAGCTCAGAAAAATGATTACAAGTACTTCCATATTGTGCACAGTGGCCGTGTACTCGTATCGCACGGGCCGTGTGCGGCGCACGTAGAGAAATCAACAATTATATCGTAAGCCCCGCTACCGAACTGCTAGTCGGAGGTTTCGTTTTAATTTCGTTATCCAGGATTCGCAGCAGGGAAGTAATTTCCGGTCGGATTGTTTGAGGACCTAAGGTCATCCTGAACCGAATCACCGGAAATAGGGTAAGAGTGGCGAGCAAACAGGAAGCGGGTTGATTCCGGGATATCGCCGGGAGCACGGTGACTCAATTCTTCGACAAAACTAAATTTATACTTTTGTACGAAGCACTCCTATTTGTGATTTGAAATGTTTTGTTATAAGATCACATTAATATGTTTTTTTAAACAGTCGATCGGTTTCAACAAAACAAACATAGTACAAATGATGAAGCACCGCTTGAAGTGTTACTGGTCGTTAATTTTATAAACAAAATAAAGTGCTTTTAAAAAATATTTATTGTTTCTTCAGCAATGGTGTAAAACTCCATATAAAATGATTAATACGAATAAAAACGTCTCTTTTCTAGAAGATTGATTATATTTTATGTGAATGACATGTCTAAAGCATTATTAAATGTTACACATCGCCTGTTGCGGAACATGTCATTCACATAAAATATAATTAAACTTCTCGAAAACAGACGTTTTCATTCGTATTAATTATGCCATGAAAACAATATAAATATTAATTTATTTTTAAAACTTAAAAGATGTATACAAGTAGTGTGAATGGAAAAAGAAGTCGAGGAAGGCCAAGGAGGACATGACACGACCAAATTAGTCAATTACTGAAAGGCGGCCACGTTCGAAGTAGGAAAGAACAATATGGCGATACATCCTCTCTGCCTACCCCTCCGGGGAAACGGTATGCTGGTTAGTTAGTTAGTTAAAACTTAAATTGCAGTATTTATACCAGTCGTAACTAATCTCGTTTGTTTTTTTTTTATAAATATTTTTATTATTATTATTTTGTCGAATAGCTCATTACACCATTACACCTACAGCGCGAGCCATCCATGTAAACGGTATAGCTATTAATATTGATTCTCATGACATGCGATAGGTAGCTAATGCATCGCCATTTTGTTGTCCAAAGAAATGTGAAAAGTGTGAGAATCACACTGTCATCGCCGGGAATCGAACCGGGATCTTTAGTGTGGCAGTCTTAGTTGTTGCGATTCTGTCACGAAGGTTGTCAATTAAACCGAACCTGGATTAATCAAATGGAAACCATGGTCAAACAAAAGAGGGGTCAGAATGCCTCAGGAGTACGACGTAGCCTCAATGGCGGGTTAGCAGTGATTGAAAAAGACGAGCGACAGGAAGGACGGAAACGTTTGGAAGAGGTTTATATCCGGAGTGGTCCAGCTTGAGGAAGAAGAAAGAAGAAGGATCAGTTGACTTACTTTCTATAATTAATACGTAGATCGAGAGTCTCTTAAAATTTTCATTATTTTAATTGTTTTCACTACTGTTTTCATCTCTATAAAAGGATCAGGAATTTATCATGAAAATAAATGAAAGAGAAGACTTTTATCTTGAAATTATATTATATATTACTTTGGTGATATGTTTTGGCTTATTATTATCAAACATCTTTGATAATACATTTGATATTTTTTTCATATAAAACTGATGGTTTTTCCAATATTAAATAATTGATGATAATTTTAATTCAAAGAAACCACACATGTTTATTTAAGACCTTCGTCCAAGTCCCCGGGATGGAGTGGTGTGGAAGAGAATTGTTCAAGATGTTGATTGTTAATTTTTTTTATCAAATATGATAAAATGAAGTGTTTTCTAAAAAAAACAATATTTGATTTCTAAGAGAAAATAACGACATTTTAGATTGTGTGAAGCGTAGCACTGTGCGGTGATGTCTGTAATACTGTCGCTCTGTCTAAGTACGAATGCAAACACGCAACACAGATAGATGGTCCATCTACTAATATGTATAATTTGCACTACGGAGGAAAGAAATAACAGGCTAGGATATTAATTGATGATACTCGAACCAAACTTATAAGATTCACCTCGGGTGTTAATCTGCAATAACGAAGTAATATTATTAATTTTTGTTTCTTGAAAAATGATGTAAAACTCTTTATTAAATTATTAGTATGAATGAAAATGTAGCCCAATACAGAAAACAAGTACAACGAGTCTATGGGATTGTATTTGGAAAGAGTAAGGCATTGCATTCATTAATGATTTGATAGATAATATTGTGGCGGCTAACTCCTTCATATTACACTAATCAGACGTAAAATAAGCTGGACCTTTGAGCATCCTTTTAAAGGTTATGTTAAAACAGAATGTGTCCAGCTTCGAAAATCACTTATCTACTCTTCTCTGGCCGGCTATTGCTCGGAACGCTCGTGATCGCCGTGCACAACTCACACATTAGTAGTTAAGTCTCGTTTGCAATATTCAAACAAATCGCTAACAGTGTTTGTTTCATATCTTTTGGATTTTAACACTCTTGAAACTCGTCGAATGATCTTTCTAGATAAGCATTTCTTTAAACTGTTTTCCGGAGGCCTTTTTTCGGAGGAAGCGGACAAACCAGGAATACCGAGGAAACTAAATCTATACGTTCCTTAGAGCTAAAGCAGAGCAAGGGGGCACATTATTTTATCCCCAAATTGCTGCACAGAGGCTTTTACAAGTTCTCCTGTATTGAGATGTGGTGTTGGTGACGAATTTTGTGTATACCCTGGACGCCGAGAAGAACAAACCAGTCAATCATTGACCAGCTGGGTATCAGGGCAAGACTCTCGCGGATGTACTTTCAGAGCGTGTTAAATATTTTGGACACATAGCTCGGAGAAATCAGGATCAACCTTGAAAAGCTCATCATCATGGGCAAAGTAGAGGAAAGACGACCACAAGGATGACCACCGTCTGCTGGTCTGATCAAATCAGGGAGCAGACAGGTTTCTCATTAGCTGGAGCCTGGAGACTGGCGGGTGACAGAAGCGCATGGCGTGTCATTGTCAATGGTTTATAGGATGGACACGACCCTCAATCATGAGAAATACGACTGAGAAGAAGAAGATTAAGGGGTATTCGTTTTTTTAACGAGGTGGCAAAGGGGATACACCTCTTTGGGTGCAGTTATATCGAGTTCGTAATTACCCTTACGATAAGAGGAATAAAGAGATAACGTGCCATATTTTTATTCATTATATGCATATTTATTATACTAAAATTAACAACACAAATAATAACATTTAAAACTAAACAATACGAAAGCTCATTTCACTATCAACATAAACATAAATACTTTTGGTCTCACTGACTCAGTCATAGACGAAGATGATAACTTAATCTGTAAAGAGCAAATGAAACCGAAACGGTATTTTACGTAAACTGTTCCACAGTAGTGCGCGGTGGTTCCCCAAAGCTGTTTTCTTTATTTCGTTTTCCGTTATCCCCTGTTGCCTCCCAGCCGCCCCCACAGCCAGGTGAACAAATCCTCCCTCGCAGTTTTCATTTGATTAAAATTCGACATCCGAATGACTAGCTCTGAAGTTATTACTAACAAATTAAATCGGTGCGCTTCGTACTGACCGGCGGGCGGGGCGACGGAGATTGCCAGGGACGGCGCGAGAGTGAAACCATGGCAACGGAACTTATTTTTTAACTTAAAAGTTGAATGAAAACTGGTGAAAAAGAGAGGAGTCTATTTGTGAATATAACTCAGAGTGTGTGAAACCGGAAGTATCAAGTCGAGTCCATTTTCTTGGAGTGGATTCGAGTGCTTGGCTTTATGTTTACAGTATTTATACTTATGTTTTATTCACTCGCTACACAGCTTGTTACGCACGAAATAGAATAACTAGACTGAAAGCTAGTATCTAGATATTATATCTAGAGATATTTGGTAAGATATAAACAAAAATGTTTATTTGTTCAAGCTCTTTGATAATACAATGATTTCCTATTTATTGTTTCTTGAACGATGATGTAAAACTCCGCATTAAATAATTAATACAAGTTCCAGGGAATACTTTTCAATATTCAGAGGTTTAACCCTTAATTATTTTCAATGATGTATTCAGCCATGTCAATTACCTTAACCACCCTACGTATTTAAACGTTCTGTACCATTCTGCGCTATCCCGTATCAAGTACGCGCTTGAGATAAAGTAATGTACCTAAAATGTATAAACTGTTAGGGATACGCGCGTGTGCCAACAACACTCGAGTACAAGTTTTCATAAATATGATAGTTTTACAAGTAATACAATACAATAATAAAACTTCTAGTACACAGACATTTTCATTCGTATAATTATACAATGATTTCAATATTTATTTAATTGTGAAATAAAAGTAAAAGCGAATAAATAATAAAATCTGAAGTTAAGTCCAGATTGCGAAAATTAAAAACTAAAAGCAAAGATTGGAGTGAAACAGGCTACATTTGATAACACCGTAAAGCAAAACACGTCACAACTATTAAATAAATATAAACTTCTACAAATCGAACACTTCGGTAAGTAAACATAATTTTTATATTAGGGTATTCGGAAAAATAATTCAATTTTATATTTCATAAACGAGGGAAGGACATTCTATTACTACGAACTATTATTAATATCACTATCGTTGCAGCTACATTAATTATGGATCGTGTTGTGATGACCGTTAAGAAATCAGGAACAGGAAATAAAACAAGATCATTTCAGATTAAGCCATAATATTATCACCGTTATTTATGTAAGGCAGATGATTGCATCATTAGCAAAATTAAAAAAGGATCTCTGAGATGGTTTGGACATATGCAACGAATGGACCAGAGAAGAATGGTTAAAATGTTGTTTACAAGCAGTGTGAGTGGAAAGAGAAGCCGTAGAATACCAAGGAAAGCATGGCACGACCAAATTAATCAAATACTGAAAGGCGGCCACATTCGAGGTCGAAAAATCGACGAGCGTGTGTGTTAAGATGTATGATTGTGGAGGAAGCTAGAGACGTATGTCAGAACAGAACGGTTTGCGGTCCATCTTCTGTGCCTACCCCTCCGGCGGAACGGCGTGTTGGTTAGTTAGTCAGAGTACAAAATATTAACTGGAAAGTGTATTTTGTCAAAGATATGTTAATATAAGTTTATTGTGTAGTATTACATTGCGTGTTCGGGTATTACAAGAAGCTCTTCAGGACTAATCGGATGAAGATGTGTTAATTTGACCTTCTTGAGCGGAATTCCAAGGCCTGGAAAGAAAAACGTTACTCTGTGTTTAAATAAACTAATCAGGAAACTGTATACTACTGATGTTACTATACTCTCACGGATAGTTTAGGCTTCCATCTTTAGAAATGCATATTTTTCATATAATTTGACTGTATAATTTGACAGTAATATCATATTGGTGGGTTTTAAGCTAGAGAAATCCAAACCATGTCACTTCCATCTGATGCAAAAACGCTTTTAGAAAACGAACATATCAATTAAACTATAAAACTATTTTAAGATAGCCATGTATCATAAAGTCACTCAGGAGAAAGCCCGGTGGTGGTACAACAGCGTTTATAATAAATTATTGAATATGCTTTATTATAAATAAAGGGTTACTATCTCTCCCACTTTATCGAGTAGTTGAGGGCACGAGTAAGGTGACTACGTAGTATAAACATTCCAGAAAATAAATCTATGACAAAAGTAGATCTGAGCTGAATAGCTTGGTATGGTAAATGTGCGCGGAAACCAAACCCACGAAATCACCAAGAGTTCTAGATGGGCTTACTTGTCTTCATCGAAGTGAAATACTCCTATCTTTATAAAAATGTCAAAATAACTCTGTATTCACTGGGAGGAATTCAATAATCGCAATGAAAATACTCACATCGCATCGAAAGCCAATTTATTGACCTAGGCAATAAGAGCTTGGACCCCACGAACAAGGGTTACTCCCCGGTAGCTGATGGGGTTCTGATGACGTTTGTGGAGCTGGTGTAGTTGAAGGTTGTCCTAAGTTCCATCTGACTTGTATGCAGTACTCCACGCTCTGTATGGAACAAACAAGCAGTAAGCTTGTAACATTGCGAATAACAACACATATTTTCAAAATATTTCAATGTCAAAGGAAAATATGGGATAGATAAACCCGAAACAACAAACATTCGCAATCCGTCTTTGTGTCTTTACTCACGTTACATCGAACAGCATTTTCTTGACTTTCGCACCAATAGCTTGGACCCCATGCGCAAGGGTCATTTCCCGGTGGCTCAGGAGTGTCTGATGTGGTTTGCGGAGCTGGTGTAGTTATAGGTTGTCCTAAGTTCCATCCGACTTGTACGCAGTACTCCACGCTCTGTATAGAACAAGCAAGTAGTAAGCTCGAAACGTTATAAATAACAACAAACAATATAACGAGTGTCAAGGAGAAAAAATGCGATAGACTCGAAATAACAAACATTCGCGATCCATCTTGCAAGTAGAGGGTACTACATAGGACATTGACTTCGGGATGAGAGTTTGCAGGATTATATTACACCCCAAAAGTCATCAGCCAGCCAATTTCTAGAAAAAAGTCTTTAAATTTTTTACCGTTGTTAAAAAAAAACATGACGGGAATTGAAACGGATACTAACCGGCTAGCGAGGTAGGGAAGCCAAGCATTCCTCTCAGCCACCTAGATATGGATACTAGTGATACAACGGTGAAAATTTCAAAAGCTTTTTTTTAATTGAAAAGACTTGCGCTATCTTACTTTGGATAATGGAAGATTCTTAGGGGGTACAAAAAATCTGCGAAATCCCATCCCGAAGTCAATTTTCTATGTCGTGCCCTCCCCTTGTTAGTTTCATTACTCACATTACATCGAACGGCATTATCTTGACTTTCACACCAAAAGCTCGGACCCCACGTGCAAGGGTCACTTCCCGGTGGCTCGAGAGTGTCTGCTGACGTTTGCGGAGCCGGTACAGGCGTAGGTTGTCCTCCGTTCCATATAACTTGTTTGCAATATTCCACTTTCTGTACAGAACAAATTAGTCACGGAATAAAAACAGGAGTCTACAAAGTACGGACAGCCAAAGATTTAATAAATAATCATATCACATTGAACGGCGTTATCTTAACTTTGACAATAAAACTTTGGACCATACGAGCTAGCATTAATGCCCAGTAGCTCGACAGTAGCTGGTGGAAGGTTGTTGTACGATCCACACAGCGCTTATACAAAACTCCAATCTCTGTATATACGAGTATGTTTATATGTAAGTGATTAAGTCGAATGTATGACAATTTGTGACATAAGCGCGAGCGCTGAGGAACTGGATCAAGTTACCGAATTTATCTATTTCGGAAGCATGTTTACAAGAGATGGATAAATGGAAAAAGACATCGAAAGAAGGGTCGGTGCTGGAAAAAACATTAATGGCTCTCTGAAAGTCATCACTGCAAATATAAATATTTCAATTAAAGCAAAGATAGCAGTACATAATTGAGTTCTTCCCAACACTTATGTATGGAAGTGAAGCTTGGATCTGGCAAACAAAGGATGAAAGTAGGATAAATGCCGTAGAAATGAGATCACTAAGAAGAATTTGTGAGAAAACGATACATGATAGAATACCGAACGACGAAATAAGAAAGAAATGTAAGGCAGATGATTGCATCATAAGTAAAATAAAAAAGGATCCCTGAGATGGTTTAGAAATATGGAACGAATGGGAGAGAATTGAATGAATTCAAATGTCGGCAATGTTTATTGAAATCAATATAAAAAAAGAAACGAGAGCGAATTAAATTGCCATGCGAAGAACCTTTAATAGAAGGGTCCTTGTAAAACGAAGTTTCTCATAATAAGTACTTTAAAAATAACATTATTATTATTATTATTGTTTTGTTGAATCGTTCTTTACATCATTACAGCGCAAGCCAAAGCGATGTAAAGGGTATAGCTATCAAATTGATTCTCGTGACATGTGATAGCTAGCTAATCTATCGCCAATCTATTGTCACATGAATTCTGCCCGAGACCAAAAATATGTGCGGAAATGGATAGTTTATAGTTAAGCGGTTACCGTAAGGATAATAAAGTCTAGGTTACTATTATTTTTAAATCCAGTTTAATAATTGCTTCCATTTATACAATATATAGCCCTATCAATATGGGTAATTCCAGTGACTTACAAGATATCCAAATCTAATACAGTTGGACAGTACTCCTTTCAACGACACATATCATAGTCAAAATAATCGTACTCTGGAAGAGTTTGCGAAGCATCAGCGATAGTAAGAGAGACGGGTACTTACCCCACAGTGGGCGGCGGTAGTCTCGTTGGCGCACCAATAGCTTGCTCCCCTCATGCAGGGGCAACCAGGAGCGGAGGGATGAGTCGGGGCGACTGGAGTAGTCGGGGCCATTGGAGTATTCGTGGTTGTGGATGTTTTATGTAGCTCGTTATATTCAGAGCAGAATTCAACGGACTAAATAAGTATAGAAAATGAGTAGAGGATAGTGGCTGTGTTTCTCTGATCATCATTTCAACAGGTATAACCCTTGCAACTATACTCGAATCATTAAAATAGTTTACGTATCGAAAAATATAATAATAGAAGAGAATACGAATAAATTTCCATATTTAATAATTCATACGAATGAAAACTGTCGTTAACTAGAAGATTTATAATATGGAATGATATATTTCGCCTTTATTATCAAATGTGACATTCCCATACATTATACTAGAACTGCTATTAGAAAACAGACGTTACCATTCGTATTAATTATTTACAATTAATATGTAATTAATTTTGATAGTTCAAGCTGTTGCAGTGCGTTAATAATTTTCTAGTTCAATAACATGAGTGTCAACAATACAATGTATCAGATGTGTACTTACTTTGCAAACTATAGCGTTTTCGGCATTTAGGCACCAGAAACTCGGGCCCTGCGTGCACGGGTCGCTTCCGAGCGGCGCGAGGGTCGTGGAACCACTCCACACGTACATCTCGCAGAATTCCCGCGCCTTAAAAGGTAGATGCGTGTTATTTTACTATACTATATTAGTACCTACTCGTAAGGCCGCGAGATAGGAGTGACCCCCCTAGCACACTGCAGCGAAAGCGAAACGGGAAGAAAACTCTACCGAATAGCGAAAATCTGTATATCATGTTTTTGAAAGCGGACCGAATTTAGTTCGCCTTAGGTCCGCGATATGTTCGCACATTGAAAGTTTCAATCTAAAATCTAAAATCAATTCAAAATTTATATTTAAATTGAAACGTTGATTTTATCTCTATAAGAACAACCATTTATATATGTGTTACTGTAAGCAAAATGGAGGTGACAGGTATCTTGCATATTCTTCAGCGTCAGAACCTTTGTCACTATACATAATGTGCTATTTTTCATTATGAATTGGTTAGAGCTAAGTTTAACATATCAGTATAGGGTGTATCTAATGTCAAAATGGGGTAGATTCAGTTCGCATCCGGTCAATCATTCAAATAGGGGTACTACGCAAAAGCGATACGAAATTGAAAAGGTACGAAACGGTCCGCTTTCGTTTCGCTTTCGCGTCTTCTGTGCTATGCGCATGAGTACATATTTCGTGCATCATGGATGCTTCAGTAATAAAATAAACCAGTCAAAAGTTGTAGGTATAAAGTACTTACACCGATCATTTCACACCGTTGGACGTTTTTACTGCTTCTGCACCAAAAAATTGGACCCTGCGTGCAGGGATTCCCTATTGTAGTATGCGGGAAGGCCGAGGTACTCGTAGGATCTGGTGAAGCGGGAGGATCGACCGGGCTAGCGGGATGCACAGGGACTGAGGAAGGAATTTCTTTGATTGGAAGATTTCCATAGGATAAGAGCTATGGGTGTGCATACAGGCAGGTCATCTCTGTTAGGTAGCAAAGTTTATAGTTAATTATTTATTTATTTGGTACGATGTTGGATTTGCAATTTATTTTTCTCATAACTATTCTCGTATACTCGTATATCTCTATTATAAAATATCATTAATCATTTTATCACTTTATCATTTATTTACACAAATATCACAAACAAAACAGACGCTTTAACCCACGTGGTCTGCAACCTCACAATTATATAATAAGAAATATTTAAAAAAAGAACAGTAAAAATGGACATAAAGACTACATATCAGAGATAACACTACATTGATATTGCATCCTGCCAAAATACCACAACATTGATATTGCATACCTGTAGCAAATCACACTATCACGAAATATGGTATTTGTTTAATAAAGATAAGAGGGAAATATAACGTTCAAAACTCTGAAATTTTAGAAAATAAGAAACAATATAAACAATGAAGATATTATATTATAAACAACCAAATTCAATTAACCTCAAAACCAATAAATGATTTGTTCCCTATGTCTCATAATTCAAACAAAATTCTTCGCTAGTTTCAATCCAAAGGTTTGGTTTGCAGCAAAGTGTACATACCTGTATAGCTGGTTCTTGAGATGTCACTTGGACCTTTTGTTGTGGTAGTTTCTCGTTGCTTTCCACGTCAGTATGCAGGAGGTTATGTATACATAATTACTTGTTTAATACATTTTAGCTATTGATTTCATGACATGTGGTAGGTAGCTAATCTATCGCCATTTTATTGTCACGTGAATTCTACACTAGAGCAAATACAGTATGACTGTCAGATTGCCATCGCCGGGATTCGAACCCGGGACTTTGGTGTGCACGTCATAGCTCTTGCCACTCTGCCACGAAGGTCGTATAAATTTTGTAACAAGTAAGAATAACCCTAGACATAATTCATCGCCCCTTTAATTATTATATTTAGCATATAACGATTCTGTTTCATTTTATTATTAAAATTTCTACACTGAGGAAGGGCGTTAGTGGCCCGAAATACGTTGGTGAAAAGTGCATAAAAGTATTGAAAAAACAATGTTTCAAAAAAATTATTTAAATATAAATGCACTACATAATGTTATGGTGAATATAGAAGAAATGAATATTATTTATGTAACGATTTAAAACTTACCACAAATCAAGGCATGGAGAAATATACATAAATAAGCAATAATGTTCATGTTTATGTATTTGTTATTTTTCTAGTAGTCTGGAAGTCTATTTATAATTGAATGACGGTTGGACTATACAACACTCCTTTATATTAAAGTGGTATGTTTTATCAATGTCTTTTAATTGTATTGACCATAAAAATAATCATAAAAAATACGGGATTTTAAAAATGACACGAATTGAATTCGCACGAAGTTGGCGAGTTATTAAAAATTAACTGGGTTTAAAAATATTCTGCACGGCACAGTGGAATAGGCTAGTCGAGCATTCGTCGTGCGTCTGATGTAATTCATTTGGGCATTTTTTTCAAAATAACGAAAGTGGTATGTTTTTATTAACCCTTACCACTCCTTTGTCGAATGCCAGCCGACATCGCTATATGTACGCTACAACTTAGTTGTCGGCTAGCGGCCGACAAGATAAGACTTGCACGCGGTGTATTTTCGCGCGCAAAACGTGACACGTGTTATTATTTCTTGTGATTATTCGTTAAAAAACATTTAATTTCACGTTTTAATAAGATTTTGACTGTTTCCGTTTTTATTTTACTATTAAATAATCCTTGCGAATTCACATAACCTAAAATGGCGTAAACTTCGCGTGATACGTCATGCAGAGGAGCGATTAGAGTACAAGCCCCATTTCATTGCGAAACTGGACAAAGGTTCTAAAGACTGTACTGTGTGCAGTAACAGAAAGATTCCAGGGGGAAGACGGATAACAGTGTGGTTTTGTGAGACCTGTTCCAGAAAACCTGGTCTCCATCCTGGAGATTGTTTTAAAAAGTACCATACTATGCAAAACTATAAGTAGTCCATAATGTTTTTTAAATTGTTTTTTATTTGAAGAATAAATCATTTCAAATGAATTTTTAACGATTTTTTTTGTAACTAACTATCAATAAAAATATTTTGACATTATTTAAATTAGACTGACAAAACTGATTGGCTGACAAACATTATCAAAAAATAATGGAGTGGTAAGGGTTAATGTATTTTTTTTGCATTGACTATTAAAAGATACAAAAAAATTACGGGCTTTTGAAAAAGGCACCAATTGAATTTGGCACGAAAAAATACTGCACGGTGCAGTGGAATAGGCTATCGAGCATTTGTCGTGCGTCTCATTTAACTCATTTGGGCAGAAGGACGTTATTTATTAGGGACACATAACTAACTAACCATCACGCCGTCTATCCAAAGGGGTAGGCAGAAAGAATGGAACTTTTTGAACATTCATACATCGTGTCATGGATGCACGTCGATTTCTCAGACTCCTCACGTGACCGACATTTAATATTTGATTTTATCGTGTGTACATTTTATCGATTTGATCGTCGTTTACATATTATTTACCATTCTTTTTTCATTCATTCTTTCCATTTGTCCAAACCATCTTAATGATTATTTTATCATTTTGTTCATAACACTTACATCGCACTGCATTCATTTCTTATGTTTGCATTTGTCAATCATATACATATTTACTACATATTTTTTCTATGTTCGCCATACTTTGTGTTGTAGATGCTTTATTCGTTTTTTATATACTTTGTATTACATAAAATTTCTTCTATGTTCGCCATACTTTGTGTTGTAGATGATTTATTTGTCTTTTTCTTTTTTATCGTACTTTGTATATACAACACCATGAAAATTACATATCAGTTATAACATCTGTCAAAACTGATCATATTTGTAAACAATTTTATAATATTTTAAATATGTGTCTTTATAATATGTATCACTGAAGAAGGATTGGTTGTCCGAAACATGTCTGTTATGTAATTAAATTTTTTTAATGTTAGTGTTATATATACAAAGTATATAAAAAGAAAAAGAGAAATACTCCATATTTGTCTAATATTTCTCATTTCTATTGCATTTATTCTACTTTCATCCTTCTTTAGCCAGATCCACGCTTCACTTACAAACATAAAGGTCGGTATAAGAACACTATTTGGGACATGTTGTTTTAAATTAAAATAATACTCTTTTGAAATTCTGACAGTTTGGCGTAACTATTGTATTTAAAACAAAGATAATTTGTAAAACAGACATTTATTAATACATGTTATCTATAATATTTATTTTGAGAAATAAGTGGTTTTTTTTGTTCAGTACTGTGAAGATAGAGAGAGATCAAATCGATACTGTTAATTTACTTTGTTGATTGCATATTTTGTGATTTTTAGGCAAAGCACAATTTAAAGTCTTTATTGAGAAGACGCCTATTATCTTTCTTGGGATGATGATGATGACGATGAAGGATTGTGAAGACGTCACCGAAAAATAACAGGTAAATCGTCGCAGAATAAACGAAAATGTGAAAATATTTAGATTTAGGACATACGGTGTTTAGAAAATAAATTTTAAAATAATTAATCATTAAAAAAATTCTCACACGCAAAGAAAAAAAACTTCTTCTTCTTCTTGTAATACATCTGTCGATCTGCGACACAAAAATCATGTCTCGTCTATTATTTTAACTATTTCGCAAGTTTTTCTTACGTCTACGTTGCGGACACGATCTCGGAGAGTTTTTCCAGTAATTGATCTTATGACCTTCATCATCGATGTTCTTAGTAGTTCCTTGGTTCGCACAGTGTCGGCCCGCGTCTCTACAGCGTACGTCATGATAGGTCGCACGCATGTTTTATAAATTCTGATCTTGCTGTCAATACGCATGTGCTTGTTCTTCCAGACCAGATTCTTCAGACATTCTGACACGGCAGAGGCTTTACTGACTTGTTCTCGTACTTCGGTATAAATGTAATTTTGGCTGCAGATCTATACCCAAATGTCTGGAACACATTACTTGCTCCACAGGTATATCATCAACAGCCAGCTTACATATTGAAGGTTGTCTGGATATACTGAGACTTTTTGTTTTGTTGACTGATATAGCCGTATTGCCTTTCACGACATCGTCTGCATAGAAAATGACGTTCACAGTTTTACTGCCCATTTTATACACCTTTGAATATTGTTAATATTAGAGATTTATCGTTTTATTGTCCGAGGAATATAAATAGAAAATTAAAGATTTAACTTTGTTTGTCTTTCAATCCTGGAGACTGGTTTGCAGTAAAGCCTACTGTATCAACATCTTTGCTGATTCTTGGGATGCCACTTATGCATTTTTAATGTGGTAGTTTCTCATTGCTTCCGAAATTGTTGTATACAACAGAATAATCGTACCCAATTACTGTATATATGTTTTTAGCTATTGATTCTCAAGAATCATTCATCATATGCATGCCATTTTCACTACTTGTATGACTTATGTATTCATCTCCATTCTTATCTAAAGATTCTAAAGTATAAACATAGCATCTTTTTTGTATTACTTGGATGTCACTCCAACTGTGATTGTTGGTATAATCTAGTTTAAATATTAGCATATAATGAAAGAGCTTTTTCACCATCAAGACATGATCAAAGTTAGTCGAAATGTAATTATTACTAATGGAACGATAAACATTTGGGATATATTGTTTAATAAATTTAAAAATTGTTTAATATTTAATACATTGAAATATTGTTTAATATTATAAATTGACAAAATAAAACTAATTCGAATGTTGAACGCCAAAAAGTTATTCAGGACGGTTAACTTGAGTACGTGAGCAGAATTTCACTGCCTGGAAAGAAAATTATTAGAAAATTATATTAGAAAATAAACTGACCATACATACGAGTATGTTACGTATATTATTGATATGATAATGCGTTGTGATGTATCCTCTCGTGGATTCTTTAGACTTCCGTCTCTTGTAAGTATGTATTTTAATTATTTTTGTGAATCACGATATAAATGTAACATAATTAGTGTATACAAAATACTCACGTTACACTGGATGGCGTTTTTTTTACTCTGACACCAGTAAATTGGTCCCAATGAGCAAGGGTTGTATTATGGCTCCGGTGGGCTTATTGAAGGAGGAGGTGCTCCTACCGTCGGTAAACTAAGTGATGTTGTAGGGGCTTCTACAATAGGAGTAGTTGGTGGGTTTTGTCCTAACCATACAGCATCTGTGCAGAAGTCTAGCGCCTGTTAAGAAATAAAGGTTGATTAGATTAGAGTACTCCATTCAAGAATCCTTCTGTTGATGTCAGTTGATGTACTCCTTGCACAATAATATATTACGACAATTGGTAAAGGAAGAAGCTTGGGACAGTGATTTGATTCATGTCTGTTTTATAGTATTACAATATAACAACATGTATATAAGCTAGTAAAAAAGTGTTAAGTTAAGTTAAGTTCTTTCATACACTTGTCCATATACAGATTGAACAACCATGGAGACATCACGCAGCCCTGCTTAACACCCTTTGTGATATCAAACCAGGGCGTGATGTCTCCATTTACCCTAACACACTCAGTGCTTCCTTCGTAGAGAGAAACAACCGCCTGTATCAGTTTTGTGCTCACTCCGTATTCGGACAAGATTGACCACCGTTTATCTCTGTTCACTCGATCATAGGCTTTTTGCAAATCGACAAACGCACAAAAAGCTTACGGTTTTTGGCCATAAACTTCTCCGCAAGCGTCTCCGCAATACTCTTTCAGTCGTCGTTATTTTTACTCTTTCTATCAAAATTCGACTGTATAGTTTACCAACGGCACTTAATAGACTTATTGCCCGGTGATTTTCACACTCTATACGAAACCCCTTTCCCTTATATAGAGGCATGATAACAGCCCTCCTCCAGTCGAGCGGCGTGTATCCTTTCTCTAAACACTGGTTAAAGAGTCTATATAACCATGCTGTAACCACCGGCCCACCGTTTTTGATAAACTCTAAGGCTACACAGTCATATCCGACCGTTTTTCCACCTTTCATACAGTTTTCAGCACCTACTATCTCGTTCAATTTATTTTTGTCATATCATTTCCGCTATTCGTGCAACTCTCATTTGTAAAGCTCATTCTAATTGAACCTTCAGTCATTTAACTGCCATACATATCTTTAAAGTACTCCATCCATCTTCCTTGTATACTTTTAAAATCAGTAATCATTATTCCCTCACTGCTTAAAATTGCTTTCGCACAACCACTTTCGGGAGGATTTCGGGCTTTTTTGAATTCCCTCCAGAACATTTTTATGTTCCTCTGGAAGTGATTCGTCATCTTAAGTCCGTCATCCTCCTTCATTTTATTCTTTTTCGCTCTAACTTGACGTTCTAACGACGGCTAACTTGACGTTCATCTTGCAAACTTTGTACGTTTCTTTTGCATTTTGATATTTCACCCAATCAATTTTATCCAAAGATAACATATTTAACCATGAATCAATATTTAACCACGATTTTTTTATACAGTCATCCCACCAAGCATCTCCATTTCTCCTTCCTAGCACACATGTACCACATACCTCTTTGGCTGCTTCACATAGACTTTCTTCGCTTTGAAATGTTGATATTTACCGATTGCGTTAAATTTTGACGAAACGTTGCATTTAAATATGCGCGTGTTTTATATGCTCTTCTTCTTCTTTTAGAAGAAATCGATTGCTTTATAAATTTTACACAACGTTGCATTCGAATACGTGCCGTTGGTTTCGGGACGTGAACATTAAACACCATTTGGGACTATTTTCTATTTAATCAAACTGAGCCACAGAAATGCGTGGCTGGGTACAGCTAGTTTCTCAAAATAAAGTTGCTATTACCTAACAGTAATAATATATTGTGGAGGATGTACTACACATTGGAAACTTGGTGAAAATAAGATCTTAGCTAAATAGCTCGATCTGGTAAATATCAATAGTTCTGTACTAACATACTGCCCACACTCGGTAGGATCTGAGTTACGAAGTACGGACTTCTTATCGAATTGCAATGGTGCCCTTGTTTTAGTCGTCGGGAAAATTGATCTGGCGTTGAATGAAGAAACACTTACATTACAACGAACGGCGTTTTCTTGGCTTTGGCACCAAAAGCTTGGACCCCACGTGCAAGGGTTTCCCAGTGGCTCAGGAGGGCCTGATATCGTTTGCGGAGCAGGTGTAGTTGTGGGTTGTCCCAAGTTCCACCCGACTTGTGCGCAGTACTCCACGCTCTGTATAAAAAAAACAAGTAGTAAGCAGTATTGTAAAAAAGGAGAAAATATTTTCAAAAATGTAAAAACAGTTGAGGAAAATAATGCGATAGACTCGAAATAATAAACATTTGCAATCCGTCTTAGTGTCTTTACTCACATTACATCGAACGGCATTTTCTTGACTTTCACACCAAAAACTCGGACCCCACGCGCAAGGGTCACTTTCCGGTGGCTCGGGAGCTTCTGATGACGCTTGCGGAGCTGGTGTAGTTGAAGGTTGTCCTAAGTTCCATGCGACTAGTACACAGTACTCCACGCTCTGTATAGAACAAACATGTAGTAAGCTCGAAATATTGTAAAAACCAACAAATATGAAAAAAATAGCGGAAATGAAAATGCAAAAGACTCGTAACAATAAACATTTACGATCCATCCAAGTATTTTTACTCACATTACATCGAACGGCATTTTCTTGACTTTCACACCAAAAACTCGGACCCCACGTGCATGGGTCACTTCCCGGTGGCTGAGGAGTGCCTGATGTGGTTTGCGGAGCTGGTGTAGTTATAGGTTGTCCTAAGTTCCATCCGACTTGTACGCAGTACTCCACGCTCTGTATAAAACAAACAAGTAGTAAGCTCGAAATATTGTAAAACAACAAATCCATCGTAGTGTCTTTACTCACATTACATAGAACGGCATTTTCTAGACTTAGACACCAAAAGCTCGGACCCCACGCGCAATGGTCACTTTCCGGTGGCTCGGGAGCTTCTGATGACGTTTGCGGAGCTGGTGTAGTTGAAGGTTGTCCTAAGTTCCATGCGACTAGTACACAGTACTCCACGCTCTGTATAGAACAAACATGTAGTAAGCTCGAAATATTGTAAAAACCAACAAATATGAAAAAAATAACGGAAATGAAAATGCAAAAGACTCGTAACAATAAACATTTACGATCCATCCAAGTATTTTTACATACATTACATCGAACGGCATTTTCTTGACTTTCACACCAAAAGCTCGGACCCCACGTACACGGGTCATTTCCGATTGGAAGATGGGTCGTGGAGCTATTCCACACGTTCGCATTGCAGAAATTCAGTGCCTTGAATATATGAAGTGTGCGTTAATGTAATATAATATATATTAAATTAGTAAGTATAACTGCGCGATGAGATTTTGTATGAAAGGTGCTTCACTTAACATAAATCAATCAATAGGCGCAAATACTCGTATTAGGTACTTACGTCACACCGTAGTGCATTCTCACTGTTTTGACACCAAAAAGTTGGACCTTGCGCGCATGGGTGCTCCGTTGTGGGTGGAATTGCTGTGGTACCGGGATCTACTGGGTCAGTGGGATTTACTGGGGTAGGGGGTTCTACTGACACCGGTGGATCTACTGTGACGGGGGGATCTACTGGCACTGGTGGACTTTTTGTGACGTGCCACGAAGGCGTTGGGTGTGCATATATCATGCCTGTAAGATCATTAAAATATATACATATCTATTATATAATATATTAATAAAATTAATGTATTACAATTAAGTTAAAATACAAATAACGGTAATCTTGTAGTGTTGTAATACAAATATGTTAAAAATTAAAATATTATATTCAACAGTAACATTGAATTTCCACCAAGACATTTCTATAATCATACTGATATTTTAAAATCCAAGTTAATTTACAGTACTTTATCGTAAAAAAAGTTAAATAAAAAATACAAACTTACCCCAAATCAACGCATGGATGAATGTAAACTTCATGGTGATATTTGCTGATTATTCTTCCAGTATTCTGGAGATCTAATGGCTTATGGATCGTAGAGGGTCTATTTATATTGTATTAAAGTGATTTGTTTTATTGGTAGTGATTATTTATAATTACGTTTAATTATATACGGGCTTTAAAAATGCACGAATTAATTAGCATTTTAGTAATGAAAAATAACTGGGTTTTAAAGAAAATATTTAATTACGAGATTGATAAAGTTGTCAAATATAAACTATATCAGTTACTCTAGATATTGGGAGGTCTCTTGTTTGGAGGAGGCACAAGATACAACGGTCTTTGGGGTACCTTGAGATTATTAAATTTTATTTTTGGTGTTTTCTGTGAGTGGCAGATTAAAGATTGCGAGGGCTGCGTTCGATAATATGAGATCATTTTTTTGCAATGACAACATTAACTTAAAATTAAGACAGAGAATGTCAAGTGCTATATTTGGTCCATATAACTTTACGGAATGGACACCTGGACCCTCAAAGTGAAAACAATAAGCCGTATAGAAGCACTTGAAATGTGGCTCCATCGCAGAATCAATTCACCAACAATTAGGTGCTATATAGAGCCAAAGTAGGAAGATAATTGTTGTCTAATATAAAGTCTAGAAAGATGGCATATTTCGGACACATTTTCCACAACGACAAATACGGTTTGCTGCATCTCATCATGAAAGGGAAGATTGAGGATGCGCGCGGTGTGGGAAGACCTCAGATGTCCTGGCTCAAGAACATCAAGTAACGGACCTGAATTCGGAGGGTGGGGGAGTTGTTCCGTCTGGCACAGGACAGAGAAGCCTGATATGGCACTCTAAGAAGATGAAAAGAAGTATGCTGCGCACGTGGATGATACGAGAAGAGATAAGATTGTCGCGATTAGGAACCTAGCTGATCTTGATATGGTGAAATTGCATGTATCAACCTCTCGACATATAAATGAAAATGAGATTAAAAATAAAAGAAGCATGGTTTCGTATCACACGTTACTCCAAGCCTGTGGCCGCTCAGGATCACTCTAGTATCTAAGTGGTTTATTTATATTGATAAAATTTACTTTAGCGGTTTAGTGGGTAATAAAAGTGTTAAGTAATTTCGTGAGTTCGTCGATAGTAATGTTTGCACTAAATGATGGAGCTAAGTACTTCCTTGCACGTAAGCAACAATTAGTTTCACGGATAAGAATAAGTTCCTTCTTAGGGAATCCATGTGCTAGTCTAATAGAGGAAACAGTGTCTTTCAGAGAGACTGGTACCTGTTCTTCACACACCACCATTTGTCGGCAACCGTGTGTCTTGTGTTTTCAACATTGAAAATTAGTTAAGTGTTTTAATTTCTTAAATTATCTACAATTGTGAAATTTACACTCACCACTAAATGTGAAGATATCTGGCCCCCATTAACGAGTCACTTCGTATTTTTCCTTCAAGACACTTCTGCCTGAAATCTTTTTTTAATAATAAGTATCACAAAGTGAAACGTGCTTAATGCGTACGTGTAATTGAAGATCTTTTTAAGTATGTTTACAATATTTATTTTATTTTAAATATTGTTTTATTTTAGCACATACTTTTGTGCTAGAAATAAAATATCTTTCGTTGACCAAAAAAGGAGAAAAAACTCTATAACCAAGTCAAACCCAACCCGGAGCTTCTTTGACATATTAGAAGCAGAGATTCATGGTTGTAATGGGCGATCAGGTCAGGGAGGACAATAAAGATGGCGTTGAATGAACCTGGGATGTTCTACGGTGGCGCTAAGTCTTCAAAGAAGATCACGCCTTGGTGTCAGGTTCCAACCAACAACAGGCGGAAGTCACAATCAATAGAGAATAATGCTCGTACTAAAGCATTATCAAATGGGTGTGTCGAAAATAAAAAGTATATTGATTACACCCCAGAATATATAAACATAACAAAAAAACGATATGACAAGTAGCAAGGTTAGAGTGGCGCTGTTTTGGTGTGGGTTTGTTGTATGAATATTATACTTACAAATGTTTAAATAATAATGAAATAAAACGATGTTTTTGAACTATTCCAACTTTTGTCATTATTTCGACAGCGACCGGTTTCGCCAGGCTCGCTGGCATCGACAGACTGGGCCAGTCAGACAAGTCTGTCGATGCTAGCGAACCTGGCGAAACCGGTCGCTGTCGAAATAAAAACAAAAGTGGAAGTAATTCAACTACATCGTTTTATTTAATTATTATTTAAAATGAACTTGCATCAAGAGATTTCAGTAAAATCATTTGATTATCCGAACAAATGTTTTATTACTTCGAAAGGATTTCTAATTTGAAACAACAATACAATTGTTTTTGTATGTGATCATATGGTAGTCAAAAGTTGATAATTCGTTTTTCACTTTCTAACTGACACAATATGGTGACGTTTGAATCTCTTAAACGATAAAACCAAATTTTTACTTTGTCATTCAAATATTAAACATTCATTCTTCTTCTTCAAGTGCCCTCTCGGGTCCCCCCAACGTAGGCGATCACCTCGGCGAACCTGTCCCTGTCCTGCGCCGCTCGGAACAGCTCCTCCACAGGGGTTCGAACGGATAGTAGGGCTACGATGGGGTATACTTTGCTGGAAAGTGTACTTCTATAAAATTTCGTAATGCGCCATGTTGCAATAACACCCGCAACACTACTACCAAGTCCAACCCACTAGCGTCCTCGAGTGGTCTCTCAGGCCCCGCGAACCCCGGGCAATGTGGCCACTGACATTACCATCAGTGTCATAGCGGATAATGAGTGGGCGAATGGCAAGTGTCCGGCGCCATAAAACCGGACCCCACCAGCTAAGAGAAGGTGACTCATACAGAAAAACCCATCAGAGAAGGCAACGGGAAACCACTCTGACTACCTTTTCCCAGGACTATGGCGAGAAAAACATTTATTAACAATAAAAAACCCTAAAGCAATTATACTTATTTGGCTTTCACTCAGCGCTTGCGCACGTACAAATACAACAATAGATGGTTGGATAATTATAATATATTGTGATCTATTTTCTTTATAAATATTTAAAAATGGGTTAGTCTATTATGAACATTAGATGGCTAGATTCCGATGGTCCCGTGTTGACCGCACGACTGTTTGGTCAAGCCTGGAGACTGTCCTTCCTCTTGTGCTGGCGGGCTAGGTCCGAGCCACACGCCCGTGCAGTACTCTAATGCCTGCAAAGTAATACAGATGTTTATTGTTTCTTGAACAATGATGTAAAACTCCATATTAAATATTTAATACGAATGTAAACGTCAGTTTTCTAGAAGTTTTATTATATTTTATGGGAATGACATGCTTCGCCCTTCTAAGGCATTATCAAATGTCTTTTCTGACATTTGATAATGCCTTAGAAGAGCGAAACATGTCGTTTCCATAATATATAAAAAAAATTCTAGAAAATTGAAGTTTTCATTCGTATTATTTAATTAATTCAGATACTATTATACGTATAATCCTCAAATTAGAATGCAATTGAATTGTTTTCATAAAAATCGAGATATGAATTTAAACCAGTTGTAGGGTCTTATTTAAAATGTAAGCTGGTTGTTAAATGGAGTAAAAATGTAAGAAACTAAGTCATAAACATTATGTAAAAGGTGCAGTTTTTAGAAGTTTCGTTGTATTTTAAGGATAATTAACATGTTTCGCCTTGCTCCACGTCACATTCTTATAATTGAACATCTAGAAAGGCACATTTCCCTTACTGCTATGTACAAAATTAATGTTTACCTTGTGTTCGTTCACATTTTGCTTGAAATAATTATGGCATATTTATTTTGTATCATTGTGGATGAAAAAGTGTTTAAAAAAATCTTATAATTACATGCTAGGTAAACTTAAAGGGAACTGACTGTACTTACCTAACTTAATTTGATCCATCTATATTTATCTGATCCAACATGATCTAATTTGATACTACCAGTATGTATTCACTGATAAAAAAAACAGCCAGATAAAAACGTTAAATGCTAAGCTCCTGGTTAACGGTGAAGACAAGAGTTGGACTCACGTTGCACTTGATAGCGTTATGCAGACTGTGGCACCAGTAGGAGGGGCCCCACACGCAGGGGTTGGCCCCCATCAGCGGCCGGGAGGACGGAGCCTCAGACATCACGCTGCTTTTACAGAATTCTGTTTGCTGGAAAAGTTACTTACATTTAATCCTCTTCATCTTTATTATCACACAAGCGATGCTGTAAAATACATATTATACACAACATTTGTTTTCAATCTAATTACAAACAAAATAGTAGGAGATGTCATTTCACTTGGTTTGGGATACTGCATGGAGAAGGATGTAGTGAGCTTCTAAGATGAGTGAAGACTAAAGACACAATAATGAAGACTAAAGTGCGGGTGGCAGAGATACGTATGCCGAGAACAATAGCGGGAAGGTCTCTTTGAGATAGGGTGAGGAACACGGCTATTCGTGAAGTCTGCAAAGGTGGAAGATATTATGATGGGGCAGATAACGGAGATACGCACGTGAGAGGATGGATTCTCCAGAATCCCACACACGTTGTGGTGCATCAGATTCCTGTTGGCTACCGTCCCCCCAGAAGACCGCCAGAAATGGAGGGATAATAAAAATAATATGCTAACTTTTATAGCGCCGTTTTTGTGATGTAATCAACTCAAGGGCGCATTAAGACGTGTTTTAAATCTAAAAATCTAAATGCGAACGCTGATTTTCGCGTTTTTCTGATTTTCGCGATCGGTTAAAAAGTATAGCTGGGAGTCGACTTCCCAAGAGATGTCAGCCAGAAATACAGGAACACAGGATGTTTTGGAGGATAGCACCTTCATTTTCAAGTCTAAATATAAAATATAACTAAACTTTAACCAAATGAAACCTTTAATAAAAATTTAGTCTTTTTTAAGTAAATGTTTAATTTTAGATTTACACCTGAGGATGAAGGTGATTTTGAATTGTTTCAGAACCAATGAAAAGGATGTGGATAATGGGTAGAAACCATTAGTAATCTTAATAATAAAAATATTTGGAAAAATAATTGATGATTGTGTTTTCATTTTATCTGTTTATCTTTGAGTTGTGAGCGGTTTCGATAAACATTGACATCGTATGAAAATATTAAATAGCAGTGAATTAAATTAAAAAAGCAAGAATATTGTTTTGTGAACAATGATATAAAATTCCAAATTAAATATTGACGAAGACGTTTGTTTTCTGAAAGATTAAAATATTATATGCGAGTGAAATGTTTAGCCTTGCTAGGGGAATAACAAATATGGTTTAATTAATATTTCATAATGCACTAGCAAGGCGAAACATGATATCTATAAATATTTTGAAAAGAATTGTTTCAAACGATGTAATCAAAATGAAATATTGAATAAGTGCAATTGATTATCTTAATTAAAATTTAAGAAAAACGTCGTGTCATTTTAATTTTAATTAATTTTAACTATTATTATTTTGCTGAATCGCTCTTTACATCATTACAGCACGAGCCAAATCGATGTAAAGGGTATAGCTATCATATTGATTTTCGTAACATGTGATAGGTATCTAATCTACCGCCATTTTATAGTCACGTGAATTCTTTACTAGACCAAAGACAGTGTGACAATCACAATGCCATCGCCGGGCATCGAACCCGGGACCTTCGGTGTGGCAGTCAAAGCACTTATCACTCGGCCACGAAGGTGTCGGGAGAAGAATAAAATACTGACTAAAAACAGTTCAGTTGCGGTCCAACATCCATGCTTAGAGCTGCTGCATCCAAAGTAAAAATAGCCATGACGTTGTCCAACCACCGAGAGGAGAGGAACAAGAATAAAAAGAAGGCATTAAATGAATTCTGGAGGGCATTATCTGGTGATGCCGATGGGGAGAGCAATCAACCTGCTGAACATGATCGTTTCGGAGATCGACGTCTTTCATATTCGTGAAAGTACGTTCAGAAGGCAAATACTCTTGACTTTGTAGAATATCTTGTATTCCTAATCTCGAACCATCTCAAATCAAATCAAATCAAATCAGTTTATTTCATCAGCAGATATTACAAAATTAATTTTTAAGGCATCTATTGAGAACAGGTAAAATAATATATTTTGTATAGTATACTACCAGAAACGCATGAGAGACGGTTCAACATTAGGAAGACAGGATACTCTCCAGAATTAAGAGTATTTGCCTTCTGAACGTACTTTCACTGATATGAAAGACGTCGATCTCCGAGGAGACAGCGTTCAGCAGATTGATTGCTCTTCCCACCGGGGTCACCAGAGCCAGGTTGGTTCTAGCGGTGGGTAGGTAAAACGAGATATCTGTCGGGAACAAAAAGACCTACATCTTCCAGCACGGCTCAGTTTTCAAAATATCCCCCAGATTAGACCCCAACATCCCCCCCAGTTCCTGGTATTATATATTTTTATGTTTTACCTGTTATCAATAGATGATAAAATTGTTGTTTGTAATATCTTTTGAGAAAATAAATTGATTTGATTTGATTTGATGGCGTAAATAAAATTATTTTCAACTTTCAGAACTTTGTATAAAATTGAATAATTTATAAGATTTCTATATATCTAACATATTTAACGGGACAATGTAGCTTTATATATAATACAAAAAGTCGTTGCCTTGTAGCTCTCCCCAGGTACTCCTATCTACGATAGACTACGCTGATAACATACGAAGTATCGACACCGCACCACACCGTAGTGAATACTGACCCCGCACTGGAACGCTGTTTCCTCGCTCTGACACCAATAGGATGGGCCTATAGAGCACGCATCTGTATCGGCCACTGGACTGGGCGAAGGGGACGGGCTCGTCTTGGGAAATTTTCGTATCCACACATTGTTTGTACAGAACTTCAGTGCCTAGAAAATTATAAATATAGTTAATTAGTATAGAATTTCTTCTATATTCGCCTTCACTTTGTGTTATCATATTTGAATAAACAATAACAACTTATAGTTCCGAATACCTGACCGGTATTCGGAACCGGTATTCGGTTGTACCTAACTTTATTTTATTCTCTTGCTTTATTGTATTTATTTGTTGTCTTGTTTTTTGAGTCTAGTTTCTCTTTGTTACTTATATCTTGTATTTTCTTTTGAGTTTTAGTTTCTCCTTGTTACTTATATCTTGTATTTTCTTTTGAGTCTAGGTTCTCTTTGTTACTTATATCTTGTATTATTTTTTCTTCTGAGTTATTTAGATTCGGATTTAATTTTTTCTTCTGATTTCATAGATATATTATTATCTTTCATAATCTACTTATATTTTTTCTTTTTCGCCATTTCTTAATATATTCTAAGTTATGAATAGCCGAATTTCTAACACCCTGATGATGGAGGCCGCAAGGGCCTCCGAAACGTTGGTGGAGCTTGACGAGAGGGAACACGGTTTCACCCCGAAAAATATTTCAGAATAACACTTAAATTAGAATATACATTATACAATAAAATATGGTTTCATTAAATAATTATTAATAAAACCAGCCCGTTTATATTGTAAATATTATAAAAATGTAATGGAGTTTCACAAAATAAAAATCACAACATTCAATAGAATAATTTTTTTTTTAGGATAATCAAATAATTTCACTGAAATCTCTCGATGGAAGTTCATTTCATTTTAATAATAAGTAAATAAAACGATGTTTTTTAACTGCTTCCACTTTGGTCTTTATTTCGACAGCAACTGGTTTCGCCAGGTTCGCTGACATCGACAGACTTGTCTGGTCACCAGTCTGTCGATGCAAGCGAGCCTAGCGAAACCGGTTGCAGTCGAAATAAAGACACAAGTGGAAGTAGTTAAAAACATCGTTTTATTGAATTATTATAGAATAAAAATTCTTGTTTTCATGTACATTTTTTCTTTTCTTTTTACATATTTATATTTAAAAGGGGTGAAGTTGTATCTAAGGGTGGGGGGGGGGGGGGGTAGCATATAGCTGAATTTAATTTAAAAATATTATAAACAACCAATTAAGTTGAATTTAATTGGTTGTTTATAATATTTTTAATGGCTTTTGCTCTGTTAGATTTTTAATTATTTACATGGAAAATTTCAAACTGTTATCTTTATAAAACGACCATTCATTAAGATCAAACATTAAGTAATCTTGAAATTTTAGAAATAAGAAGATCCATTAATTTCATTTTCAATTCGCATGTTCAATATGTTCCCGTTACACCTCCGCTCTACTAAATCCTATTCAGTAAAAATTACCTCCGTCCTTAGACATAATTTCACCCCTTTTCGTAATAAATAATGGAAGATCCCGTTTCAACTTATTTTTAACGTTTGGACATCGATGAAGGATGGGTTACAATCGAAACATATCTGCAAAAAGGAAAAGAAAGTAGAAATAAATAGGCTAAAATACAACACCCCTGATCAAGTGGTTCTTAATAACCAACTACTGTTTGTTCACTCCCCGTTGCTATACCCAATATAAATAAATAAAAAATATTCCTGGAATCGATTACAGCCCAAAATGTGTTTTGTTTGATTCCAGACCGTAGCAGCTATATGGATAGGGAAAACCGAATAAGGCGATGCCAACCTTACGGACCAAGAACTATAACATATAATATTTAATAGTAATAATAAAAACAAAATTACCATTTTATCAAACATTATATATGAATATGTAAGCGATAATAAAACTTAAAATCCATTGTATTAAATACGAACCTCCTTGAATACCTGTAATACCAATGTTTAAACTAAGAAAATTTTACATAAATATTTCAAGATTATTTTTATATAGAATCATGTTTACCACCCCTGATCTGTATGTACATAAAGGACTAAGTTTACAATAGTGTCACCAGTCTGTCGATGTCAGCGAGCCTGGCGAAACCGGTCGCTGTCTAAATAAAGACAAAAGTGGAAGTAGTTAAAAAACATCGTTTTATTTAATTATTATTTAAAATGAACTTCCATCAAGAGATTTCAGTCAAATCATTTGATTATCGGAAAAGAAAGTGTTGTGAAAATACGAAGAGTTATTCTATTAATTCAAAAATAGAAAAACATATTGTAGTTTCTGAATTATTCAATAAGAAGAGAAAATATCATATCAATGGTTAGACGATTACGAGAACTTACGCCGCATTGGATGGCGTTGGCTTCGCTCGCGCACCAGAAAGGTACGCCAGACACGCACGGACAACTTTCTCTCAGTGAAGCTGCGGTTTTAGGTTGGTTCTTCATTACCTCTACATATTCTTTGCAGAATTCAACCGACTGAAATGGTAAAAATATATATGATATAACTCTTAGTATCAAAAATGTATGAATCGTGCAATAATAGTGGCGTTGAAATGATTTGTCTAAGGTAAAGTGATGGTATTTGAGAAGAAATATTGAAAGGTGTGAAGGGTTGTAGCAAAAGTGCGACGTTGAAAAATAAGAGCAATATTTTATTTATATGGGAAGCATGTTTATAAGAGATGGAAAAACGGAGAAGACATCAAGAGAATGGTTGGTTGGCTGGGAACAAAATAAATAGCGCACTCAAAGCAACATCATCACTGCAAATAGAAATACAGGCGGCCCTCATATACAGGCGGGAAAACGACGGCCGAAAAATGTGAGAAATAGCGGATTGTGCGAAAGTCAAACGTTCGAAAGTCGAGGGCCGCCTGTATATGCACTGAAGCAAAATCCTTATGTATGGGAAGTGAAGCTTGCAGCTGGCAAAATAAGTAAGAAAGTAGGATAAAGCCGTAGAAATAAGATCACTGAGAAAAATGTTTGAGAAAACGATGTATGATATTGTAGAATAACAAACGACGAAATACGGAAAAAATGTGAGGCAGATAATTGCATCATAAGTAAATTTTTATAAGGATCCCTGAGATGAATTGGCCGATGGAACGAATGTATGAGAGAATAATGGATAAAAGTTATACAAGCAGTGTGCGTGAAAAGAGAACCCGTGGACGACCGAGAAAAGCATTGTTTGACCAAATTATTAAATTATTAAATCCGAAGTCGAAAAAATCGACGAGCGTGCATTTTACAATGTATGAATGCAGAGGAATCTCAAGAGGTATGTTAGGAAATGGCGTCCATCTTCTCTGCGCACCCTTCTGGGGAAACTTCGTGATGGTTAGTTAGCTAGTTAATTATATACGAGTACATCTTTGATTTTGAAGTCTTATCAAAACGAACGGTGACCTCGGAGGTCCTGGTACTTAAAAATAATATCACTTTGTTGCGCATACTTCACAACGGGTGGCAGTTTCTTCATTTTGGCACCAAACACTTGGACCTTCCTCACAGGGGCTGTTCTCTGCGTCCGTCGGAGTGGGTGTCATGGTTACTGGGAGCCACGTGGTCCATACTTCATTTTCGCAAAAATATAATGCCTGGAAAAAGACAAAACATGAATATTCTATTTATTGTTTCTTGAACAACGATGTAAAACTCCATATTAAATAATAAATACGAATGAAAACGTTTGTTTTATACAAGCTTATGTGAATAACATGTTTCGCCTTATTTGTTTCACGTTTGATTACGAAATAGAAAGGCAAAACGTGTCATCCCCATAAACTAGAATAAAACTTTCGTATGAAGCCCTTAATTTGTGGTGTGACAATATTAATTATAATAATAATACTCTTGTAAAATTTGCAAATAAACCACTTTAGTCTATACAACTATCAACCGGTTTCGCTCCTGCTGGAGCTACGGATTGTACATTTTATAACCCTGACGACGTGGTTGTAAATACTATAAATGAGAACGTCTGTCTTCTACCAGTTTTATTAAGTTTTTTTTATGGAATGACATATTTCGCCCTTCGATTTGATAATGCATTAGAAGGGTGAAACATGTCATTTTATATAAAAACTTAATAAAACTCCTAGAAGACAGACGTTTTCATTTATATTAATTATTTAATATGGAGTTTTACATCATTGTTTAAGAATCAATATATAAGAATAAAGTGGTTTATATAAAATTTTTATTTGTGTATTATTATTGAGAGCGATTTGATTTGATTTGAAAAGTAGCAACACATCGCTGTCAGGGCTATAGTAAACAATGTGGAAATAGCCCTGATGATCGCCAACAGAGGAACGTAGGGGAGAACGTTATTAAAGCGCATAAAAAGTGAGTTAAGGAACATGGCGACTTAATAACCTCACTTTTCTGAATACAGAATATAATTTGCTTAGAGAAATTGATTTATTTAGTGTTAATTCTAAATTTGTCGTTCTCGAAAATCGAAAAAAGTTTGATTGTTTTATTTTATTTTCATATGAATCGTAGGGAATCTTGGTAATATTTGTTACGGGCCTTGCGCTGGTACTCACGTCACATTGAAGGGCATTTTCTCTGCTCTCACACCAGTAGGCCGGTCCGCGGGTGCAGTCGTTTGCCCCGGGAACAGCGCTGCACGTGTGCACTGCCGGGGTGGTGGAGTGGCTCGTGCACATCGCCACATCTACAATTTGTTCCTTACATTTATTACAACAACAACAAAAATAAACCATCACGCTGTTTCCCTGGAAGGATAGACAGAGGGAATGGACCGCCACACTACTCTATTCTGACATACCTCACTAGCTTCCTCCACATTCATACAGCGAGTCATAAAAGCACATCGATTCTTCCGACTTCTAACATGGCCGACCTTTAGAATTTGATTATTTTGGTCGTGACATGTTTTCCTCTTCTCGACAGATAACATATAGATTATATTAAAAAAATACATTTATAGAAAGAAAAAAAAGGTCACCTTACTACATGCAATTCAAAAAGAAAGAATCATTAAATATGCATTAAATATAAAATGTTCTAGTTGCCAAAATGAAGAAAATACCGCCCGTTGTGAAGTATACACAATATGTTGATATTATTATTATAAATAAATATTACCACTAGTCCGAGCCTCCGAGGTCACCATTCGTTTTTCATCACGAGGAGTAGGATAAGTCCACGTGCGTCCATGACATGATGTTTTATATTAATATGGAGAAATCAAGAGAAGTATTTTAGGAAAGAACAGTGCGGTGGATCATTCTTTTTTCCGCCTACCATTTCAGAGAGACGGCGTGATGGTTTGTTATTTAGTTTCATTAAAAAATTAAAAACCTTCTATATAAGCGAAACAAATTTTCGAAAAACCAACTGGAAAAATCTGAAAGAGCTCCATAAGCAATATTTATAGTCGTCCGATATGGAAATGTTTTATGATAATTTATTAAATGGGAGTGAATTGTTTTACTCTTGGTCATTATAAAATGTTAATTAAACACAACTAGACATAACACTTTTCAAAACACGTCACTCGCATAACACATAATGAAACTTCATAATTTTTATTGTAATATGGAGTTTTATGGTGTTTCTAAAACCACAAGTGTCCATGATTATATATATACACTTTCTTCTGAGAATCGCTGAGAGTAAACAGTTTTTTGTTTTGGATATTGCCTTCTCCGGAGAACCATTGCTTCCCCATATGTTGAATGGTGAGAGGACACATACACTCAAATGGAAATTAACCATGTCACATTCTGAAAAGTACTGAAAAATTGCCAAAAATACAGAAAAAAAATGTAAGAAATTCGGAATGTCAACTGCCAATGGACGCCATCTTGTTGCTACCAGAAAATTAAAAATATGGTGTAATAAGTGTTAGGATTACTGGAGGGGATTCTTGATGGACGGGCCTTGCGCACTCCTGCGTGCGAGCACGTGGCATTATTTAGTAGTGAAAGATGAAACTTACCGTAAATCACCGCAATCAATAAAATAAAACTAAAACAATTCATTGTGCTTCGAATGATGCAATAAAACGTGTAAAATAAAGTGTTTTGAGTCCGATTTTTGGGCTACCGTAAATGCATATGGAAGTCGCTACGGTGAGAACTATTCACATTTATTACGTATTTAATGGTTAATTTTATTCACTAGATAACATATCGTTGCACGACTTACTGCAATAACAAATCGTGATTTGATATTTGACTGGTTGTAAATAAATATATTCACTGGGTTTCCATAAATATCACGACACGGTCTCTCATTATCACAAGTTGATTCCTCGGCCATTTTGAGGAATAAACAAACACCTCGGTGGTCCGAGTTCGTGGAACATAATAATGGCTCCTGATAAAGTGCAACTTCACAGAGGTACTCACTATATTCATAATCTATTATTTTAGCTTACACCACACGTACCAAAATAACAATATGGATTAAAATAATCAATAACAGTAACAAACTAATAAAGTGTGATTTCACCATGATTTCACAATTAATGACTATTTATAGTTGCATGTGAAGGGAGTCATTAAGTTTTTTTTCAATATGTAATGTATGCGTAAGATGCAAATTATTTTATGAAATTTATTGTTGTAATGTTGCTTTCTTCGATGTAAACAAACCTGATATTTCATAGCTTGGAGATCAACTCTCTGCAGATTTGAAGAGATAGGCATTTCGTAATCCATTTCTTTAGATTAATCAGTGGATATTTCGAGAACTCGACCGTGCTGGAAAATGTTGGTCTTTTTGTCCCTGATATATATTTTTTTGCCTATCAGCCGCCAGAACTAACAACTCTGGTGACTGGGAAGAGCAATCAGCCTGCTGAACGTGGTCTCCTCGGAGATCGACGTTTTTCAGAAGAAAAATACTCTTGACATTAGAGAGTATCTTGTCTTCCTAATTTTGAACCATCTCTCATGCATTCCTGGTATTATTATATTTGTATCTATTATGTTTACATGTGTTCAAAAGATGCCAAACAATTTTTTTTGTAATGTCTGTTGAGATAGTAAACTGATATGATTTGTATGAAGTAATATTTTAATGGGCCCATTATTATTATTTTTTTTTTATATTCATAGGGACTTAGAGGAGTCCCACCGCTTTCCAATTATTTCTGTTTGGTTGATGTGACACTTAATTAATGCATTTTTATAGTCCATCGCTGGTGAAGGGACACGGGTGCGGTGACCAGTCTGCAGGCCGGACTCTCGCCTCGCGGCTGGTTGTTCCGGAGATGGAAGCAACTATATATAGCATGTACCTATGTATGTATAAATATAGGCTGTTTTTTTTAGGTTTTGTTTTTAAACTAGCAACTTTGTTTCTATAGACTGTCAATTTGACAGTTGATATGTAGTCAGTACGTTTTGCCATTTCGCCCAGTTGCTCGATAAAGTTGTTGAAAATTGGACCTCACGATTGCGCTTCATTCGAGCTAGCCGTGGCGCTCATATTATGCCCGAAATCTTATTTAAACAATAATTGCATTAAATTATATATATTAAATAAAGCCAATATCATAGACATTAACATTATTTTAATGTGTTTTTTTTCATTTTGAATTTGTATACCTCTAAAAAAACATCCTTTATGTAACAATGCATATAAGGGTGTTTCTTTAAAGGTAGACAAATTCAAAATGAAAAAAAAAACACATTAAAATAATGTAAATGTCAATAATATTGGCTTTATTTAATAGATAATTTTATGCCAATATTGTTTAAATTTGATTTCTGGCATATGAGCGCCACGGCTAGCTCGAATGAAGCGCAATCGTGAAGTCCAATTTTTGACACATTTATTGAGCAATTACTTACTACTAATCAATTGTCAACTGTCAAACTGACACTCTATAGAAACAATTTTGACAGTTTAAAAATCAAACCTCTAAAAAAAACACCCTACACATTACCGTTAAAAGACTCCGTGATGACAATTAAAATAATACTTTCGTGACCAGCTCATAAATACGATCAGCCGGTAAGTAATATTAAACACAATTAAAAAATGTTCATTTTCAAACTATTTTCAATATGCTAATAAGTATAATAGATAAATATTTTTTGGAATATTTTTGATAATTTTAATACAACGCGTATTTACAAAATTACAGTTTTGTTCAAAATATTATAAAATACCAATTTCGTAAAGAATATTATTAAGATGCCTGTTTTCTAGAATTTATGCAAATGACATGTTTTGCTTATCAAGGTATAATCAAATATCATTTTACAAGGCGATATATTAATTCCAATAAAATATAATTGTTTTCTTTCAACACATCAAAGCTTATAGAAAATATACGTTTTCGTTGATATTAATTATTTAATACAAAGTTTTACACAATTGTTCAAGAAACAATAAACTCAAATTTAATATTGTTTCCATCTTCTTTTTCAGCCTGCTGTTGCTGTCCACTCTCGTACTTTTCATTCTCTTCGATCTCGAGCGACCTGAATTCAGGCACTTCCTGCACTCTTCCGGATCGTGTAAACGCAACCGTGGCGTGGGCGCCCATCTCTACATTTCTCCCAATTTTCATCTTGATCGCGAGCAACATGTCCAGCCTAGGTAAGTCTTTCAATCGTTATTCAGAGTCACACGCATTGTAATATTTATTTTAATATTTCGTATCAGATTTGCGTACCTAGTATATTATATATTCTAGCCTATTTCATTTCCTTTAACATGACATACACTCCAAGAGAGTCAAAATCATTTTCATAATCTACATGAGCGAAGTGCAGAGTGCTGTGCATCTCTATATAAGTGAACGTAACGCGTGGATGTGGTCAAGGTGTTATAGCCGCTTCTAAAACCTGCATGCTTTCTTTTTGATAAAACAAATAGAAGTCAAACTTGAGTTTCAATCTCTTTACACAATAATTTATTATATTTATAAACAGTTTGGATAATTAATAACAACAAAACGGAACTGATTTGTTGTTTTAAATGATTTATTTTTTGTTTCTCTTTTAAATTAAAATATGTGAATACTATAAAAGATAATATGTTTTTTGAGAGTTGTGTTGAAATTTATGTATTCGATAAGGTTATCTGTACACGTAATTAAAACCAGAAGCGGTCTTAAATATTGAAACAAGCTACTAATTCACATACAAAAATGTTCCTAGCAAACAGTCTTATTGTCTCGGACGAAAGCGGTTTTCCCGCGGAAGGAGCGAGTAATTAATGACTCGGTAATGCAGAGGACTTGTTGGCCTTGTTGCGTGTTGAGACATCTCAAATGATAAATTACATAAAACAAAGATACTTAAAATGCGACTTGGACGCCTCCACCACCCTGTCGGCGAATTTAAGCGGATACCACGCTCGCTCTGTACAGAGATTGTCGGAACAAATAGAAATCAATATTGCTGTACTGGATGAATTGTCGTATTAAAGAGACACCTGTATTTTAAATTTAATAATTTTCAATAATAACGAAATTCAAGTTCATACCGTTTTCGGCAACATTTTACTAGTATAAATGATGATAAAACAATGACTTCGTTTATGCTAATGAAAAGTTTTATTTATTTTTCGTTTTAATTTAAAACAAAGATAAAATTTACCAAATTTCCTATTTTTTAAATGGATTGTTTGGACGAACGTTCTTAGATAGTTATGGCAGAATACCTATTATGAAATTGTTGTTGTGTCGTTTTGTTGATGTATACAACATATCGTTTGAACCCAACTACTGTAAACATGACATGTTATAGGTAGCTAATCTATCGCCATTTTATTGTCACGTGAATTCTATACCAAAGACAGTGTGTGTAGCTCTTGCCACTCTGCTATGAAGGTCGTCAATTCATTACCGCGCGCTTTTTCATAAACACGCATTATTACGTCACATTCGATACATTTAATTTATCTGTTCTAAAGTTTTAATCCATGCTTATTATTAATTAACTGAATCTGAAATATACTTTTTATATTATTTCATATACGAGTATGTATAAAAAATGGCCACATAAAGAAATTAGTGAAACAAACAACAACAAAAAAACATATGCCGTTTCTCCGCAGGGGTAGGCAGAGAGAATGGACCGCCATACTACTCTATCCTGACAAACCTCTCGAGATTCCTTCACATTCATACAGCGAGTAATACACGCACGTCGATTAGAAATTAGCACACATACATTTTGAGTTTATGTTCAGAAGACAAATACTCTTCACATTAGAGAGTATCTTGTCTTTTTAAAGTTAAACCATCTCTCATGCGTTTCTGGTACTTTACCCTTCCTCAAATAGATGCCTTAAACTAATACTATGTTTGTAATATCTTTTGAGTAAATAAATAAACTGATAAACTGATACCCATTTTTGGCATAGTTTGTTTGAACTGGCATATTATTTAAAGCGGGTAATTACATTCGCCAACTTTCTTAGTCATATCTCATTCAATTCAAACAAGAAACATACACAACAAAATAATAAATAAAATTAAATAAATGGCATTTAATTCGCCCAACTTTATGTACACTGTCGAATAAGCGCTCTTTTATGTAATTAAGTTTTCTCTGTTGAGCATTTGCCTTCCTGGGAGATTTGGGCTCCGGCATCCACGAACCTCCCTGAGCTTTCAACGCAACGTACATTTCCGGGCAAATAAGCAATGAAAAATACAAAGGAGAATTAATATAGTAATTGTTGCGCGGTGCACAGATCCAGTTATTACGAGCGGCGGGAGCGGGAAAAAATAAATCATGCGAATATATTGTAGTGAACCGGCTGAGCATTCAGCGAATCGGTTCATATAAAGGTGGACGCTAATGCGAGAGCACCTTTGATGTACCCCGCGCTGTGTATGTAATTCATTTGCGGGGGCTTTTATACGTACATTTCGGCGGTTAGAGTTGTCACGTCATATTTTCAAAGGCGCGAGGGTTTCATTGATTGAGAGAACGGTACGCAATTATCTTGTTTACTTGGATCATTGAAAATATGCATGAGTGTCTGATATTCTATGTAGTTACGAATACAAACCGTTTTAAGATTTTTTATCAGTGTTATTTTTTTGGCGCAGAAGGTTAACCTACTTTTTTGGATTCTAATTTAAAGTACAATATACCTTAGAATTCGACACTTGCTTATTTGATTATGATTGTATCAGGGTATATGTGGTGTTTCAGAATGTTAGGTCCGTTTAACAACAGAGGGCTCTGGCTTCTTCAAGCCTTCAAATCTGACGGCCAATTTTTTTTGTACGCCGGAGCACCTGTCAATTAAGTTCAGTTCCCAAAAGTTTGTCATCCTCACAACAAAATTTGTTTTTCGCTCCTTAAAATGTCGACTTTCATGATCAATGAGAATCATTTGCGGGAAGTTCTGCTGTTCTGTTTTAATTGGAAGAAGAGTTTAAAATAGAATGCTTCTTTTGTGTAGGGTGTGTTTTTGAGTCTGTGAATATTAAATGATGCCCTGGCAATGAGAAACATGTTACTCCCATAAAATTTGACACGTATTTTTGATGTTGACTACCGTTATTCTCTAAGAGGTCGAGATACATGTTCAAGCACATTTCGCTTGCACATCTTCGTGTTGTGTATCCTATATCCCCGCGTTTTTTAAACTAAAATATTTTTTCAACCTCGTTGATAGCGAAATTCAACGAGAACACAAAACGTGCGGATTTACAACTAATATAGATTAGAACCAGAAATCTTTAGACGAATACCCTTTTAAATGTTCCTCACGCTTGCGTCCAGTAAACGGGTGAAAACTTTAATTGGTAATTTGGAAAAAGTTCCTTTAAACTGTTTCACCGGTCCGGCCGCCCTCCCCGCCCTCCCCGCCCTCCCCGCCCCCGCCCTCCCAGCCCGCAGGATGTTTGTGCGCCGCCCGTTGTTAGTAATTTGTTTCGTTCAATTGCACTTTTTTATGTTTTTGTCCAATCAGTAATTATTAGTCTTTCACTACGGACAGGCGGGATTGGTCGGGATTTTTTACACAACTTTTTAATTCAAACTTTCTGTCGAGCTTCAACTGCAGGAGAACTTTTATAATAAGTTAAGAGCTTAAACAAAGCTCCAAAATCTAATTATATTGTGTGTAGTAACATCGGAACTCTAATGATCCCAAAAAGAAAGTTTTCTTAAATTTGAACAACCATGTAATATTAAAGATTGCATTCAAATCGAACAAAATAGTTTTTCAATTACAGATGGACCCACTAAACACGATGGCGTTCTAAATTTAATTTTGAAAATTCTCCACGAAATGAAATTTCAACTGACAATCTTTTACTTTCGACTTTTAGTTTTATGAATCTAAGCGTTGCTTGCCTCCTAGATATGAGATTGGCTTAAACCGTTCTTGCGATAATAAGGTATAATGAAGTGGTCGCTTTATTCAAAACACTCTGTGTTAGGTACCAATTTGAGATTTTACTCTGCTGCAATACTAGTTTGGAAATGCCCCCATTTCCTCCGGACACACAATCTCAGAATGGACACGAGCGCGGCGCTTTCAGGGTCATTTCGGACAATAATCTACACGGTGTTCACAAACATTTCAATTCAATTAAAGTTTTTTTGTAAATACGATGAACGATATATTATTTATATATTTTTCCACACAAGATATATTGACTTAAATATTCCATAAGCATTGATCGGAAATAAAAAAACTAACTAACTAACCATCACGCCGTCTCCCCGAAGGGGTAAGCAGAAAGAATGGACTGCCATACTTTTCTTTCCTGATATATTTCTCTCGCTTCCTAAACATTCATACATCGTATCATGTACGCGCGTCGATTTTTCTGGCTCTTTACATGGCCGAAATTCAAAATTCGATTATTTGATCGTGCCACATTTTCCTCGGTCTTCTTCTATTTCTGGTTCCATTTACATCGTTAACATATAATTTTTACCATTCTTTCTTCATTCTTTCTTTCCATATGTCCAAACCATCTTAATGATCCTTTCAATATTTTGTTCATAACACCATCATTCGCACCGCATTCACATCTAATATTTTCATTCGACACTCTCTCATACTCGTACACAGAGTATCCACAAAATAAAAAAACCTTTTAAATGATATTTTTTTTACGAACGAAAGTGGTATGCAGCTCCGCCAAGTCGTTTAAAAAATACGTTAATGTCCTAGCAATTGAAATACGTCATCTGTCATTGTACCACAATTATTACAGAAAATCGTTTTTTGTTAAATATATATACATATATTTTTTTCAACATTGTTCAAGCAACAATAATAACAAAAGCCGAAATAGTAATGAAAAAATGTTGAATTTAAAGTAATGCAAATTTACGAATTAAAACGCTGTTTTCCATTATTTTATAGATATGTTTTTGAGATACCTAAATCTATACCTCTCTATACCCTTATCATTGTGAAAACGGCAAAAAATTCCGTCGTTAGCAGTTCATCTCATTCTCCAGGGTGAAGGTATAATATTTCAATATAATATTCAAAACAAGTCTAGAACAACGTTCATAACTGGTATACATTGATTCTTTGTAATTAAATATCCCCATTATGGAATTCTACAGTGTTAACCCTTCAAGTAAGATAACTGTCGAATATCTGTTTTGGGGGTTTAGATATAAGAAATACGATTTAAAATGTATTATTTCTTGACTCCAAAAAGAATATAAAACGTCCTTTTTAGTTAAAGATTTATTTTACTCTCTTATGAAGCACTGAATTTGTGGTGTGGCATTATTAACAATAATTTATAGAATAATTATCATGTATTTTGATATAACAACACTTTGTTTTATTTATTTTCTAATAATGTCAAAGCTACGGCGAGAGCGAAACCGATTGGTTCGATAAAACAAAATAATGTGGAGTAAAAACAAAGTACTCAAGTGTCATACATTATTTTTAAAGTTTTTATTATTTTAATGACATATTACGTTTTCGCTAAGGCAGACATTTGATAATACCTTAGTGTAACGAAACGTGTCATTCCCAGATAATGAAATAGAGCCTCTATAAAAGCAACGTTTCCAATAACATTGAAAACGAATATTCCGATCACGTGAGAAAAATCACCTTGTAGATTTTCACAACACGCTACTACTCATTGGGTTCCAGCCACAAGCTGGAAGCTCTCGGGTCAGGGGAAGAGCTGACGGCGCGGGAGTACGCGGGGAGGGGGGAGGGTTGGGACCAGCTTATTCCTTATTATTGTAAACAGTCGATACGTAATCTCGTAACGATCCACCCAGGGAAATGTTGCGGAACTGTTTCTCAAATAACCCCACATTGCGGACATGTTTCTCAAATGGAAATTTTATGAAGTTATCATAAAGATCATAGTAAAATTAACAAAGGATCCTTCAGATGGTTTGGACATGTGGAACGCATGGATGAGAAAATGACAGCTAAAAAGTTGTACATAAGCAGTGTAGACGGAAAAAGAAGCCGAGAAAGAACGACCGAGGAAAATATGGCATCAAATTAAAAAAAATATTGATAGACGGCCACATTCGAAATTGGAAAAACGACGAGCGTGCACGTTACGATGTATGAATATAGATGAAGCTCTAGAGGTATGTTAAGAAAGAGCAATATGGTGGTGCTTCCCCTCTGTTAGTTTGTTAGTTATTTTTTTATTTTAGAGATTGTATTTTTCGTAAATTAGATTAATTTCAAAAAATATAATAAAACTTATAGAAAACAAACGTTTTTATCAATATGAAATAAAAATTATATTTGTTATTATTCCAAGAGTTTTTTTTAATTATTTTTATTCATATGCAATTGTTAAATGGTATATTGTAAGAAAAGGGGATTGTGCATATACTCGTATAGTTAAATGCTCACTCCTTTTTCCACTTTAAGGGTTTTGCAAGTTCAGCGCTCCTTTGGGTGTTCCCTTTCATTAGCTGAAGTGTTATCACCGCAGCTCAGTGGTCAAAATTATCAGATGTAAAACGTCACAAAAATCGTAGATTTTTTCTCTAATCAGTAGAAACATTCGGTTTATATTTTATTTTGAGACAATTTAGATATAAATAGTAAATAAGTAATTTTTTTCTTTCAATAATAAAAAATATTTATTAGAAAACATAAATTTCTATACACTTCCTTCAAAATTCGCAAATGTTTCAATATAAATATGCACATATCTTCTTCTTCTTTAACTTGCTTTTTCTTCGTGTGAATGTAAACAGTTTTGTAGTCAGTCTTTAAAATGGCATTTTCTCTCCAATTCTGTTGTGTAGTGGAAGGTTTTGCCGACTGTATGACGTTACCAAACCGATTGTAGACTTAGGAGTCTGTTATTATAGGATTTTCCTCTTGTGATGCTGAAGTGCACATCACATACATATTATATTTTCGTCTTTTGGGGCTCTTCCTGGTGAACGCCGTCCATTTAGTATTCCATGCAGAGCCTGTACGGATTTTCTGTGGAATTCATTCTCTGGACATGTTGGCACCAGTACCGTAGCAACCATTTGATCATATATTGAACCTTGCAGACATTTCGGGTTTTGGTGTTACTTATACGATCACGCAGAGCCTCCCCAGCAATACACGCAATGTTCTTATTTTCGTTGTCCTCAGCATACTTTTGATATTGGGAGTGACCGACCTCGCCTCAATGCTAATACATGTGAAGATAAGTCGAACACAGGTCTCATAGATTCGTACCTTGCTATCTGTTGTCATATCTCTACTTCTCTATATAAAATATCTAAGGTAACCTTTTATCTACCTAAGGCCTATTATCTACCTAAGGCCTTACTTCTCTGGGTAGATCTTGTGAGCTGAGCAGTTTACTGTCAAGATATCTATACTGGGTTAATTGTTCAATCGGCTCGTCACGTACTGAGAGTTCGCACTCCAGTGGGTCTTTGGAGATACACTTTGTTTTTGATAAGGAGATCATAATGTTGTACCTATATAGGCTTATGTTTTTTTCATGTAGAGGTTAATTTTATGAGCTATGATTCAATGTAAATTATTAAGTGTTATCCATGCATTTGGTTTTCAGGGAAAAAATTGTAATTTCTATTCTGTGGAAAAAGACCGGATTAAAATGAAAATGAGTCTGTTACACCGACGCTAATCATATAAAAGTTATGGCCTTAAATAGACAATTGAATGCTCCTCCGTGGAACACTTAAGAGCTCCATTCCGTTTTAGCTGAATCTGCCGATGCCGTTGTCGCCGTTTCTGCTTTAACGACACGACGTAAAGTTTACGACTTCCTCTGGGCCCCACCCCACCGCAACACCCGCCCTCCGTCCTCCGCCCTCCGCTCTGCCCTCACGCTCGGCCCTTTCATCGAATCTCACCGCGGCCAGCACTTGGATAACGAGTAGGATCTGGATGAATTGTTTCATCACTATAAAATGTTAATTATCGTTTCATAAACAACGATGTTAAGTCCTGTATTAAGTAAATAATTAATACGAAAGAAAACGTCTGTTTCATACAAGTTTTATTATATATTATGGGAATTATTGTAGATGTAACAATTACAATTTTAACGACCTTCGTGACCGATGACGACCTTCGTGGCAAATCGTCAAAGTCCTTTGATTGCCACCTCGAAGGTCCCGGAATCGATTCCCAGCAATGGCAATGTAATTATCACATTGTCTTTGGTCTGGTTCAGAATTTACGTGACAATTAAATGGCGATAGATAAGCTACCTATCAATGTCACGATCATCAATGGGATAGCTATTCACTTTACATCGATTTGACTTGTGCTGTAATGATGTAAAGGGCGATTCAACAAAATAATAATAATAATAGTAATTCATTAAACGTATAATATTGGTAAAGATGTTTGAGCGAGTCATCTGTGGTACGGACCTCTCTAATATTTTAAAAATTAATATTCAGTAGGAACAGTAGATGCGCATTGTTGTACGAGTATATATATTTTTGTTTACAAGTGAAACATTCGAATCCAATTGTTTGCAGTGTTGCGCTGTTCATTATTTGCAGCGGTGATCTGAACGTGACATATTTTTTCCCTCCCGCCTCAGCCCGCCGCCCGCCGTCCCTAATGTAAACTTCCCACCAGAATAAATCGTGACTATTAATTGCAGCGGGAGATTAGGGCTGTTTGCGGGCTGATTGCGTGTTTACGGCACTAATCGGCCACCAGGAAATAGCAAATAACGCCGCAATAATACCGCCCGTTGGACGCCCCGCTGAAGGGAGGCGTCTGCGGGCAGCATCCGCACAGCGCAGGTGACACCTCCTGAATACTCGTATGAGATCGTTTCCCCATCATTCGCACTTTCTCCATTTCATTTTAGTTCTATTCCATCACCAAATACACGCTTTACTAAAAAGTCAATGCAGTTTTGAAGCAGAAAAAGGTTTTCATTTCTCGATTATTTGGTACAACCCTTTGGTGTGTACATTTTTTGGGCTTTAAAATGCTGTATGGTTTTGACTGACTTCGTTGTATAGTTTTGTCACCGGCGAGAAAAATGCACGAATTGCACGATCAATATTTGTTTACTTCTTCTCCGGTCTCAATCTAATGATTGTCTTCCATTCCGCTCGGTCCTCGGCAACTCTCTTCAACTCCGCATAAGAGGTGCAGCCCATATCTCGGCAAATCTGGTCTAGGTACTCCTGGCGAGGTCGCTCTCTGCCAATCGATCCCTCGACCATTCCCTCCAACACATCATGCAGGAAACATTCGTGTCGCAACACATGACCAATCCATCTTACGCGCCTTCTTTACTATTAATCCAAAATCTTTTAAATAAACATAATGGTGTCTACAATTAAGTAGATTTAGCTGCAAGGTAAGAAAAAATAACAAAAACCGTATTTTATGAACAGAAAATCTTATAAATATTTGATGGCATTTAAAGTTATTGTCTTATCTGAGTATATTGGTACCGACATGCACCTTTTGGAATAGTATTGCACAAATCCATCTAGAGGCGGCTATCCCGACTCTAGATAAACACATGCACACACTGGCCGAATGTTTCTATCAAGGGGTCTCCACACACTAAAACCCCACTATACAAGAAATCTGTAATTACATTCCCGACCATTAATAGCCCTCAAAACATTTTCTCCTTCGGAAATTTCATATCTTACATTCACTTCCTCCTTTCTCCGACAACTATCTTTCCTAATCACTCCCCACATATCGGTCTTAGATGTAAAAAGAAAATTGTATTGATAATACTATATGATATATAATTTTACTTTCTTTAATCCTTCTTTTTTATGCTGCCCTTATATAGACCATAACCTCAATGTCAACATCGTATCTTCAACAGGTGGGGAGCCATAAATAGCCTTCTGGCTGATTCTCACGAAAGCCTTGATCTAAGACAAGACAAGAAAGCGTGTCTTACAAAGTTACCTGTATCATGTGTAACTCGTGTATCTCGGAAGCGCCACTATTGTCGCGAGTTTATACACAATTTAATATCCAAATGGATGTTTTTGCGTTAAAAGTATGCGTTTTAAATATTATATTATGTATACAACATAAGTCAAAGCAACAAGATGGCGTTCGCAGACAAGGTGTCATTTAAAATTTCAATTTTTTTTCGCAATCTGGCGATTGATTAAAAGGATTCTCGTCTTGATCCATCAAACAAGTCTGTCGATGCCAGCCAGCCTGGCGAAACCGTTTGCTGTCGAAATAAAGACACAGGAAGTAGTTTAATTTTCACATCATATTAGTTATTCTTTATTTTTAATAATGCTTTCTAGTATTGTAGTACATTTTATGAACATGGACAATGATATAGTGTTTTACCTCTGAAGGCATGGTTGATGTTTGCTGAAATCCACTACGTGAGTAATAAGATTATTATATTACATTGTCATTTTAGCTTTTAAAGCTTTTGATTGAGAGAGCTACCCAAAACCCGTTATGGTGAAAAATAATGGAGTATGTTGCATTAAAATATGATATGGACACTAACCTGTATTACAGGCTGAAACACATTTTTAAATACGGCAAATATCCGCGGGTATGTAAATAACCGAAATATAGACATTTCATGAAGACTTGACTTACAATAAGTCGTAGATAACATTTATTGTATACTGTAAAATAATATATATGCTTGCAAATTTAAAGAAAAAATACCCTCCGTATTCAGAGTTTTCTACCTGCCATTAGTGAAGTGTAGAGGCGGGGTGAGATTTTTATATGAGCACCATTCAAGACGGTTTTAACCGTAGCCTGTGTTCTAGTGGATACTTTAATTAGAGTAATTCATCGTAAGATAACATTTCTAGCTCCAGTACTTATTGAATCAAAATTTCCATTAATTAATTAATTCAAATATACCGGGGGGGTTGGACGAATGCAGGACTTTTTTGTTGTAGCCTTTTCATTCCAGAAAAAATAATCATAATGTCTCTTAGACACTGTTTTTTTCTACTTTTTTCGTCTGGCTTTTCTCAGCCTACTTTTCCATCATTTTGGTGCCTATCTTTTTGTTGATTTATCCACATATCCCTGCTTTCTAGCATGCCCCATCGTCTTCCTTCCCAAAGCTTCCTCTTGCTCATGGTATACGCGGCCTTCCTTATATTTTCTCATTTTTTACATTTGAATATGATATGCTTGGTCGTGTTTTTCTCTTTACAGTAGACGATTGATTCATATTCAGTCTTTACCAAATATTCCATTCAAACCCATTCAAACATCAAATAATATTGAAATCTTCCAGCACTGAGTGGTAGTAATGTCCACAGCTATCAGGGGACAGGATCGCCCATTTGTTTCACGACATCTCTCATGTACCACTGAAATTAAACGACAGTCGTTTCTACAATAAAATTTGTAAGAACACGGCTACGAAAAGAAACAACTTATTATTTTTATTATTTGCTTGATACAAAACTCCGAATGAAATATGTTACTAACTTCTAACTATGATAATAACAATCTGTGTACGAGTAGATTTTTTTTGTATATGTTTAGAATAAATAATAAACTTCACTGCTACAGTGTCACCTAGGAGGGAGAATTTAATAAACACATTTCAGTTGCAATATCTGTTACAATCTCACTGAGTGGCACAAAGCTTATATCCATGTACCTGTATGTAAACTAAAACATTCGTATGCGCAGAAGGTGATTCCGGAATGTAATAAGGGCATGTCTGTTATGGTTGACGTTATTGTTTGCATAGCTTTTATAGTAAATACCTATGTTGATTTAAATAAACTTAAATTTAAGCGCACAAGATATATCTTACTTCTTATGTTACGTACGATCACACAGAATTATAATGGTGGTCTTGAAGTGTTATAGAACGAGAATATTGAAAATCAATAATATTTTCTAGGAATATAAAAATTCTAACACCGTATTTTTTTGATTATCATTTTTTAAATAAATCATATAGTCATTTCGTTTATAAATATTTTTAAACATCAAAATCTTGATGGTATCAGAAAAGTGTTATGAAATCTCATGAGCCCAGGATAAAAGAAAATATAAGAATGTTGTCATGTTACCTGAGTACCTTTTCTCATTCAGTGACATGTCAGGTCTCCCCGATGTTGACGATCACCCAAGAGTAGGTGTCTCTGTCCCTGGCAGCTCTAAACAGTTCCTCAATGCTTCTCAAGCCAGTTCATTCCCTTAAGTTGTGAACCCAGGAGATCTTCCTTCTGCTCGACCCACTATTTTTGTCATAATGATCAGGTGCAGAAATTTATAGTTTTTCCTTAATCATATGACCTAAATATCCCACCTTACGGGCTTTAACATTAACTTATATTATTGTTGCTGACCATATTGGTCCAAGGGTATGCAACATTTTGCGACACGGCCGCATTTCAAATGCCTCCAACGGGATCATGAAACCGTCTTTTTGGGTCAATCAACTACGTAATTTTTTTTAAGTACGTGTATATTATGTTCCGCGAAAAAAGTTCAATAAAATTGCTCAAATAAAGAAAAATAATGACTAGTATTTAGAACTTGCATTTCAAAATTAATTAATTCTTTTTTGTTTGTTGTTATTGAAGTTATTATAATATCTGTCAGCAAATCAGAAAAAAACGTCGTGATACTGGAAAACATCTCCATTAATAATGGTTGTAGGAATGAGTTATTTTCTATCAGCGATTATAATGTTTTTCCAACTTCCTTTAGAAATTGGAGCGCGGCATTTTCTTGCGGTGGAATCGAAAAGTCAAAGAGATTTCCCGAGCTGTCAATTGCTGTTTACGCGCTGAGAGCTTTCCGGGCGCTCCGTCAACCGGGACCGGAATAATGGCGCACACTACAAACAAGCTATTCACATCCCGTGGAAATGATACGGCAGTCGGCACACTCCTTGCGACACTAATCACATTATTACGATTACTTTCAAATTAAAATATTGTAAATTAGTGTATCAGTTAATTAGTTTTAATCAAAATTCCGGGACTCAAATTTTAATTACTATTAGGCTTAGGATTTTCATTTTAAGCTTAAGTAACAACAAACCATCCCACCGTTTCCCCATATGGGTAGGCGGATCGAATGTACCGCCACACTACTCGATCCTGACACACCTCGTTAGACTCCTCCATATACAGCGAATCATACATGCACGTCGATTCTTTCGTCTTCTAGCATGGCCGACCTTGAAATTTTGATTAATTTGAGAATGCAAGTTTTCCTCGGTCTCCCACGACTTCGTATTCTATTTAGATCGTTAGCTTTCCATTCTGTCTTCATCGATGCGTTCCATATGTTCAAACAATCGTATTTATCGTTTCATAATTTTGTTCATAATACTTTATTCTGCTCTACGTTCCTTCTTTATATCTGGAATAAAGCCGAAGTTACGATGTAATACGAATAATTACAATATGCGAACTTTAAAAGCGCCGTTTTCGCGATGTAATCACCTCAAGTACACATTGAGACGTGTTATAAATATTCGCGATCGGTTAGGTTAGGTTAATTTTGTTTTTATTGAATTAAATTGAATTGAATTTATTTGAATTTTTACTGAATTTAAATATTTTATGTTATAGTTCTTGGTCCGTAAGGTTGCAATCGCCTTATTCGGTTTTCCCCATCCGATTCCAGGAATATTTTTTATTTATTTATATTGGGTATAGCAACGGGGAGTGAACAAACAGTAGTTGGTCATTTAGAATTACTTGGTCAGGGGTGACCCCTTAAAATAAAATTACCATTTTTTCAAACAGTATATATGAATATGTAAGCGATAATAAAATTTAAAATCCATTGTATTAAATAAGAACCTCCTTGGGGATACCTGTAATACCAATATTTAAATTCAGAAAATTTTACATAAATATTTGAAGATTATTTTTGTATAGAATCATGTTAACCACCACTGATTTGTATGTATATAAAGGAGTAAGTTTATAGTAGTGTCACCAGTCTGTCGATGCCAGCGCACCTGGCGAAACCGGTCGCTGTCTAAATAAAGACAAAAGTGGAAGTAGTTAAAAAACATCGTTTTATTTAATTGTTATTTCATTTTTAAACTTAAATGTACTGTTCCTTTGTATTGTGTCGATTTTTAAAAGCATTTTATTATTAATCTTAATTTGTTTATTTTTTAATTATATATTTACACCTGCAGATGGAGGTCTCCTCCGAAACATGTCATGATTTTTGATTTTAGAGGATAGTAAACAATGTTTACAATTTGCAAAGTGTATTTAAAATGAAATTAAATAAGTTTTCTTTGAACAAAATATGCCATTACCTTAAAATATATCATAATAAAACCATTATTTAATAATAATTTAATTTAGAGTTATACGTCAATTTAAATTCATTATAAATATATATGGTTACATATTCATGGAAAAAAACAAAAAAAATTGTTGATTTTAATAATTTTTATTTATTCAGGATATCGATTCCGTAAAGCTCATCTTGTTTAAAGTATTATGTTATATTGTGTATAAAAGTAGAGGAGAAACAAATTCATTCCTTTGTTGTGCTTAAGCTTTTGCACCAGACTGATTTAAAGTTAAAACCTTTGAGCTTTAAGCATCTTTATCTAAACAGGCGTGCTTCATCGTTTTAACCAAATATAATACGTACACACGTTGTAAACTTCGCGTTCTTAAGGTTCTGAGCCAATAAACCTATTTTAGATTGGCGTTCTTTCAAGAACGACAAGACATTTTTATTGCTTGGATTATTGTAAGCGTTTAAGCGTACGCGTTCAGAATGTCTTTGGACTTGAATTTACTATATCTGGTGAACATATAGTAAGGATATGTTAACGATGTAAATGGAGTTTGAAAAAAAGGAAGACTGAGGAAAACGTGGCACAATAAAAAAAATCAAATATTGAATGTCGGCCACGTGAGGAGTCAGAGAAATCGACGCGCGTGCATGACACGGTGTATGAATGTTGAGGAATCGAGAGATATATGTCAGGAAAGAAAAGTGTGGCAGTTCATTCTTTCTGCCTACCCCTCTGGAGAAACGGTGTGATGGTTAGTTTGTTAGTTAGTTTAAATAATTACTAAAATTGCCGTCATATTTAATGACTACAATATTTTTATTTTTTCGTCTCATTGTCCCGTTACACCTTCGTGGTGCAAAGTGTATATTGCACGCTTGATGCTTAACACCACTGCACCTTACCTGCCATCTTAACCTCGTCCTGCAGGGGTCATCTCCAGGTGTCTCCTGGCTTGCTCTTTCCACCCACAGGGGATCAGTCTAGTGAACCCTAAGCGATGCAGGCTGGGTTCTTTCTCAGGGTGTGACCGATCCATAGCCATTTGCCCCTAGCGACCTGTTCTCTGATTAGCCTCTCACCTGCCATGATCTAGAGAACGGTAATTGACAATGTTTGGGGGCAAAAAATCTATAATGCCCTTGTAAATGAACAAAAAATATTCTTTTATGGAATAAACAAACAATCATAACACGTACAATGTAACTGATAATGTCACGTCATTTGAAGGTTAAAATTATCATATTATTTTTAAATGTATATTTTTATTTACAAAGAAACTGTGGATTTAAACAAATTGAGTATTTAACATCATCACTATTTCCTAGACACACGAACAGCTATTATATTATTATGGCAGGGCGTGATAAGCGATTGAAAAACAAAATGAGCGGAATTTTCCAGGTAAAATAAGAAATGAATTAAAATTTACGGCCCCAATGCGAGCAAAGAAAATTAGCTGTCATATACATTTTCTGGAAATTTAACAAACTTATTTTTAAATGAATGGAGAAAATAATTCGGTGAGTGCGGTTCTCACCGGGGCCCGAGGTATTATTATATTTCTGTGTGTGCACGTATTGCACGTGTGTGTATTTCCGTCTATTATGGGCGAGATTAAAAATGTTCAGTTCTCAAATAAGAAGGTTATTTCAAAGGAAAAGTTGATTAAGTTTTTTCTGTGTGATTCAAAATTGTTAATTAGAAAATTGTTTACGGGATAGAAACTTGCCTTTTCAGAAATTAAAAGAACCTTTCGAATCGTAACGATAAACAACTATAAAGATAATAAGGCAGTTTTGGAATTATAAATGATTAATAATTTTCATCTTATCAAACTGCGGATCTATTTTTTAAAAATATATTATAGTTTTAAGTTTTGTTTTTTTGAATGTAAACAAATACTGGATTTTTTCCATTACGGGTTTATCTTTAAGAATAAATTTTATCTCAATAGAGAAGAAGATATAAATTATTCGGAAACAGAATATGGTGGTCGAGGCGTTATGAATCAATAAATACAGGTTAATCGCTTAACCCAACCAATGACAGGTCATAAGTTCTGTAAACGCCTCGACCACCATATTCGGTTTTAAAATAATTTACATCTTCGTCTCTATTGAGATACAATTAATTCTTATAGTTTTAAGTAGTCAGACTGTTTACTGATAGTTATTTGTAGATTTGCAGCAATGTGCAACATTTTTACTGGTTCTTGGGATGCCAATTGGACCTTTTATGTGCTTAGTTTCCCGTTGCTTTCCACATTTTTGTATACAGCAGATTATTTGAACCCAATTACTGCATAGTTTTTTTTAGTTGTTAATTATCATGACATGTAACAGGTAGCTAGTCTAACAGGTAGCTAGTCGCCATTTTTATTGTCACGTGACTATAACCACATTAAAGACATGGTGATTTTTTTCACACTGCGATCACACTACGACTGCCATAACTGAAGTATAAAGGCCCGTTTACACGCAACGATTTATCGTAGCGATAAATCGTAGCGATAAATCGTAGCGATAAATCGTAGCGATAAATCGTAACGATTAATCGTAACGATAATCGTAACGATAATCGTAACGATAATCGCTACGATGTCCTGTTTACACGTTACGATAAATCGTAACGATTTCTTATTGTTTATATTGGCTCTGTCCAGAGGCGCCATCGCAACCCCATTTAAAGATCGCATTCAATGTTGGTAGCGTGTCTATACCTACATTCAAGTTTGAGTACTTCGTATTGTACTAATATCAGACGTTTTATGGTGTGGTCTAGCAATGACTGAAGTTTTATCTCGGCATTATAATCAGAAATAGTTGTATAATTTTTTTTTGTTTCCAGAAGAATGCGATAGCTTGGGTAAATGTCGGCATTGTGATTTTTATTTCCAGCGCATCGAAATGTATTGGTCCTTAGTTAATTTTTTATCAACAAAGAAAGCCAAAGCTTCTTCAGGTGTCATTTTTATAGGCATTTTCCTGCCTAGACACGCATACGATTTATTTTATTTTAGTGTCTCTTTTTGGTGAAAAACAGGACACTTGCTTCAGTATTTGTGCTACATTTCGTCTACCCGTTGATTGTAGGGTCATTTGAGCTGCAAGAATAATTTCCTCAGCCCTAATTGGGAGCTTATCTACAAAAACCGATTGCGCATCCGCTTTGGACATGTATTTAGCATGATAATACAATCATTTATTTTTAATTACGAACATTGAAAACTTATACCGTTTGATAAACCAGATTGCCCAATGTGTGATTCTGTGTGTCGTTGCGATTCGCAGAAATTGATGACGGCCGGCATCAACCGTCCAATCCAATTCCAATTCCAATAAATCGCTACGATATCCTGTTTACACGCAACAATAAATCGTAACAATTCAAAATCGATTTATCGTTGCGTGTAAACGGGCCTGCAACCATCCAATCCAATTCCAATTCCAATAAATCGCTACGATGTCCTGTTTACACGCAACGACAAATCGTCACAATTCAAAATCGCTACGATTTATCGTTGCGTGTAAACGGGCCTTTAATCAACAAATAATGTATTAATTATTTATTGTATCTTGAACAATGATGTAAAACTCCATATTATACTGTTAAATTAAATAACTTTTGTTTTATGTATCACAATTGTATTTTACTTTACGCGACAGCTGTTTCGTAATTGACATCATCAGGTGTTATAATAAAATAATTATGACGAATGAAAACGTCACTTTTCTAGAAGTTTTATTATATTTTATGGGAATGACACGTTTTTGCCTTAGAAGGGCAAAACATGTCATTCCCATAAAATATAATAAAACTTCTAGAAGACTGACGTTTTTATTCGTATTAATTATTGATATATTAATTGTTTCATAAATTTGAATTGATACTTTTTTGTTTAATATCTATTGTAGGTATAACATACCAATACAATAGACGTTAGAAGCAAAATGTGATTGAGGCGTATATTATAATATAATAAAATGGACGACGTGTATATTTCTGTGTATTAGATGTAATTAAAAGGACTGTAATTGGGTTTATATTTGGACTAGTCAATTAGATGCGAAAGAATGTTTAACGATCCAGCGAGGGGCGAGCAAACAGATCGCGGTAATGCGCCCGCGCCCCCTTATAGCGAGACGTCTGATTGTTTAATCAAGCCGCTCTTGTTTGCTCTTAATCTTACATTTAATTACACGTAAACGCTTCAGGGATGCTCCCCGGCGGGGGCGGGGGCGGGGGCGGCGCGGAGGCCGGCCGGCTGCATGCGGGCGGCTGAGGACTGAAGATGGCCGGGTAAAGATATAAGGAAAGATCTGAGTCTGCATTCGTGGTAGAGAAAGATGCATTGCGAATCTTACTACTTTCTGTGTAATAAGGGACGATTTGGCCCATTGTACACTAGATGATATTCATCCATACATTCACAATGACCTGTTTCACCTGTCTAAGGCATTATTAAATATCATAGATTATGCCTTAGACAGGCAAAACATATCATTCATATAAATTACAATAAAACGTATAGAAAATAGACATTTTCTTTCATATTAATGAATTAATATGGAGTTTTGCTGAATTGTTCAAGCATTTTAACAAATTCTTGCGCATTACGTCGTGCGGATCACATCTTTTTTAATTTGACTTAAGTTGCACAATGCCTTACAATTCTTGTGATATGAGCCTTTTCAGAAACGAGTTATTCGATGTGATATCCAAATATATTTTTTAAACTGTTAAATTAAATAACTCTGTTTTTTATATCACCATTGTATTTTATTTTACGCGACAGCTGTTTTATCAACCTATGTTGACATCATCAAGTGTTACAATAATATATTCCGAGATATTCCGTTATACTGGAGAGGGTTCAGAAAAAAATCTGAGGTATCTCTATATGAGGGAGTATGGTAGTTATCCGTGGCTCTATCCCACGGCATTTCTTCTGGGAATGCTCGGAACCAATTCTTTACAGCTTCGAAGAGATGGACATCTAATAACCCATGTCTTCAGATTAATTAGGGGATACTTTGAGAACTCGGCCGTACTGGAGGATGTTGGTCTTTTTGTCCCCGATAGATATCTCCGACAGCGACAGCACAGATTGTTTTACCTACCGGCCGCCAGAACCAATCTGCCTCTGGTGACACCGGTGGGAAGAGCAATTAGTCTGCTGAACGCGGTCTCCTCGGAGATCGACGTCTTTCATGTTAGTGAAAGTACGTTCAGGGGCAAATACTATTGACTTTAGAAAGTATCTTGTCTTCCTAATGTCGAACCATCTCTAATGCGTTCCTGGTACTTTGTTGTATTTTTATAATATTTTACCTGTACTTAATAGATGCCTTAAACATTTTCCTGTTTGTAGTGTCTATTGAGTTAATAAACTGATTTGATTTGATTTGATTTATATCAAATGTCAAATTTTCGTGATTTTTCGAATCTTTATGTGTATTTGTTCCTATGTTAATTTGAATTATTTCTTTGACATAATTTTGAAGTTCTTGCTGAAATTAACAATTTGAATTGTTCAATTGAACAAATACACGATTATTTGACATTTGATATATTATTGTAACACATGATGATGTCAACATAGGTTGATGAAACAGCTGTCGCGTAAAATAAAATACAATTGTGATACAAAAAACAAAGTTATTTAATTTAACAGTTTAAAATGTTAAGGTATCACAGTGTTTCGGCCAAAACAATGGACTATTAAATATTTTTTTGAAAATATTGGGTATGAGATAACGGACGCTGTATATTGTGATCAAAGTGCTGTTATAAGAATTGACATAATTGAATAAAAAATAATACCATAGGGATGTGAGACAAACGAAAACCATTTGTTATTTTTCTTAGATGGTTTAGTTACTCGTGTTTGTGATGGTACGGGAAATCCACGTGTTCAACATACGTTCTCTGTGTAATATTGTGATGGCCGCGGTGCACGCGCGAAGGAAGTCCAATAATGTTGCGGCGGCCTGTCTCCGGGAAGTATGATAATCCGGCTCCAAGCTCGCCGCAGCGCCGGCGTCAGCTCCATCGGGATTTTTGTCACACCCTCGGGTTTATTTGGCGTCGCGGCGCGCATCTGAATTCGTCTCTCAAATCCGAGTTAAACGGTTGGCTGCCATCACCACGGAGATATTCATCGTTGACTATTTCCTAGGAATCGCGTAATTAAGAGTTTCTTTTACAAATATCCCACTCAAGTAATTTATTACTCGATTTTTGTATTTCTTCTTTAGCTTCTGATATTATATATTCCTAGAATCGTTTACCCCAGTTGGGAGGTATTAAAACCTTATACTTGGTAAATGATCTATAAAACATTTAAGGATTTTAAAATTATCCTTGCTATTCCGCTAAAACCACGAATTATTTAGTTCAATTTAATATACGTTTCATAATTTGTACGAATGATAACTTCTAGAAAACCGAAATTTTCGTTGTATGTTATTATAGTCTCATGAGATCTTACTTTAATAGCCAATTGCTTTCACTGAAGGGCAGTGCAAAGCAATTGCATTGTCAGTATTACGAACATGGAGTAAACCGATATCTATTTGAAGTAAAACATATATACTAGTCTGATATAATATATGTTTTACTTATTACCACTGTACATGGGATGCTCTGCTGGTATACCAAAAAAGCAATGTAAAAAAATTGGAGTTGTGATAATATAAGACAACACCAACTATAAAAAAAACTTACCAACCATCACACCCAAAGGTAGGTATTATCAAAATAATGGGCTGCCACACTGCTTTTTTATGACATGCTTCCCTCCCTTCCTCGAGATTCATACACTGTGTTACACAAACGCGTCGATTGTTACGACTCCTCGCGCGGCAGACATTTAATATTTGATTGTGTCACATCTTCCTCGGTCTTTCTCTATTACCTGTTCCATATACATCGTTTACATATACTTTCTTTAACAACAACAACGATGAATCATCACGCCGTTTCTCTGCAGGGGTAGGCAGAGAAAATGGACCGTCCCACTACCCTATTCTGACACACCTCTCTAGCTTCCTCCACATTAATACTACAAGTCATACATCAAATGATTTGATAATGCCTTAGAAGGGCGAAACATGTTATTCCCATAAAATATGTATAATAAAACTTCTAGAAAACGAACGTTTTCATTCGTATTAATTATTTAATATGTAGTTTTATATCATTATTCAAGAAACAGTAAAAAAATAAAACGAGGTTTTTTAACTACGTCCACTTTTGTCTTTATTTCGACAGCGACCGGTTTCGCCAGGTTCACTGGCATCGACAGACTGGTGACACTATTGCAAACCGAGTCCTTTATATACATACAGATCAAGGGTGCTAAACATGATTCTATACAAAATAATCTTCAAATCTTATAAAAATGTTTTATAGGACGGCGGAATCTTTCCATATTCACAGCAAAGTACATTAAAGTAATGAGCATTTGTGTTTATTTCTCTGCATATTGTATAAGATCAATACCAAGTGGATATGTGACGTCGACATCCTGATGCGTTATGCTTCACTAAACTAAGTGCCGGGAACGCGTTATCTCCGAACTCGGGAAAAGTGGATGTAAAGTTACTTGCGCAAAGGGAAATAAACATTCACAACACATCATAATGTTATGAACTCGCTTCTGAAGTTCATCTGGAACTGCTGCACCGCGGAGGGAGTATTCCTAAACGCGTATAAACTTTTCCACGGAGTCTTCTATTACTTACTTACGTATATCGTCGTCTGCCTTACGAAGATACTACAATCGATTTGGTTGATAAGTGGAGACATATTTATTCATTGCTACTCTAGAACAGCGTAAAAGCAAGAATAATCTGTATACCGTGATTTTCGCGAGTAACTCAATCGAAAGTGTTATTTGGTCACGGGCTACCGGGGATCGGATATTGGTTGCTTAAACATTCCTGGTTAATCGGTACTTCAAGTTCAAGATTTCTTTTGATTTCGTTAGTCCCATCCTCCAGCGTAGGTCCAATTTTTGTTCTTCTCAAAATCTTCCTCTTTCTGGCTGCCAACCTGCCTTCCTCTCTCTGAAATAAAATACATATGAGTTTTATACTCATAGGAATACAGTATAGCTTTTGTATGTCTATTCTTCTTCTTTCGGTGCCGTGTTGGGTCCCAACAACGTTCGCGATCACTACAGCAAAGGCATCTCTATCCTGAGCCACTTGGAACAGGTTCTGAACTCTTGTTATTCCAGTCCACTCTCTGATGTTCTGCAGCCAGAACAGATGCCTTCTACCAACTCCCCGACGTCCCTCCATTTTACCAATTAATATCAGTCGAAGGAGGTGGTATTTTTATCCCCTTAGCACATGACCCAAATATGAGACCTTTCTAATTTTCACACTTGACAACAGCTCTCTATTGGCTCTAGACCTCTGTTTATGAGATACATAAATATCAATTAATAATATTTAATAAATTTTAAATAATTTTTCTGCAGAACAAAAAAAAAATTCAGTATCATATTTAAACATACAAATTGGAACAAAGAGGGGTTTAAAAAAGCCGAGTTCCAGGTTGCTTTTGATTTGTCTTTTAGTTTATTTAGATGAAATATAAATGAGGTTACCTCGCTGTTGCCTGACTAATGAACAGGAACACTGTATTAGCACGCATATTAACAGTATTGGAATGTGTTACAGAATAACTCCCCCCGGCGAAGGCGAGGTGAGGTGGGGTGGTGGGGTGAGGCGAGGTTGGGCGGGTAGCGGTAATTTGAGAACGCCTTGCCCCGCAGAACGTATGCAATTCCACGGCAGCGGGACCGAGGCGATTCTAACAAAGGTAAGGGGTGTTGTTATGGCGGGACTTTTATTTAGCCTCGCTCCCAGCTTGCTGCAGGTCGGATGGAATGTCTGCAGGTTAAGGAATACGCGATACAGTACTTCTAGATGAACTTTGACTTTTATTGCCGGTATACTCGTACTTAAATATAACGAAAGTATTTCAAACAAGAAAAAGAAACTTATGCATATTGAAAAATGACGAGGATCTTGTAAAAATTAAATCAACAAAAAATACTGTTTAACAAACATTTCATAACAACATTAAATCATCGTTAAACTGAACAGGCATGTGTCAAATCAATTGAAAATAAAATAAATTATATTAATAAATTGTGATGTGATAAGAGTGTTTCAAATTATACAGTTGATATATTATCTTTGTGTTGGTAATACATATAAGTGTGAACGAAGAGAACTTGGAACAACGGGTGAGGCAATTTGTGTATTTAGGTAGCATTTTCACAGCAGATGGCCGAATGAATAGTGACGTCGAAAGAAGGGTTGGTCCGGGTAACAAAGTGAATGGAGCTTTAAAAATAGTTATTGGAAACAGGAATTTATCAATGAAAGCAAAAACGGCCGTTCACAATGGAGTTCTGGTCCCAACCCGGTATGGAGGCGAAGCATGGAACTGGCAGAAAAAGGATGAGAGCAGAATAAATGCGGTAGAGATGAGGTCCCTAAGACGTATGTGTGGTAGAACGATATACGACAGAATCTCAAATGCTGATATAAGAAAGGAATGTAGAACGGAAGAAGGTATTATGAACAAAATTATGAAAGGATCGCTGCGTTGGTTCGGACATATGGAACGCATGGATGGAGAAAGAATGGTTAAGAAAGTATAAGTTAATGATTTAAATGGGGTACGAAGTCGAGGCAGACCGAGGAAAACATGGCATGACCAAATTAATCAAATTTTAAAGGTTGATCATGTTAGAAGTCGGAGGAATCGACGTGCGTGTATGACTCGTTGTATGAATGTGGAGGAAGCTAGAGAGGTTTGTCAGGATAGAGTAGTGTGGCGGTCCATTCTCTCTGCCTACCCCTGCGGGGAAACAGTGTGATGGTTTGTTTGTTTTTGTGTTGGTAATTGATTATTAGCCAAACGAAAATAAATTTATGTTTTTTGTCCTATTTAAAAGAAGCGCAGTGGTTAAAATAAAAATTTCACTTATGTTATTTACATCATACTACATAATTCCGTTTATATACATTTATATATAATAGAACTAAAACTTAAAAACGTTGTTTTGCGTTGATTGAATGATTGAATAATGAATTTAAAAGACACAAAGGATGGGTTGTACTGCACACGCCTGCCTCTCGAGGAGACGCGATTTGCAGGAATGGTATGCAAACCAAATAAAGCTGGTGGAGGTTGAGTCAGGGAAGCCAATTGGTTACGGAGGCGAGGGCAATCCGCATGGCACGCGGGGCCATAAAACTAAGAAGGGCTATCGGCGCGCATACCTGATGTCCGCCTGTCTGCGCCGTGCCCCGTTTTGCGCCTTCCCGGACCTTGCTCGGGGAATAAATTTTAAGCGGGTGCAATTTTCAGCAACTCGCAGAAGAACAGGCTGATGGATGGGAGAGCCGGACATGTCCGATGGAATACCGGCAACCCATAGCATAAGAGAACATGCATTTAATCAAATGTGTACAACGTGGAATATATTTAAATTGCGACAAAATTTAACTGTTCAATTACATATTTTAATAAACTGACTCAATAACCACCACGCTGTCTCTCCGAAGGAATAGGCAGTAAGAATGGACCAACATACTGTTATTTCCTGACATACTTCTCTCGATTCCTCAACATTCTACATCGTGTCATGCACGCACTCCAATTTCTTCGTCGATTTGGCTGACTTTAAATATTTTATTTATTTGATCATGCCAGCTTCCTAGGTTTTTTTTATGTACTTTGTATATACAACACTGTGTTAGTGTTGTAGGTATACACAAAGTATATAAAAAAGGAAAAGACAAATAAAACATCTACAACACAAAGTATGGCGAACATAGAAGAAAATCCTCGGTTTCCTTTATTTTTAGTTCCGTTCACGTTATTTTTATATCTTTTCTTTACCATTCTTTTTTTCATGGATTAATAACACTCTCACCATATCTTTTACTATATATTTTATAATTTCAGAAATTTGAATATGGAGCTTTTTATAAAAGAAAACGTATTTCTTATCAAAGCATTATACTCGTACATTGTAAATAACTTTTTCTAAGTTTCCATCCTAGGGAACGGTTACTAAAAGGGCCTTTTGAATGTGATAGTTTCCCGATATTTTCCACATTTTGCATACAACAGGCTATATGAACCCAAAACTTGTATACAACTTTGAAACTTTTGATTCTCATGACTTGTGATAGGTAGCAAGTATATCGCCAATGTTATTGTCACGTGATTTCTACCAAATCAAAGAAATGTTATTGTCAATGTTATTGTGACGTGATTTCTACCAAATCAAAGAAAGTGTGAGAATTGTTGCTTTAATCGCCGGGAATCGAACCCAGGACCTTCGGTGTGGTAGTCTTAGCTGTTGACACTCTGCCACTAAGGCTGTTAGTTCAACCTTTTTTGAAAGTTTTTTTTATTGCTGAATTCCCAGAACCACACATCGTACTTGTTTCCTTTATAACCAAAGTTTTTATCTCTAAATAATATTGAAATAAAACGATTGAAGTAGATTCCATTTGTCTCGTGATTAACATTTCAAAAGAACCATTCAACTTTGAGATTCGCAAAAAAAGAAGTGAAACCATCGTCGGATCTTATCGTTTGATTGAAAATGTATGTCAACAATAGCTCTTTGTGTAAATGCAGGGATCGCTGGCTCTGATCAGCTGTGTCCGGAAAAGGTTTAAAGAAACTAGATGAGACTTCATGGAGCCGCTACTATGACTAGTCTACTTACTCGGAAATGATGCAAAACACGAGCTCTGTCTAGAAAAATAAATTCAAGCTGAGAGCTTAAACCATTCCAGTTCTGAAAAATTACTTTACTTCTACTGGGTTTTGAAAATAATACTACTTTCTGTAAAGTTACATTTCTTCGTCGTATGGTTTAGTATTGTTAGTTCATCCATTTTTCGTATTGTCTAAACTAAGAAGAATGTTTTTATAATCATTTTATTTTAGTCTTGAAATACGAAGGTTTTATTTTATTTTGTTGAATCGCTCTTTACATCATAACAGTATGAGCCAAATTGATGCAAAGGGTATTAAAGCTATCATAGTGATTCTCGTGACATGTGATAATCTATCGCCATTTTGTAGTCACATGAATTCTACACCAGACCAAAGACAGTGTGACAATCACACTACCCTCGTGGGGAATCGAAACCGGAACCTTCGGGGTGGCAGTCAATGCACTTACCACTCGGCCACGAAGGTCGTCAAATTTAATTAGTTAATGTATATATTTCCCTCGACTATATCTATAGCACGATTGCGAATTCAGGAGGCGCGGAAGAGGATGCCACTAACAGACTTTAGAAGGTAGAGTCCGTTGATTTCGGGGAGAATGTTTGCAATAGCGTGATGACAGTGCGTATACAAAAAAAAAACTTGACACTGCTATATTTTATTTTTTATGAATGACGACTTATGTGTCAGAGTGGCAAGAGTTATGACTGCTACGTCTAAAATTCCGGGGATGGCAGTGTGATTGTCACACTGCCTATGGTCTGGTGTAGAATTCACGTGACATAAGATTCGTCGCCTATCGCATGTCATGAGAATCAATATGTTATGTTTGCTAAAAACAAATGGTATACAGTGATTGGGTTTAAACGCTCGTTATATAATATATGAAAAAATACAATATTTTACATTTAAATGTTGAAAGAACTAAATATGCTATTTTTTTAATAAAAAAGATATCAGCTTCTATTGCAATAATCACAAAAATATCCATTAGTTAATCCATTTTAATGATGTTTATTGATTTTTATTGGTAAAGCTATCAAGAACGTGGTAAAAATCTTAATTTACTCTACAATGTTACAATTAAAATACATTATATTTATTATTTCTTGAACAGTGATATAAAACCCCATATTAAGTCATTTGATAATGCCATAGACAGGTGAAACATGTCATTCCCATAAATTGTAATAAAACTTCTAGAAAACAGACGTTTTCACTCGCACTAATTATCAAATAAATTTGTTTTTTCATTTAATTATTTAAAATATTAGGTGTCCCGGCTAATAACGTCTGAAAGATCCCACTTGTCTTGTAAATTTGTGTTTTATTTCAATTCTGAAACAAAACCTCGAACACAAATATGTCTTTTACTATTAAAGTTAATCCCTTTTTCTAATTTCGATATTGTGGTAATTTTCTAATCACCAATTATTTTAGGAACCAATGCCCTAAGCTTCACCTACTTTGACCCAGAAATCTATCACATAGCTTTCTATAACCAATTTAAATGGTATTAATCACACTATTGCAAATATTCTCTCGGAATGAAAAAACTGAAAGAGGGAAAAAACATAATACTCGGTCCTATACGGCGTACTTTTCGTGTGATTTCGGAAAAACTTTAACCCTAACGGCAGCTGGATGTTATTGGAAAACATCAGGTGTTAAGAAATATGAGTCTCCCCTAAATATCATTTAGAAGATATTCTGGTTCGAGAGAGTGTCAAATCCCGTTCTTTGGGCCATGGCAAGCAAAAAGCCAGTCAGAAAATAATTCGTTAGACGCAAATGGATATAGAATGGTCCACCCTGAGGGGGTGCCCAGCCTGCATCATTCAGGGCGCACTTGACTTGTGTCTGTGGTAGGAAGAGGAAGCGAGGGCGACCAGGAGAAAAACCCTGCAGGACGAGGTCAATACGGCGGGCTCTGAGTAGTGCCAGTTATCTGGTGACCTAGCGTAGTCAGGCGGCCAAGATTCCTGAGGCCGCATGGAGTGGGAGTGGGAGATGAATATATTTATTATTATAAATGTAAATGTGACTTTGGTGAGACCCAAATGCTTTTTCGGTAATCAATATGTTTTAAACTGTTTTCTTGAAGTTTTATTTTATTTTATGAAAATTACACCCTTCGTCTTTCTAGGGATATATGTTACTAACTAACTAACTAACTAACCATCACGCCGTCTCCCAGAAGGGGTAGGCAGAAAGAATGGACTGCCACACCTTGCTTTCCTGACATATTTCTCTCGCTTCCTCAACATTCATACATCGTGTCATGCACGCGCGTCGACTCCTCACATGGCCGATATTCAATATTTGATTTATTTGATCGTGCCACGTTTTCCTCGGTCTTCCTCTATTTCTGGTTCCATTTACATCATTAACATATAATTTTTTTACCATTCTTTCTTCATTCATTCTTTCCATATGTCCAAACCATCTTAATGATCCTTTCATTATTTTGTTCATGACACCATCATTCGCGCCGCATTCAATTCTTATATTTTCATTCGATACTCTATCATACACAGAATATCCACATATTCGTCTAAGAGATCTCATTTCTACTGCATTTATTCTACTTTCATCCTTCCTTTGCCAGTTCCATGCTTCGTTTCCATACATAAGGGTCGGTAGAAGAACACCATTGTGCACTGCCATTTTAGCTTTTTTGGATAGGTTTTTGTTTGCGATGACAACTTTAAGTGCACCTTTCACTTTGTTGCCTGCCCCAACCCTTCTTTCAATATCCCTCTCCACTCTTCCATCTCTTGTAAACATACTACCTGAATACACAAACTCAACTACTTGCTCCAAATATTGACCATTCACGCTAATGTTGCAGACTGTCATGGTTTCTTCCTTTTCAAAAATCATTACCTTGGACTTATTAACATTCATCATCAGATCATTTCGCATGCATACCTCATACATACAATTCACCAGGACTTGTAGTTAATGCTCGTTGTCTGCAAGTAGGACAGCGTCATCCGCATACAAGAGACAGCTTACTGACACTCCGCTCATTTCGGCACCTACATCCCACCCTTTCAGCTCTTTCATACAATTGTCCATATACAGATTAAATAACCACGGGGACATTACGCAACCCTGTTTGACACCTTTATTGATATCAGACCAGGCTGTAAGATCTCCATTTACTCTGACACTAGCAGTGCTTTCCGTGTATAGCGACTTAATTGCCGTGATCAGTTTTGTACTTATTTCATATTCAGACAATATTTTCCACAACTTTTCTCTATTAACGTAATCATATATGTTATATATGTTACTACCCATTAAATTAAATAAAACTAGAAAACAGATTAAATTTTCATTTATAATTATTTTAATTCATATTAAGTTTTATTACATTATTCAAGAAATACTTTTTCAACCACAAAATTTGTTTCAAATATTCGTTTTTTTAAATGATAAAGTTAATTTTGTTAAAAACACTGACACCATGACGCGTTTCAAAACTTCTCAATATAACTTCTCTGGTTTCAATGAATTGATGTTTAAAATGAATACTCACGTTTAAAAAAAAAATTATCTTTTGTAAAATTCTTTCTAAGTGAAGATAATTTAAAAAAAACCTGCAAATATCGAAAATTTATAACATTTTTTCACTGACACGTGGATACGGGCGTTTTTTTCCACGAGAACTTTTGTGAGTTACAAGGATATTTCACGTAGAGGCTGGTCCTATGAAAACCGCAAATGATGACCAGTGTTGTACGTATTTTAAAAAATATTTATGCAAGTCCAACAGGGTGGAACTTAGATTAGGAAATAAAACTTTAGAAATTGTTGCTTAATACATATATTCCAAATCGTGCTTACTTATCATCATATCTTTTCAACATTCCTTTTAAACTTAAACCTAAAAATTATAATTATTTTCAGTGCACATGTAATTTATGAGAACTAAAACTCTTTACAAAATGCAATTCTATTGAATTAAATTAAGTTACATTAAATATAAAAGAATTAAACATTTCCAGAGTCGTATCAATGGCTTCTTATAGGCAGATCTATAATTAAAAGCCCAAAAATATATTTATTAGCGAATCTCATCTGTTATTGTAAAATCTATAAAAGGGTTTATTAGGAGTAAAATTACATAAATTGATGATTTGAAATTAAGAAAAACCTGTTATCACCAGATCTTATTTGCTAGCAACACTTAAATAATACGAATAAAAACATCTGTTTTCTAGATTTTTTTTTTGGGAATGATGTGTTTTGCCTTTCAAAATCACTATCAAATGTACATATTTCATTATGCCTTAGAAAGGCGAAACATGTCATTACCATAAAATATAATAAAACTTCTATATATCAGACGTTTTCATTCGAATTAATTCTTGAATAAGGACTTTTACATAATGATGTTCAACAATGGTTCAAGAAATTAAAAACCTACAATACATTACATCATATAAAAGGAAACCCTCGTAAGATTTAGGCATAATAACAAATATTAGTTTCTAGTCCAGCACTGGTTTCATCTGTAAGAGACTCATTCTTCCGGGGTTGTATGGGTTAGTTTTACGCCTCGGCCATATGCAGGCTCGTTCCAGACCCGGTTTATCGAGACGGGCACTCGTAAAAAGTCGGAATATAAAATTATCCTTCAAATAGGTCATTATGCGCACCGCCCCGCTTGCTCGCCGCCCTGCTCCCGCCCTACCCCGCCCCCGCCCCCGCCCCCGCCCAAATGCCTGCATTATTTTCGCAAATTCCTCGCGCCACGTGTCGTAAAATTTTGCAAAATGAAATGTCGGATCTCAGCGGGAATATTTCAAACACCAGATTAAGTGGCACATTTAAATGAAATATTTATATGAAAGACCTTCTTATATTCATATTTTCTTCTAGTTATTATTAAACAAGGTAATTTACTGATTTACTTAAATGTCGCCTTTTAATCCATTCTCCGGTCTCAATCTGAAGATTGGTCCGCAGCCAGGCGACGCATCTCCTCTTCCACTCCGCTCGGTCCTCAGCAATCCTCTTCAGCTCCGCATAGCAGAGGTGCAGCCCATGTTTCGGAAAATCTGGTCTAGCTACTCCTGGCGAGGTCGTCCTTTGCCAATCGATCCCTCGACCATTTCCTCCAACACATCATGCAGGAAACATTTGTGTCGCAACACATGACCAATCTATCTCGCGCGCCTCTCCGCTATGGTGTTCAACATGTGCCTATTTTCTTCAACTCTGTTGAGAACCTCCTCATTTGTAACGTGGTCCCTCCATGAAACATGGGCAATTCGTCGGTAGGTCCACATTTCAAACACCTCCAGCCTTTTGCGCTCTCTTTCGCCCAGGCACCAAGTCTCGCAGCCGTACAGTAAAACGCTCCACACCAATGTTTTTATTAGTTGTTTTCGGAGGTTTAGGTCTATGTTATTGTGCTCGAATATTTAAATTTTCTTGTTGAAGACAAGTTAAGCCTTTTAATAAACATTATAAATATTATAATAAAACTATAGCGAAGGACCAAAAAGGAATCTGTGAAATCGGTGTCCGATCTATAATGACATATGGAATTGAGATGGAGTTGACACAACAAAAAGTCAAAAAGTCTCCTAAGAACCAAAGAAATTAGGTCTCTCCGATCCACTGTGGGTACGACACATTGATACAAAGCGAGAAATTCCGAAATAAGGAAGATCTGCGAAGTCAAAGATGTTGTGTGATGGGGAAGACCGAGAAGATGTTACTGGATAGATCATATCGTCAGTTCAAAGGTAAAACTCATTAAGTGACATTTTAATTTTTTTTAATTTTTTGCAATTTCTGTATCAGACTTGTGAATTTTACGTCAGAAAATAATCACCAAGTGTTTTTATTAAAGAATAACTGTTATTCTTTAATAAATACACTTGGTGATTATTTTCTGACGTAGAATTCACAAGTCTGATACAGAAATTGCAAAAAAAATTAAAAAAATTAAAATGTCACTTAATGAGTTTTTCCTTTGAACCGACGATATGGAGAGTGCGTGTTCAGATAGAGTGATAATAAAAATGTAGAGGCGTACAAGAGTATCTGGCTGTCCTTTCTGTTCGATCCACTCCTCGAAGTAATGGCGCGGCGGCTGGTCACAAAAGCCAATTACCGGAAGATTTGTTCACTGCCTTTTTCAATGAAAATATTAAAAGGATAACGGCATATACCAGCACAAAGGACTTTGTTTCGTGCGTTACGCGTGCGGTGGTGCATGGGCGGTTGATGGATGTGTACTTAGGCTATGATGTTAATGTTAATGGTGTTAGCGGTAATAAAACTTGGTGGAACACACAGTAATTTATGTTATCCCACAAATAAATTCCAACGCATTTGATGATTTGCAAATCACAATGATATTCGAATAATTTAATTTAAATACCAATATGCGATGTTGACCACCATCCCTATACATATTTTAGTCTGCGAACATTCGTAAATTAATCATAGGTTAATTTTCAGCGGAATACGAGTATATCAGTCGAATTAAAATGCGTTACATAATTCATGAATATTATACGAGCATTCGAAATGAACGATTTGAACTGGACGAGTTCTAGGGGCAGGCTACACACGGGCGTACTTCATACTTTGCGTTTAGAATATTTGTTTACAGATAATTAACCTTGTTAAAAAAATCCTGGAAGTAAATAATCTGTTTTTTGTTATTTTGATATTTTAATTCACAAAATGTATACCATATATACCCGTATAAAGATATTTGTTAAGAAATTACATATTACACAATCAAATTCACATCAATTTCCATGAATATGTAGTTGATGCGAATACAGAAGAAATTAAATATATCTTGCTAGAGAATCATCTTTGATAATTCTCTTGCAAGTTGAGATTTGTTAATTTCTTTAAATTTATAAAATAACTAGAAAATTAACATTCTCATTATTGTTATTCCTGTCCACTCTTTGATGTTCCGCAGCCAGGACAGCTGCCTTCTACCAACTCCCCGACGTCCCTCCAGTTTGCCCGTTAATATCAGGTGAAGGAGGTGGTATTTTTCTCCCCTTAGCACATGACCCAAATATGAGACCTGTCTAATTTTCACACTCGACTACAGCTCTCTATTGGCTCTGGCTCTCTGTAGTTCGTCTGCATTACTGACCCTATCGGTCCACGGTATACGGAGCATTCTGCGGTATATCCACATCTCGAACGCTTCCAATCGGTTCTTTACATTCACTTTCAGAGTCCAGGTTTCGCAGCCATATAGTAGAACAGACCATAGACCTTTAATCATTCTTTGTCTGAGTCCGAGTTTATTTTTATGTTTATAAAAATTATACACGTGCTAAAAAAATTCAATTATTAAATTTATTCTACGATATTTTTAGATTTTATAATAAAAGTTCTTAACTTATACAAATAGAGCACATTCTAAAAACAGTCATATACGCAAACAGTTCATTTCCTAGACTTGAGCTTATTTTAGAATTTGTTTCTACACACTCCGAAGTTTTGTTTGAAATGGTTTGGACAGCAACTCTATTATCACGGACAGCCGCGCAACCTAACCTAACTTGCGTTACATAATCCAAACTAACCTAATCCTAACCCGACCTCGGTCAACCGGTGACCGGTGTGGTGAGTTGGGGTATGCGACGTAGCTTGGGGTCGCTTTTAAAATTTATATTATAACATCACGCTTCTCTTCATTATATTACGGAAGAGACCTCTGGGCGCCATCGCACGTTGAAAAATTCATAACTAGGAAGGGAAATAAAAACGTTTGAAGCTATCACGGAACAGGATATACTCAGTACACATTGCAACCCTCTTGGCCCTGCGTTAAATTAAACGTGTCAGTCACAATAAAAGTTCACCCTAATTCATATGAAATAATGTTTGTAAAAGTGTAGTATTATTAGCGTTCCGAACATTTAATCATTTGGTGGTTTTAACATTTATCAAAAATCTTCAATCATCATTTTATACCACGGTGTATTTTTTTATTTTCAGGTTTCCTTGCTTTTACACCTTCAACACCGAGAGAACGATATAAACATAGAGTTTATTTCGTTCTCTCAATGATGACGGTGTAAGCCGTTTTTTCCACTTTTAAGTTTATATTATTTAAAGAAACTAAAAAGTGGAAAAACCGTGATTTAAAAAAAAAAAATGTCAAAAAATTCTCTACTTATAAGCAAATCAAACCCTTAATACTTTAAATGTTTTTACAGAATTCATAAAAATAGTACTTTTATACGGTAAAATTAAATTCATCTCATTTGTAAACTGGAAAAAGATTATTTTAATTGCTTACTATGTAAAACATCTGTAATGAGCAAAATTAATAACAACTGTATATAGTGCAAATTAAATTGAAAATAGGTATTTCTATTGAACATCTTTTATATGCCAACAATTAAAGAAGATTTTATTGGAAACGGTATACTAGGAAGAGAAATATAGTATATTAATATGAATGTGGGGTTCATGGCAGCCAGTCGCTGTTATCTTCCGGAGTCAGAACAAGTTCAAGATGGGAGTAATAGCAGAAGCCGGTCTGTTTATTGCGGGCGGCGATCCTCAACTTGAAGGCGCTACAATCATCCGCGAGTGATACCTCACAAAAGCAATTGAAGCGATGCGATGGAAATAGATTCTGAAACACATTGTAAGAGTGTTCCAAACGTGATTCATTTTATTTCATAAAAGAGAAATCACTTGTTCAATATATAAGAAAATGAAATACGAAAAAGGAGATCGTGAAGGAATGCGTCTCTAAAATAAAAATTAAAATGCTCTCCTGGTGAATCGTTTGTAAAGGTATCTACGAACTCACAATTTATGACGGACTTTTTGCAATTAACTTACAAATTATTAAAACTAGAATATTACCCCTGCAGGATGGGTCGTTGGGCTGATTGGATTCAACACTCTAAGTTGTTACCGTTCTTCATAAATTTTATGCTAACAAACTAACTAACCATCACGTCGTTTCCCCAGAGGGGTAGACAGAGAGGATGGACTGCCAAATTGTTCATGAGATGACTCTTGTGCCTCTTCTAAATTCACGCACCGTGGCATGCACGCTCGTCGATTTTTCCTATTCGAACATGGCCGCCTTTTAGTAATTGGGTCATGTTCTCTCTTCCTTGACTTATTTTTCCATTCATATCTATTTTAACCATTAATATATTATTAACTCATCCATTCGATCCATAACTATCTTAGTGACCTAGTCATTTTATTTATAATGTATTCATCCACCATATATTTTTTTCTTAATTCTTCATTAGGTATTCTATCATACATTTATTTTCGCTTATTCTACTTAGTGATCTCATTTCTGACATGTATCCTGCTTTTATCCATTTTCGGCCAACTTCAAGCATTACTTCCACATATAAGGGTTGGGTTGCATAATTTTATACTGAATTTAAAAATCAACCAAATTGATAAATAAGTATTTTTGTTAGAAATTAAACATGGAAAAGGATTTGATTAAAAGTACATGTACCATTACAGTTGTAAACAAATAAAATGTTATTTATTTTGTAAACTCTAAAATATACAACGATGTATTCAGAATTGGATGTTACATCGAATTATGACTGCTTTTCCCTACATGTGCATGTGTGTTTTAAGTTCCCCCGTGTGCATGTGTGTGTAAAACGTGTGCATGTGTGTTTTAAGCTCCCCCGCAAGCCATGTATATGTATGTGCGTTTTATTAGACACGAGAGATGGATGTCCAGAAACTTTTCCCAGATCTCGCACACACGTGAGGGTGCAGCCAATAGGATGCGACCTCTGTAACCATACATATAAATCCCTGAACGTATTCCAAATGTATCTTTTACAAGTTTTCAAATAAATACTCAATGACTGAATCTTCGAGAACATCTTATAAATGATGGAAAATAGACATGTCGAAGATTAAAATGTTTATTTTGGCACTAAATTGTACGATTAAATAGTACAGCTGATTAAAATTTCAATATGATGTTGGAATTGCAAAACAGAACATATAAAAGAGATATGGAATAAAAAGGGTATTTTATTTCGTATTTAAAAATACAGATTTAATTTAATCTTTATAAACCGTCGGATTAATCGGGTCAGCAGGTTTATGAATCCTGTCATTAATTGAAGCCAATAGTAATATTCCTTTCCGAAGGTTAACGGTTAACCGGTCAATAAGAACAAATTGCCTCGGGAGGGATTCGCCGGGAAATATCATCGCAATAAGACATTTTCTAATATTAAACTACTCGAGGCTCCCACTCCCCCGGACCTCAAACAAAGGGCTGGAGACTGTAATAACAAAGTCTTTCATTAATATTTCCATAAAAACATCGTCTGCATAGCAACGGTGGTTCATTGAAAAGGGCAAAAGGCCTAACCCTCTTATATACTAGTGGCGAGGTACACAGGGATTGTAAACAAAACTCTCATTTGAATGCGAAAAATCAATCTAGTTTTATTACCATTTATTAGATTAAAACCCGTTATTGTACTTAACGGATAGGGAGTGAAGTGACTCGGTGAGAATAACATGTTCCGCAAATCTATTAGAAATACAGTGGAGGTGGATGATATTACAAATGCATTTCGAAAGAAGATATCCATTTCCAGGTGCTAAAAACCACATTAATTGAGCTTCGCTGGTGAATTTCGTACCTTTGAATTTCGCTGTATCGAGTCGCGTAGCCGCCGGCGACACCCTCGGCAGGCACGGCGGGCGGAGATGGGAGGGGGTGCGGTTGATATTAAAAGGATATTAAATTGATATTAAAGCGATCTGGTGTACCGCGTCAAAGGAGCTCCAACAAACGCACTCGGTGTCCACGCAAACCTAGTTCGAGGGAATACAGCTCATGGGGAGAATCGACAAAATCTTCTTTTAAATATTGAGTTAGAATATGTTTTTGATTTCAAAATTACCTTAAGGAATTACCTTTAATATTGAATTGTTAAATCGTTTTCTCCTTCTTCTTATTCTTTTTGACCTGTAGATCAGCCTGGCGTCTCTCGGAAAGTCGACTCTCAGCTATCTTTGCATCTCTTTGGTAGTCTTCCGGGGGGGATGGTAGATAATAGCAATCGGATGAATCACAATGTGGGGGATTCTGGAGGGATCCAACCTCTGCACGTGCGTATTTCAGTGTCTTCTGCGTTGTCTGCCCCATCTCACAATATCTTCCATCTTGTAGATTTAGCGGATAGTCGTGTCCCTCACCATATCTCTAAGAGTCCTTCCTGCAATTGTTATCGACGTCTGCATCTCTGCCACCCGTACTTTATTCTTTATTCTTGTGGTATCAGCTCTGGTCTCAATACCATATATCAGAATACAATAGGCCTTACGTATGTTTTGTATATTTTGACTTTACTGTCAGTAGTTCGTTAAATCTGTTTCATACAATTTAAGACAGATCTTTAAGATATCTTTAATCACTTTTCTTATTATGTACATTTGATAAGAAAAAACTAACTAACTAACCATCACGCTGTCCCCCTGAAAGCGTAGGCAGAAAGAATAGACTGTCACAATTTAATCGATGCGGCACTCCATCCTTCTCTTTTCTTAGATAAGAAAAGAAAAACAATTGTTTCACTTTCATAACAATCAACCAAAATATATTAAATGCTCATTAAATATAAAAAAAAGAAAATGTACGTATTGTATTATGAACTGCAAATTTGAATAATTTTTTTATCAATATATTAAAAAAAAACATGAGTTTAATAAATAAAGTGTTGTCAAATTCGTTGAAAATCGTATAACATATTAAAAACATGTAAACGATTTTTTCAAACTCTTGTGGATTGTGAAACTAATTAAGAAACGCCGTATTTACCGAATGTGCACCCTAATCGGGTGTCTCGCGGACCTTCCTTGGCAATTCTGTACAAATATGGTGGCGCGTATGCGGGAAAGCAGTTTGGACGAGCATATTGCTTTCCATTTCCGGATTTATCTACAATATTTCGGACTATGAATAATTTAAGCGAACAACATTTATTGAAAAAGTAATATGCGCTTAATATGTCGTGAGTTTGTGACGACCGGAAGTTTCGTAGGAAATATGGAGTGACGGAGGGGAGGGGCAGGGAGGAGGGCAACTTATGAGATCTGAAGGCGTATTCATATCAACTTATGAGGACGTACGGATGCGTAATAAGAACTGTTATTTTGTAGATGCTCCATTACCCCACAGAGATAATTGAAATAATATTGGAGTAAGAATATTTAATAGTATAATAGTTTCTCTATTAACGTTTTTACTGATAATGTTATAATGATATCCTATTAAGTTAAGGAATAAAAAAAAAATTAGTGAACGTATATTATCTTGACTTAATTGTTTTGAAGTTACATTAATAATTGTCGGTTAGATTACAAGATGATAAAATACATTTCCGGATTACTTGAAATTGAGATCTAATCAACAGGATTCCGAGGTATTTCCGAGCCCGCCTGTGATTGGTGGCCCTGGAATCTCAACAAGGTGGGTAATTTGATACAGTCCTGTTAGATAGCTCTATTACATACCTACACTATATACGGATCGATTGGTTTACAAGTACTATAAATATTTATACAGGACAACAAGGACTTGTTAAAGAACATTAATGGAATTTAATATTCTTAATTTCTTCTATATTCGCCATAACTTTGTATTGTAAGAAATTCATTGTTTCTTTTTTTCATGTACTAAGTATACAACACACACTTTATTAAAAAAAAATACCAAACATGTTGCGGACACACAAGCCCTTCATCAGTGATATTGTATATATTCGTATATAAATATGAATATTAAAAATATAATAATTTAAGTTAGACAAATGTGGTCAGTTTTGACAGATATTGTAATGATATTAATCTCTCAAACGTTTGGTGACTTAGCGCTGTGATTATTGCTATCTTGAGAAATTGACAATAGTTAGAAAATAATATATCTGGGTTCCTCACTCCCGAAAGGGTAGTTTTTGCTATTATTTCGTATTATATAAATCACACAGATTTCCTCGTTTGAATGCTTTACTCCTGACCAAGAAGATGTGGGTTGAATCCTGGCATCAGCCCACTTCCTTCCACAAAAAAATCTTACATTCTGACTCATATTTTTGGTTATAAAATACAATTGTTAGGCCTAAAAAAATATCTTCATCAAAGCTTTTTGATATTGTTAATGTAAATGAATTTTCATAATAATTTTGGATATTTTATCGATTATTGAATAAAAATGACTAATTCTTTTACACATCAGTATTAGATATTGAATAAAACAACCGTTTTCTAAATTTTTAATTATGTTTTATCGTAGTACCATGTTTTGGAATTTACTCGTATTATATAAAGCGGCAAAAAACGAGTTATCGCATAGGATCTCATGAAACCTTCAGAGTTCCTCCTAGAACCCGCATTATCCAATAACCCACCAACTCACATTTCCAACAATATTCTCATTAGACATAAGAGGAATAGACACAAAAACTGAAACTCCATTTTCAAGTCCTAGTCAATATCAAATAACTGAGGGTTAGATTGAAGATAATAGAATAGAGAAATGTTGCGTTTAAATATATGTTTACAAATATTTGAATAATGCAGAATGAATGGACCACCATACAACCCAATCTTGATACACCTCTCTAGATTCCTCAAAATTCATATAGGGAGTTATTCACGCCTGTCAATTTTCCGACTTCTAACATGACCCGACATTTAAAATTTGATTAATCTGGCATACTACGTTATACTCGTAATCTATTCACATCGGTATCTATACTATAAACTTTCTTTATCCACGCGTTCATCACCATGTTCAACGTCGTGATCCTTTCCTTATCTCAATCTGTTCATAATACCTTCTTTCCTGATATCGCAGTTTTTGAAATATTCATTAACGTGAGTTTCAAAATCAATATTACTAACCTCAAAAGCGTGCTCATTACTTGTTGATTGGCTTAAGGGTAGCCAACTTCTTGTTGATTATGTAGCATTCTGAAAACGTACAAAGGGGATCACAACCGTACAGTGTGAAATATTAGGAAACTATTTGAGATCAAGTACCCGCAGTCTGTACTGTATACCGTATACTATATTTGCAGCATAACAAACAGTGGCAGGCGGGCGCTGTGATTGTAGAATTCTGCTATTGATAGCAGTCATCAGTACTTGATCCCGCTGCCACAGGGAAGCTCACGTCCGCGGCTCCCGCCCCCGCCCCCGCCCGCAATATAATTATAAGACGCCTGGCAAGGAACAGAGGAATCAAGGAAATTATCATTTATATTGAGAACCAATCAAAACATGAGCCTGCCAATTGAAAATATTTTGTGGTGTGACAAAAATATAAGGAAAAGGAGTGTAAAGATTTGTTACTGACGAACAATTTCAAGGAAAACATGAAGACATTTATAAAATCTAGTAAATAATATATTGTATGTAATATATGTTGTAACGGTATGTGGCACATGTATATTTGTGTTTTCTCTTAATATTTTTATTAGTTATAACACTTGTTTAATTTTAGTAATTACTAATCATACTTACGAGTTTTGTACTTTAAGGCATAAATCTAAGAGTAATCAAACTAAATATAACTTTTTATAAAGAATTTTTAATAATTAATATTTTATTACAATTATTTGCATTAACTATTTATATAACTTACAATGAACCAAGAAATTTCAAGTTATATCATTTTGTTTTATATAATATTGCTTAATAATATGAATAAATTAAGAAGAATGCATTAAATATCATATGTTGAAAGGAATATTAATAGAAAAGGAAAATAAAATACGTTTTGATTTTGCGTAAATCAAAAGGTTTCATTTACAAATATTCCGTTGGGTTATTTTTATCATGGATTCGTCTTCGTATCCAAAGAGTCGAATTAAAGAGATGGGCAGATATCCCCGCTACATGTTATCTCCAGCGGATCCGACGCAAAACCAGCTTGTGCCAAACTACTTTAGTTTCCTTGTCTTCACCGACAAACAAAGTGATTTATTTTGAAATATATTTATAAGATGTTCAATATTTGATTTGCGCCTCATTCAATGTCAGCTGTTTTCCTTTTTCTTCCCAAATTCCTTGTATGGAAAGTCGTTTATTGTTGTAATGTGTTCTCGTACTTTTGAAATTTTTATACAGAAACTAAACTAACTAACTAACTAACCATCACGCCGTCTCCCCGAAAAGGTAGGCAGAAAGAATGGACTGCCACACTTTAATCTATGCGGCACTCCATCCTTCTCCTTTCGCCATCGCGAGAGACGCGGTGTGATGGGTTGCGAACCTCATCGCCACCAAAAGGCATCTCCCGCGACAAAATGAAAATATAAATATAATGTTTGATGATATAAGTTTCATAATATTCATCTTTAGTACACGAGGCAACGATTGGGAAAAAGTTCAGCGCAAAAGTACTGCTCAATTCAACAATGTCATGAACTGGATGAAGGCTAAATACACTATCGACACCTCTAGGCACAAGCCTGGTACGGCGCTAGCTCCGGACATTGCAACTCTTCCACGTATCTGTGCATGCTTTCCCACGAAAGTATGCGATTTCTACGACCAAGGCTATGGAAAGCCTTTAGTGTCATATACCGACATCGGAGTTGTAAATGGTCAAGGTGTGTCTGCATCAGTATTTTGCACCTTTTTTCCGGCAACAATGCCAAGAAAGTGGGTGAAACTACACAAAGGAATACATCTTGAAGTTTTCATTCACTTATATTAAATGTCATCCGTGTTGGTTGGAAGTTATTTTACTAAGTCATTTATATTATACTGAGATGAGAGTGTTCAATAGAGAAAAGGACTTACTCGATACCCGTATTACATCGCGACTCCTGAATACGCGTATATCGGCAATCGACATAGCACCGTACCAGGTCATATAACCTTACATTTGAATTCCTTTATGTTAACTAAAACTAACTAACTAATTAACCATCAATCAACCTGTCAAAACTCTCTGAGAGTACATCCGCGAGAATGTAAAAGCGTCCGACTGTAATATAAAAGTAGTCAAATAAAGCGCAGAGTGTTTGAATTTTAATAATTGAAACTGCATTGTACCAAAATTATGAAATGCAATCAAAAATACAATTTAGCGAATAAAATGGCATCTCGGAGCACTTAAGAAGTGGGGTGTTTGCACCGCACACAAGCCCCCGGAAGGGAATATTCCCGGCATTACTTATTATTTGTTCAGTGTCCTGGGAATCTTTCTCTAAAACAACTCGCGCTGTAGCAATATCAGATGTGCATACATATTTATTTTATAAAACTTGCGATTCGCGAGGTATGAATATTAAAAATGCTTTTATAAACAAGATCCAAAGATGGAAAACACATTTCCAATTCAAAAGAAACCATTTTTGATTTCACCGCAACTTTTCCGACATTTATATTCAGGAGGATATTTACAAAACAAGTAAACACATGTTTATTTATATCCTCTTGAATTAGGATTCATCTATAATACTAGAATCAGAACTTTGCGGATATACGAGTTATGGTATTGCATAACCATTTTAAAAAGAAACATCGAATTGTTGATAAACACTGTGGTATTTCATAATGTAAATTGAATTATGAATAAAAAAATATTGTATAATCCTCTTTTGAGTTTTTTTTATCGACATGTTTTGAAGGCTGCACCTTCATTATCAAAAGAACGTTTATTAATTAACTATTATAACTTATTTAATAAGTTGAATATTAATTGGATTACACATCCATTTTAAAACTCTCATTTGCATTAAAGCAATGTCTTTGCTATCTTGGCTCTCATGAAAATTGTAATCAGATATTTTTTGTGATTTAACCTTCTCCCCGTTCTTTGTGTTCCAGGAGAGCAGGAACGTGGGAGGGATAAGTTTAGCCAGTCACCAGACACCGCGCGCTCGGCCCCTCGAAGAGAGACGGGGCCTAAACAAGCAGCGCTCCCGACAGCTTGTGATCTCCTGGTACACTTAACCCGCCTCCCGACAGAGGTTGCCTGCCCCACTACTGTGAGTCTTTATAATAGTGGAATGTTCTAATAGCCACAATTTAATTGTTACTCTACACATCTTAGCATGAAAATGTTAGATATAAACTATTTTTTGTAACATTATTAAAACGACAAAAATTACTAACGATCTCCATTCTAATGTCCAACTATGTCAGTTTGTTGTAATTTTTGAATGCATTAAGTCAATTATGTTATGTCAATTTAAATTTCGTGATCGTAATTTCTCACAAACCACTAGAATTTTGCTATCAATATATTAATTTTCATAACAATTTTATCATTTCAAAAAAATGCATGTTTAAATAGACTACGAATGTTCATACAGAAATATCTTATCGATTTTTATTTCATCGAATTTTATTATTATTTGGTAAAATTTTCATTCAAAAATATTTAACGTAATGGATGGGAAAAACATTATGGGTCAGATTGAAAAAATGTGTATTCTATTTCTGTCCTGTTCTTGCCCTTACGTCAGTCTTCGCATCAGGTTCAACCCCGGCTAGCTACCAGGAGCGCAGAAAGCGAGGGATATTCGTTTCATTGCAATTCGCTCTTGGTACACGTACATAAATACATACTTATTACATTATTGTTATCGAAGGTATGTCGTGTACTCTCGCCCGCGCCGAGTTATGCTACCCTGGTGACCGGAGTACCAAAGTAGAGAACGGGCAAGCCCCTCTACGTTATAATGGGTCCATAAAAGTTTCTTCTAATCTAAATATTTAAATAACTACAATGACTAGTCGCCACACTGCTCTAACTCAATATTCTTTTCTAGAATCTTGAATAATTATACTTTTTGAGTATTAAAGTTTAATTCCGTATCGCGTAAGGAAAGCACATCGAAAGCGTGGAGCGAAAGTGTCGTGGTCCTCTTCTTCAAAAAAGAAGACAAGACTGTGTTAAAAAAACTACAGGCCGATCTCACTCCTAAGCCACGTTTATAAGTTGTTCTCAAGGGTCATAACAAACAGTCTTTAGCACCAGAGATCAAATCCATACCGTTAGGCAGATTATCCAGAAAACAGAAGAATATAATCGGCCCCTATGCCTTGCCTTTGTGGATTATGAGAAGGCCTTGGACACTGTCGAGACCTGGACTGTTCTGGAGTCTCTGCAGCGAAACCAGATTGATTGGAATACGTGCAGGTGTTAAAATGCCTTTATAATAATGCCACAATGTCCGTACAAATCCAAAACCAGAATACCAAACCCATTGAACTACAACGGGGAGTCAGACAAGGGGATGTGATATCTCCGAAGCTGTTCACCCATGCTTTGGAAGATATATGTAAAACTCGGCTGGTTTGAACATGGCCTCAACGTAAATGGCAAGTGCATTTCCCATATTCGCTTTGCAGATGACATTGTCATTCTGGTGGAATCTGTGAAGAAACTCTAAGGCATGCTTAATGAACTGAATACGCATCCAGACGAGTGGGTCTCAGGATGAATTTTGACAAGACGAAAGTCATGTATAATGAACACATTATTCCGAAATCAGTAACCGTCGATGGGTCGGTTCTCAAAGTGGTACAAGAATACACATATATTGGTAAAAACAAATTTCGGGAAAGAAGCCGACCAAAGAATTCAGTTGGGTTGGACGGCCTCTTGAAAATTACGTCTTGTTCTCACCTCAAAAATATCATAACGCCTCAAGACTAAAGTCTTCAACCAGTGCGCCTTGCCAGTCAAGACGTACGGAGCCGAGACGTGGACACTGACAAAAGGTCAAGTCTATGGAAGGAGACATTCTTGGAATAACCTTGAGGGACAGATTTAGAAACGAATTTATTCGTCAACAAACCAAGGTGACTGAAGTGGCTCTGAGGATGGGCGGGTTGAAGTGGCGATGGGCTGGCCATATCTGTCGGAGAACCGACGGCTGATGGGAGAGACGGGTTCTGAAGTGGAGACCGCGTACAGGATTCCGCAGAGTTGGACGTCCCCCTGTACGCTGGACCGACGATCTGAAGAGGATTGCTGGACATGGATGGATGGGAGCGGAAATGGAAGGGGGGCGGTAGCGTGCTTTCGGAGAGGCCTACATTCAGCAGTGGATGACAGAAGGCTGATGATGATGATGATGGTGTATTGTAGGAACGTTAATTTTTTCGACTTCTTACGTGACCGATATATAAAAAATACGATTGATTTGAACATGCCACGTTTTACAAAGTCTCCTTTGGTTTCGTGTTCTTTTCAGTTCGTTAACAATTTTTAATAATTTGTTCTTTATTATATTTTTGTGAATGTACTCGTATACTTATACTTGTATACGAAATCCTGGATTTTCACCAAAGGGTGGTTAATTCAAATTTTAATTGTATCTCAATAGAGATGAGGACGCAAACCGGAAACTGAACATGGATGATCAAGGTGTTTACAGGACTTATGACCTGTCATTGGTTGGGTTGGGTCAAACCCAACCAATCACAGGTCATAAGTCCTGTAAACACCTTGATCATCCATGTTCAGTTTTCAGTTTGCGTCTTCGTCTCTATTGAGAGACAATTAAAATTTGTTCTTTATTCATAATTAAATCTTAAGGATAATAGGTCTCTACTCCAAAACCAGTCTTCTTCAACTTACATTCGTATTTTGTATTTACCTCGTTAGTCTCAGATAGAAGCGGAATGTCTGTTTGATGTGACAAGCTAGCAACTAGCACCCCATTGGTTGCCAAGAAAAGAACAAATCCCTAATTTGGCAAAGGATCTCCCTTAATACCTTTACATTTGCAGGCAATTATAAACAAGCGAAAACGTGTAATGTGTTTCACTTCAAAAGTTATTTTTAGGTATAAATCAGGTGTAGTTAAAATTGCCTTGCTTGTCGTTCCCAGAATTAAACGTCTACAATTTTAACTCATCAGTTCATCTTTAAGGTGGCCTCTCGATACATCTGTTTCTTATACAAGATCAAGCTATATGTCCAGTCTATTGCCACTTCAATATAGCTGTACGATCCACGATGTGAGAAAATTTGGTTCGGCGTCTAATATCTGCACACCTTATTTTATCTAAATGGCTAACGCCGAGCATTTGTCTATCCATAGATCGTTGTGTGCATTTTAATGTATGGACACATTTTTCTTTAAGGGTAGATGTCTATAAACTGCATGTTTATATTGGAAATATTTATGCATTAAACATTATTCTTTTTCGGTAAAGTGGAACTTGTTTATTTTCAAAAACATGTTTCATTTTCACACAGGCATCCCAGTCCAGTAATACCCTTCTGGGTAGTTTGTCTGTTTTTCTCTTTTCCAAGTTTTATTTTGTGGCCTAGTTATACAAACTCAGCAACTGTTTCTATATTTTTAACCTTTATTACAAATCCATGCGTTGATGCGTTCAAGAAATTTGTTTTTGACATAATCATTTCTGATTCTGTTTTTTCAGATGTCAAAGATTTTTTCCATTTTTGCATCATGATCAATTGTCACACTCATGAATGCGTTTCCATATATAAACTTTATCAATCTCGTAAAGCTTGAGTCGATTTTTGTAATTTCTAGGGCTTTTTTGATTGCCCACGTCTCGATTGAATCGAATGCCTTTATGTTGTCGATAAGGGCCATGTGGATATGTTGCATAGTCTTGTCTCCATATCAAATATTCAATATTGATGAACAAGTCTGTTTTCTATAGGATTTCTGGGACATTGTCTAATATGTTATCATGGCAAAACGTGTCATTCAATACAATAGTATATAAAAAATATTATGCATACGGGCTATAATATATCATCACATACACCGCTTTCAGGAGTTGGTCATTAAACGGTTATTCATCGGTGCCTTCTTTCTATAATGAAACATTTAATTTCCATAATGCGACAAGCGTTTCATCCGGCCGAACAACTGGTTATTTCCTTTAAGATACGATCAAAGAGCGGCGAGAAGGAAGCGCAGATGCCCGAAAGAGATCCGAAGAAGCGCCGAGGAAAAGTGCAGTTTTATGGCGTCTAAACACAAGGCAAGTAGTAAAAGATTTTAATACCCTGTAAAATGCGTTGCCGGCTATAATTTTTGCATCCATCCGCCGCAGGTCACGACGTTCCGAAGGATTTAATTAAAATTGAACTGAGGACATTTCGCGAGGTACAAATCAGTCATTTTACCTTTATACAGAAACTTACGTGTATAATTAACAAGCAATGAATATAATATTACGTGTATTGAAATTAACTATTATTTATAATAAGAAATTAACTTTGATAAGGTTTCAGTAAGATTTTATATCAAAATGTCTTTACCAGTAACAATTCGATTCTTCACAAGAGCAGAGATTATTTATACCGGTTTGCGTTTGGCAAATATTATTGCGGTAGAACTTAAATATACTTATCCAATTATTTTATGTTCTATAAGATAGCTGAATAATTCTTAGTTTTGACTATCAATGACTTGAAATTTTTAATAGTAGTCCTTAACTTTGAAAAAGCAATTATAGATGATAATACAGTGCTTCAGATAGTCTATAATGTATAAAGTGACAGTGGGGTACAAATCATAAAAAAAACTCGAAACGTTAATGTTGTTTATTGAAATTTCTTGCCAGAAGTTTAATTTTAATATAGATAAAAAAGAACAATCATCAATTCCTTAATAATATATAATTATTTAAATTCCACTTCGTTTCATAACTTTGGCCAGTTTTGACAGCTTTCTGATGTTTTTCTAGCTGTCAAAACCGGTCGAAATCGAAAAAAAAAACGATTTTTTTTGGTTATTTTTTTTCGTTATTTTAACTCGTAGCATGAAAATAAAAGATTCTTGGATCTCTCTCGGAATCAGTGGTGATATCCCTAGAGAGGTGTATTAGAGTCGTATTCTCGATGTCCGCCGTGCAATAAACAGAAGTAGTCTACGAATAGCCCAAGTACTTGACATGTAACGCGGCTTCATATTTCTGCGCTGTTTCATAATATAAAGAAATACTCGTATGATGTTTGGCGAGCTCCCGCACAGCACACTACGGCGCGGCGCGGCGGTCTCATCGTTGACTTAGTTTCCTCCCGAAGTAGGTATTCGGGTCGTCCGCCGAACAAGGTCGTTTTGGAACAATGAGAAATTGTCTGTTTGTACTTTTCTTGCTCCGTAAACTCTTTCAATTGTAATACTCTGCAACAAAAACGAGACAATTTTTCTTCATTGTCCTTAATTTGTAATGGTTTTCCTTTAACGATTAAAAAATATACATGGTTACATAGTGTTTGAACATATCCAAATAAAAATATAAACGTCATTAGCTGAAACTCTAAGATTCATAAAATCCTAAAAAATCCTTCATATATCTCATCATTTCGTATTGTGAATTTACATTAGAACTAACTAACTAACCATCACGCCATCTCTCCTAAGGGATAGGCAGAATGAATGGACTGCCACACTTTAACCGATTCGGCACTCCATCCTTCTCTTTTTGCCCCCGCGCGAGACGCAGTGTGATGGGTTGCGAACCTCATCGCCACCAATAGGTATCTCCCGAGGAAGATGCCTATTGTTGGTAATATCTAATGGCTAATGTCTAATGGCGATAATGGCTAATCTCTATTAGAATAACCTTTTAAAATATTTTGTATTCTCAGCCCTTCTTTGCACTTTTCAAAAACATGTTTCGTGTCGCAGACGTCTTTCTTCACTGTAAATAATAAGACAAATACGTCAAACAAAAGTTATCAAAAAATAATTGAAATAAACAGTAATTTAAAAGACCTTCGTGGCAGAGTGGTTACGAGCTCTGACTTCCATGCCGAAGGTCCTGGGTTCGATTCCCGGCGATGGCAGTGTGATTGTCTTTGGTCTGGTGTAGAATTCACGTGACAATAAAATGGCGATAGATTGGCTACCTATCACATGTCACGAGAATCAATATAATAGCTAAAAAATAAAAATTGTATACAGTAATTGGGTCCAAACGACCTGTTGTGTACATAAAAAAACACTTTATACCTTTTATGAAATAACTTATTCGATATATTTTTTTAATGTGAATAAAACCAGTATTTTGAGTTCAGTTTCTAAAAGAGATTTGCGTGAAATAGGTTGAATGTTAAACTAAAGCGGTTTTTGGATCTTGCAAGAAGTTACACTAGTTAGTCTAACTAGTCTGAAATATATATTTTATCAGGGCCCTTATAGCGTTTACACTACCCTGGTATAACGTTCCTCAGGAATATAGTGAAGCTGAATTCCAAGTTTGTAAGGCCCCCATGATGTGTGCATTAATATTAATTAGCGGAGTTATTTCTTCCAAGGCGCGGGACGTATGTAAAGTTGGCCGTCAGAAGGGGCCATTGAGAGTGCATGCAGGCTGTAACTGCGGGCCTCACTCCCGTTACAAGCGCCGCGCCGTCCCGAGCTCTGTTTACACGGGGCTGGGGCTGGGGCCAGGGGGTCCCTCCCTCCCTCTTCGGAGAGCGGGCGAAGATTTTATGGGATGTTTCTGTATAACATTTATTTCTGTGCCTGGGATTGTACTGCTAAACTTTTGTGCACAACTTTTTAAATGTGTGTTTTGTACATTTCAGAAAGCTCATTTTGGTTTTAGTGGGCTTTTTCTCAAGGATTTCATATCACGAAAATCTGAAATTTTGCTTAAATATTACTTCCCGGATGAATAATTTATAAAATTACAATTAGTTTTATTCCAGAATCAATTGTATCTCAATAGAGACGAAGATGCAAATTAGAAACAGAATATGGTTGATCGAAGTGTTTACAGGACTTATGACCTGTCATTGGTTGGGTTAAGCGCACGCTTTATGTAATACATCATTCCCCATTCCACCTTTTTTTCTTATGACCACCATGTCTGACAAATTTTTGGAAGTTGTATATATGTTAATCTGGAATTAACAGAAGATGATAGCGAGTTGCTGGAACCGGTTGAAATGAAAGTAGTATATAGGATAAAACAAAATATGTATTTATTAAAAATAATGTTTTTTTATTATTTTAAAATTGTTTTTCGATTAATATAAGGTTATTGATTTAAAACAACAAAATGTATCATGCATTAGACACAGCATTTTTTTTTATCTTATCATAGGTTATCAGCTTACCGCGATGATCCTCTGACGACAGATTAAAAATTAATAGATAAAACATCAATAACTGATCCAATCATTAATTTGTTTTGGGCGTGATGTTGGTCAATAAACCGGACGCTGGTCATTTATCAATGCAAAAGTGATCAATTTACGGATTATTGACGTGTAATGTAAAATTAGACGTCTGTGGAATTAAGTGACTAGTTAAGATAATTTAAAAGCATTTTAAAACGTGATTGTCTCTTTCGATTCTTGATCATAATAATACTTTTTATACATACTTATTTGTTGAATACATCTTGCTTCATAATTGATATTACGTAACACAAATAACTTGTCAGCTTTAATTTTTTATATTTTGAGTGTCCTATTTAAATTTGGCCAAACGTTGTAAATTTTTCAATGGTTTTCTAAATAAGCCACAAAAAAGCCTTTTCATTTTATTAATTTTGTTTTTATTCTTCCTTTTTAAATAGAATATTTCTGCATTTTTTAATGCCCATGTTTGTGTGATTGCTATTTAGAACACAGCTTAATTGAAATTACACACATTTCCCAAAAATAGTAGAAATCGAGCTACACCTGTATGAGACACCGATGATAACTAGACTCAGGTGATAACTCGCACGAGCCGAGCACCGAAGGCAGAAGACCGCGAGTGGGGGTAATTCGTTAACAAGGGGGCTGTTTCAAAGCTCGGCTATACACAACTATGGGGAGGGCCTTTTTAATAATTGCAATTTGCGCATCGGACTTGGTCCCATTTTTCATAAAAGCTTTCTCCACATGGAGGTTGGTTACACGCGGAGGTTGTAATCAGTTGTGGGCGCGGAGAGAATACTCAATTTTTGGCTGGTAAATTGGTCAAAGAAAATATTATTTACAAATATTAATTTGAATCATATTTACTTATTTATTTTGTTATTGACGGAATTAATTCCATTCCATTTTTTATAGATACAGATAATTGACATAAATCTAAAAACATTTGAATACGGAAAATTAAGCCAAAGACAGCTTAAGAAGATGAACAGTGTTAAAATTAAGAAAATAAGATCATTAATATAAATGAAAACGTCTGTCTTCTGTGAGTTTTATTAAGTTTTCTTTATGTAATGACATGTTTCGCCCTTCTGAGGCATTATCAAATTATGATGATGCTTTGGAAAGACAAAACATGTCATTACATAAAAAAAATTTAATAAAACTTCTAGAAGACAGAAGTTTTCATTTATATTATTTATTTAATATGTAGTTTTACATCATTGTTCAAGAAACAAAAAATAATATTTAGATAATTAAATAAGGAAGGATTAATAAATAAATGTACCAGAGATGAGCGATATTAACACGACGCGACGTACAATTAGCTAGTGATATATTTTAATTTATTGCGGTGGGTTATAAGGTACAAGGTGTTGTGCAAGTGGTGACAACATATAGTATAAATATGAACTGGTATGCAGAAATAATGGGATTGGTGGAGGTCGATACTCTGTTTTCTAAGATGTTTTTTTTAAGATATTTAGGTTTAAAAAGATTTATTTTTTATTTATTCCAAAAAAATCTAAGTCTTGACAAAAAATTTCAAGTCTAGTCATTCTGGATATAGTTTATTTATATTCATAGCTAGTTTTATGGAGATTTCCCTAAAATAGTTTAATTAGATAATGAATGTTTTTAATTGAAATTTCTTAGTAGAAGTTCATTTTAAATAATGAAACCAAAAAAAAGGGATACAAAATTTCATTATTATTATGTGTGTTTCCACTTGTGTTTATGTTCGACCGGTTTCGCAGCTTGCTGCCATCTTCTGGTCTTTGAGAGGAGAGAGGAGAACGAATATAAACACAAGAGAAGTACACTAAATAAATAATAATTAAGAAATTTTATATAATTTTTTTTTTGTTTTCATTATTTAGTTTAATTAGCCTAGTATAATTATATTTTTTTAGAAGGATGTTGTGATAATACTCGTAGAATAGTGGAACCGTCTTTGCGCCTGTGTTTATCCTAACTGAAATGGTTAGTTACAGGATGATGGTCTAGGGGAGAAAACGCTTTGCTTCCGATTAAGAACTTAGGTTTAAGTACGGACATGATTCGATTCCTTCTTCATAAGAATGAATTGTATTCTACTTGCATTGGAGATGTTAAAACAAATACTTATTCCATGGATTTAAATCCTCTGTGTTAGTTATTTATGTTAAAGATATATATATATTTTTATCATTATAAAGCTTCGTTATAAAACATTTTTATGAATGCATATCAAATGGTAATTTCGTTTGATTAAAATGTTTAGTAGAGTATGAAATTACGCAGTTTCCAATAAATTATCATGAAGGTGAATTTTTGATTAACTGCAATTACAAATATGTTTCGATTTGGCTCTAATTTAGTGATTATCTGCGAATATTCCCAGGCCTTAGGCTCGCCTGTAATTCATTCCGTATTCATAACAAAACAATATGAAAGCGACACAGCCGCCCGCCAGAGGGAGCGGCGCGCCTGTTACTACTATTCTAATTTATCATAGTATTATGTGGCCTATTGGCATATTATATGTTCTTCGTGCTTGTCAGTTTAATAGTATACGTCAAATAAGTGATGGAGGGTAGATTAGGTTGTTTCTTCTTCTATCGATGTCGTATCAGGTCCCCTCAATGTTGACTCTCACTCTCAAAAGTAGGCGATTCTGTCCCTGGCAGCTCGAAACAGCTCCACACGGCTCCTTAAGCCAGTCCAGTCCCTTATATTGCGGAACCAGGAGATTTGTTTCCTATTGACACCTCGTTGATCCTCTATTTTACGATAAATGATAAGGTGCAGCAATTCACTCGTATGTCAGCAACATGGGCTTAGGGGAGAATATATGAATTTCTGCACTCTACGGTACATACATTGGTCAATTGATTTTGTCTTTTTACATTAGGTATTTCTGGATTTAATGCCATACATACGGAAAACGTTGACGCAATAATAATAAAATCACAAATATTCTGATATTATTATAGAATTATGGAAAAAATGACAAAAAAGTTTGGTGTGGTTCAATTGAATTTCGGATTCGATTTCAAACATGATTTGAATCCTTAATTAAAAGTATACGAGTAAAACAAATGTATAAAATATCAAAAACTTGGCGTTATTGTCATCTAACTCATACATACAAAAATGTCAATACTTTGCAAGAGTTACGCTCTTTGCCACTATTGAAATGTTCGATTCCGGTCGGAGGCGTATAGGGCCAATAATGGCATTAATTTTTGTCTTCTGGAAAGCGTAACAGTCAAGAGAACCTATTTAAGATGATTATTAGACGTTTTTTGTATTGAAAGTAATTGTAATCTTGTATTGCTGCCCGCTCCCAAGTCGGCCTGCACGCTGCACCCAGTACGCCCATGGACCCCCGCCGGCGCTGGTGGCTGCAGTGGGACGTATCATATTGTTAAACTTGTTCTCCAATTAGCGGTCACCAATTAATACACGGCCGTGGGTTACTGCATTTCATACAAACATGCGCGCGTCCGATCCTTTTCATTTGTAAATTATTACCTCTGTACACAGAAACTACAAATTTGTTTGATGACACTGCCTGCATATCATATACGGGCTCGAGTTGGACATACTTGCGACTACAGGCGACACTCCGCGATAGTAAGACGGATTATGTGGTTAAAATATTAGACCCAGAGTCATTTCCAATAGCCCGATTAGAAATATATATTAGAGCACATAAATCTATATATATATATAGAAATATATATACGAGTATATATAGATTTATGTGCTTTCGCTGTAAAGAAAACATATTTATTAAAGAAAAGCATTCATAAGTCACGAATGAAGAAGCAAATCTTCTTTATTTCAACGTGTAATGTGAGAAACTATTATATATTAAAATGTCGTGTAGTCGATAAAACACGAATAGTGAGTGGCTTTGTACCCAATTAGAGATAGCTAAGATTATTTTAAATAACAGTGGGTTTCAGATACCTAAAACTTGCTGTTATTTAAAAAAAATCTGAATTCGAAAAGGTATTATCGCTTCGGAGATCGACGTCTTTCATATTCATAAAAGTACGTTCAGAAGACAAATACTCTTGGCTTTGGAGAGTTTCTGGTATTCCTAACGTCGAACCATCTCTCGTGCGTATCTGGTCTTACATTTTTATTATATGTTACCTGTTCTCAGTGGGAAAAGAAAACCAGGTGGCAGAAATACCCAAAAGAATTGGAATTGGTTGGGCAGCCTTCGGAAAGCTCAGTCATGTAATGAAAAACAAGGACATCCCCATTTATTTAAAAAGGAAAACTTATGAAGCATGCATCTTGCCTGTGATGACAAATGATTTGAAAACAATGTCCCTGACCAAAAATACTGTCCACAAATTGAAATGCGCGCAACGATCCATGGAGCGGCAAATGTTGGGCATAAGTCTGAGTGATAGAATAACAAATACAGAAATCAGACACCGAACAAAAGTCGCCGATATCATGGATCGGATCGCAAAATTGAAAAGGCAATGGGCAGGACACGTAGCCAGACAGCCAAATTCAAGATGGACTCCTAAAGTCTTAAAGTGAAGGCCATGGGAAAACAAAAGGGGTGTCGCACACTGGGGCCGATCCAGGAATTGTGCGAATAAACCCCTTTTTTAAAAATAACATTAGGTCACAAATAATTCCTGGAATTGATAGTTAAATAAACCTGGCATACAGCTCAGTACTCTAAAGTCATGTTGCAAGTCAACTTTTATCCCTGTTCCAGTCGAAACTTGTCCGTCATAGGCGAAGCTTTTGCCGTCTGCGATTTCAATACGAAAAGTCACCTTCTATTCATGGCAAATACTTTATAGTGCTTCCAAATTTTGTTATTATTTCAATATGGCATTATCACCCACATGTTAATACATATTTTTTTTGAAAATATCTTTGATATATTCTGAATTGTAATATTTTAAAGGGGTATTTACATTACTGGGGAAAATATTTGCTTTTTTTTAGTTTATTGATTTTATATGTAAAGTTTTAGTTGATATCAGTTCATATCATGTCTGCAATTTTGGGCTTATTTGCTTACGTATTCATTGTTCTTAAGGAAATATAAAAAACATTTTGCGCATATTTGCGCTTTTTCACTTAAAGGTCACTTTTGTCCAGGATGTGGAAACATAATAAAAAAGAAGGCATTTATGAGTTATTTTAAATTAATTTCAATTATTATTTTTTCTTTCAGGATCAGGTACAACTAATATTTTTATAAGTAGACGTACCTTATTTGATCAAATGAGACAATCTGGCTACGTTAAATTGGCTGATCAAATATCATGTTTGAAGGAATTTGTCGAAATACGTACTAAATGTCTAAAAGACCAATTACCAAGCCTTCATAAAACAATTTCATTTTTTGTGTCTGATTTTAAGAAGAAGTGGCAAAAGGCTATCAGAAAAGAGAACAGATATTTGGTTTTTAATAATGACTGCCTAAATACTTCAATAGGTTTTCATAACTTTTCTATTGTTTTAAGTAAAAAAGTGGGTCGCCCTCAAACAAATTTTGAAGAATCTTGTGATGGAGCTAAACGCCAAAAGACTAAATCTTTGAGATCAAAGCACTCTCTTAAGGAATGAACATTTGCAGTACAGGTGACTTTGCGAGCTGCTGGTCAAGTGGATGCCTCCAAAGTTTTGAAGGAAGTTACGACAACTTTATCCACAGCTGCCTCATACAAAAATGCATACAAGAAAATTAACATCTCTAAAAGGTTAGCAGCTTACAGAAAAAGAAGCTCTTTTGATGTTTATTGAAGTAAAACTCACCAAACATCAATACAATTTAATTCGAGAACATGACAAATTCCTATTTCCATCTTGCAAAAAAATACAACAGGCGAAAAGCGATTGTTATCCACCAAAGGAAAGCATTGCAGTCACAGATACTTTTGCTGAGATTAAATTGCAAATTTTACTTGATCATACTGCCACTCGTCTTTGGGAAGCTCATAAAGAAATTTTAGAAGTTCAGAAATCAGAAAATATAAAAAATATAACCTTAATATGCAAATGGTGCTTCGACGGATCTGCACAGTCAGAATACAAACAGAAGTTTAGTAGCGATCCAAATTCTAAGGATAATAATATTTTTATATCGTCTTAAGTACATTTAAGATTGATATCGGACAATTTAATATTACAAAATAAAATAGTTTTTTGTCAAAATGAAAGACACGATACTGTAGACCCATTAACTCTTTGCGGGAAAATATGCGTGGTACCCGATGCCTCCAACTATTCACAAAGTTTTAATTCACGGCCCAGAAATAAAAAAGCATGCTTTATTACCTATAGGCCAGCTAAGTGAGGAGGCCCAAGAAGCAAGAAACAAAGAGTTCAAAAGATACAGAGAATGCTTCTCGCGAAAAATGTCACGTATAAAAACTAATGAAGATGTATTAAATTTAATTTTAATATCTTCGGACCCTTTTATTAGCAGCTTGCGAGAAATATCTGTAAAGAAAGATGTAAATTTTGAAAAGGATACTTTAGATCTATTGGCTCCACCTAATATTATAACGTCCGACGTTTCCACGCAATCCACGATCAGTGAAAACGAAGCCAAAAATTCTTCAGATAGTGAATAAAAATTTAAAAATCCTGTTTTTCTTTTTAAAATTACTTTATAACAATTTATTTACATTGTTTTATTTATTTCATATTTAAAAGACCACAAAAATAATTTATTCCGACAATTCTTAATTCGGCTCCAGTGTGTGTCGGTCGGCTACAGAAGAGATGGGCCGACGATATTGTTGTGGTCGCCGGAAAAAATGGATTGAAGAGGCACAGGATAGAGAAAAATGGAGACAGATGGAAGAGGCCTACATCCAGCAATGGAAGGAAGGCTAGGAAGAAGACCTGTTCTCAATAGATGCCTTGAAGTACAATTGTTGTTTGTTATTTATTTTGAGATAATAAACTGATTTGATTTGATTATGAGGTCAAGGCTGAACTTTTCCTGATTTCATAATATATCTACCACACATTTTGCATGAGATAATAATTATAGTGATTAATTCGCCAATACTTTTAAATAATGTTTGGGTCCGAATTAGTTAACATTCAATAAAAGCATATATGGAGTCAGGTGTTCGACTGTAGTACTGTCTATAGAAAAGTAAGAAGTACCCTTTAACGTATGAAATGACGTACATACTCGTACATGTACACGCGCACACGAAGTTAACACTACGAGTCCGTGTAATGTGAAAGCTGACACTGGTTAGAGAACAAATTAGCAACATTTAGGAATAACTTGAATACCACCAGAATTCCAGGCGGCAGACTCGCTTAACTTTATATATAATTAGGACTTATAATTGGACAAGTACATTAAGGTAAGTAGCGCACCTCACATGCCACCTTGGACTTGATTATGGTAAGTGGCCGACACGTTTCGATGACCTCGTGTTACAGGAATTAATTTCATGGATTCGAATTAACCCCCATCGGATAATCCGATAATACATATTTTTCACCAAAGATCCCATTGGTCCAGCTTTTTATTACGGAGATTTTGTAATGTATTCAGAGTTGGAATTTTAGCCCATATAACAAAATCAACTTATTTATTCTTTCTTGAACAATGATGTAAAACTCAATATTAAATAATTAAAATGAATGAAAATTTCCATTTTCCAGTGTTATTATAATTTATGCTAATGTTTGATAATGCCTACAGTACAAACTTCTATAAAAAACGTATTAATTATTAAAATTAATGGATATTAAATATAACTTGCCACTTTGCATGTCTATTTATTATGATTGAAGTTTCTCAATCGAGAAAAAGGCGGAAAATAGAAATGGATTGATATCGTCTAGTTTAAGGTTTCTTTTATTAGATATTCAATTTTTGTTTGTTTTTTATTCCTTCCCACAGGCGATCAATATGTGAGTTAGAAAGTTTCAATCCTGGGATTGGTTTGCAGCAATTTCTTCTATTCGTCTCTTCCATTCTTCCCTGTCTTGTGCGGCTCTTTTGAAATCTGCATATGATAAGCAGCTCACATACACCAACAGGTCCTCCAGGTACTCTCGGCGAGGGCGTCCCCTAGAGTTTGTCCCCTCGGTCATACCCTCCATTATGGAATGCAAGAGGCCCTCCTGACGTATTACATGGCCGATCCATCTTGCACGCCTTTCGGACAAGGTCCTGAGCAGGTGCCTTCCTCCTTCAATTCTTTGAAGAACCTCCTCATTCGTGATGTGGTCTCTCCAGGAAATTCCGCTTAGTAAATAGTCTTCTGTAGGACCACATCTCAAAAGCCTCTAGTCTCCGTTTATCTCTTTCGGATAGGCACCATGCCTCGCAGCTGTACGAGTACATCAAGATACTCCTACATAGGTCTTGATGAGGAGTATTCTCAGTTTTAGGTCTATACTATTTGATTCTATATTCCAATATGCAGTTTATAATAAATTGGATAAGAACCGTTTATATAAATTTTTGATTTCTAATTTCAAAATTTAATATTTGTTCTAGTATATACCTAATGAAATGTGTAGTACATTAAATCAAGATAAAAAAAAATAATAAACATTAATAAACAGCTGTCGCGTAAAATAAAATACAATTGTGATACACAAAACAAAGTTATTTAATTATTATTATTATTATTAATTTATGTATACAACAGGTTGTTTGAACCCTATTACTGTATACAATAATTTTTTTAGCTATTATATTGATTCTCGTGACATGTGATAGGTAGCCAATCTATCGCCATTTTATTGTCACGTGAATTTTACACCAGACCAAACGACAGTGTGACAATCACACTGCCATCGCCGGGAATCGAACCGGGACCTTCGGTATGGAAGTCAGAGCTCTTACCACTCTGCCACGAAGGTCGTCAACTTTGCGCAGTGGCAATATCGTAACCAATGAGGTTTATCCGAGGTGCGATTATTGCTAGTTGAAACTTTTTAATAAACAGTTCAAAATCTAGATAAGATGTAAAAAGGCGCATCTTTTATATTTTTTAGCATAAATACAAACACGAGAGTAGCCAGAACATATTATCTGCAGGAATATAGTCCAATACTTGCTGTATTGGGAGAGTAAGCAATCTGTGTTGGTTCTCGGAAAATGTAATTGTTGTCAATGTTAATTCAATCTATTTGAGTTGAAAACTACAAACTGTTAAGTAGAAGGGGTATTTGCACACGCCGCGCAGATATTCGATTTCATCTAATAGAGCTTTTATTGCGATCTGGCGGACATCGTATTTCCACTATTGTATATGGTGTTTGTCGAAGAAATATTCTCTGTAATATTTCAAAACATACATAATATAATTGTGCAGGAGTCATGTCGTCACACCAAAATTGTCATATATAAACGACAACAACAAAACCATCAATCACGCCGTTTCTCCAAAAGGGAAGGTACAGAAAATAGACCGCCACACTACTCAATTTTGACACACCTTTCTAGTATCCTTCACATTCATACAACGAGACATACTGGTGCGTCGATTCATTCAACATATAACATGACCGACTTTCAATATAAGATTAATTTGATCGACTCCGAAATCCATTCAGATCGTTAACGAATACTTTTTTAATCATTATTTATTCATCCATGCGTTCCATTTGTCTAAACCAAAGTAGTGAAATTTTCATAAATTTGTTCATAATAATTCCTTCGCTTTACATTCCTCCCTGACATCAGCATTTAAAATTCTATCATACATCGTTTTATCAAACAAGCGTCTAAGGGATCTTATCTCTACCACATTTATTTTGCTCTCATTATTTTTTTGAGAGTTCTATGCTTCGCTTCCAAACATAAGGATTTGAATGTATAATACACCAATTCAGTCACCTGCTGTAGGTTCTTCTCGTTAACACATTCATACAAACTATTATTTCTTCATGATTTAATTGTATCTCAATAGAGACGAAGATGCAAATTGGAAACTGAATATGGTTGATCAAGGTGTTTACAGGACTTATGACCTGTCATTGGTTGGGTTAAGCGCACGCTGTATGTAATGACAACATTCCCCATTCCACATTTGTTTATGACCATGTATGACAAATTTTTGACCATGTATGACATGTTTGACAAAATTGTTGTAATAACATAAAGCGTGCGCTTAACCCAACCAATGACATGTCATAAGTCCTGTAAACACCTTGATCAACCATATTCAGTTTCCAATTTGCATCTTCGTCTGTATTGAGATACAATTAAATCATGAATTAATAACCCACGGTGGGTGAAATCCAGTATTCGTATACAAGTATAAGTATACATTCACAAAAAATATTATTATTTCTTCATTCTTTTCAAAAACCATCAACTTTGAATTGTCAACATTCATCAATAAATTATTTGCTTTGTATACCACATACAGGATAAATTTATCTGCACTATCTGCATCGTCCGCGTAATAAAGAAAACTTAAAGATATTTCACTCATCTTTACACTAGCATTAATTCCTTTGAGTTCTTTCATACGCTTGTCCATATACAGAATGAACATATGTAAATTATATTATAAATTGGGCATGTTGCTGTTGTCATGCAAATATTATTATTTAAAGTAATAGAGAGGTACATAGTTCTAAAGATTGCATTTTGCCTGATTCATCACCGCACTTATAATGATATTTTGGATTGACAAGGCCATCGGCGAGTAATTTCTCGCACCAACTTCGGTTTTATAAATGAAATCTAGTGATCCGGAAAATTGAAAAACAATACAAATTCCCCACCCCCTACAAAATGACAAACGACAGTTGCCGCGTTAAGAGCATCTAACAATGATCAGTGAAGTAGTCTTTAGATAATATTTTAATTTGATCTATAAAGAAAAAAATATTGACATAAATCACTGCGTACACAGCAGTGTCAGGTCCCTCCGACATTTTGTTTTGATGTCTATCTCATTGGTATGATGTATATATATTTATTAAAACAGGATGAAACTGGGAAGAGAAAGAAGAAATATGAATAAATGGTGTAGAAATGAGACCTCTTAAATGAATACGTAAATCTGTATATCATAGTGCCAAATACAAACTTAAGAAGTGAATGCAGTGCGAATGTAAGTGTAAGGAACAAAATAATTAATTTAGATGATTTTGACCCGTGAAAATAATGAATGGAGAAATAATGATAAATAATGTATATGTTAGAGACGTAAACGGAAAAAGAAATAAAGTTAAACCGGGTAAAATGTGGCATGATCAAATCAGTCAAATCTAAAATGTCAGCCACGTCTGATTACTGGTGTTAGTTGCACCTCTCATGACTAAAAACATTTTCAAAGCGCCCTTGAGGTGAGCTATTCACGAAAACGGGGCTACATACATTAGTAAAATCATTATTATTATTATTGGGTTAAGCGATCACTTTATGTTAACAACATTACCCATTCCACCCTTCTTATGAAGTTCCAAAAATTTGGCAGCCGTGGTGGTAGTAAGAAGGGCTGAATGGGGAATATTATTATTATTATCACGTGAGTTGAAGAAGCGATTAATATTGAGGAAACGAGAGAAGTACGTCAGGAAAGAACATTGTGGCAATCCATTATGTCTGTTCGTGGAGACGGCGTGATATTTAGTTAGTTAGTTTAAATTTTCCAAATACGTAATTATTTTAGGAAACACGAAAACCCAATAAAGATTATGCAGAAATCACACATTCAAACATAATCGACAGTTAATATGGTTGTAATGATTGACATTATGTGGCCGGTAAAATGGAAAAACGAATATGAAGCTAAAAGAGGCCCCGCTATCACGATGGCAGGCCCGCCAATTAATTAGCCCTGACCAGCTCCCATCGTGTTTTCCCGACAACAGACCGGCCGAGTGCGGGTCCCGCGGTGAGCCGTGGGTGGTGAAATTTTGGGATATTTGTCTCTGCCATTGATTAAATATTATAGAATTTAAATAATATAATTCATCATTATACCGCGATCACATAAAACTTTTAGTAATAATTTTGATACATAATTTTTTTTTAACTGTCTGATTTTTAACCCTCGTGAAGCTTCGAATGAGCGAATCCAGTTGTTTCTAAAATACCAGTAAAGTGCTGTTAAGACCAATTATACTAGTGTGTAATTCGTTTTAACACTAATTTATTGGTCTTTCTGATTGTCATATTCGATAATGTCAGCACAACGAAAAAGGTTATTTTCATAAAATAAAAATTCTAGAACAAAGACGTTTTCGTTGATATTAATTATGTAATATTCATGATTTTTTTATGAATAAAAAAAAATGTTTTTCCACTTTTCAAAAGTGAAATAAAATTGATTGTATCTCATTTTTTAGTTCAATCTTCACTAGCGCCATCTATTAAGCTTAGGTGTTAGCATTAAGAAAAACTTTATTAATGCAATGTTTCCTAACATTGTAGCATATATACATCTTCCAAAAATTTGTCACACGGGGGTGATCGTAAGAAGGGCGAAACGGGGAAAGTTATTAACATAAAGCGATCGCTTAACCCAACCAATGACTGGTCATAAATCCTGTAAACGCCTTGACCACCATATTCTGTTTCCAAAAAAATAATTTACACCTTCGTCTCTATTGAGATATAATCAATCCTTAAATGATTAACCCGCAATGGGTCAAATCCAGTATTTGTCTTCAAGTATTGGTAACATTCAAGAAAAAAAAAGAAATAAAAATGTTCACAAAAAAATCGTGATTATGTTACGCCTTAAGTTATGACGCCTTAAATTTATAAAAAAATATGTTATGTTTATTGTTTTCTAAACGATGAGGTGATTAAAAGCAATGTTTTTAGTGTTGTTGAAATCGTCCTTTTCAAAAAAATATTTTTGATGGAAGCGACTTGTTTCTCCTTGCTAGGATAGTATCAAATGTTTTGATAATGTCCTTGTGAGGCGTAGTATGTCACTCCGATAAACACAATACATAAGACTTCTAGAAAAGGAACGTTTCTTATTAATATTAAATATGTGATGTTATTTGATCAATTGATTTTCAGTAAAACCTGATTTTTATTTAGTAAAGCATAACTGAAACGAATCTCCATTTTCTACCTAGAACATTACAAACAAAACTTTAGTGAATATGTGACCTCAACAGCTTTTCATTTCTTAAGAAATATACAATAGTCCTGCTACAATTTATTTTTATGATATCCTGTATAGTATTTTCCATTAAACACATTGTTTAAATTACTTATTTTATAGGCAATTTTAATATTGATTTGAATTGTTTATTACCGAAAACAAATTAACACGCATTTCCAAAATTAATCCATCACCTGTAATTGAAAGCTGAAATAATCCCCCAACACAGTTTAGGCATAACTAGCTTCTAATCCCACTTCTAATTATGAGGCCAGGTTTACTAAATGTAGTTTGTTTAATATAGAAATAACAGAAAATCCCAGTTTGTCCAAAAACTAACTAAACCATTCAGCTTGTCATGTTATCCAAAATGGTATTTATAATAATAGAACGTGTTTAGTAAAAATACCCTAGTACACAACAGAAATATGACACCCATTCTGTTTAGTATCCAAATATCCAATAAGTTGAACTTATATAAAACTATAAAATAACATGATGTTTTCTTCTTCTTCTTCTTACTTGCTGTAGATCTATGTAGTCTGTTTACCAGAGGGTTGCTTCTTCTGTGATGTGGATTCTCTGTTGTGTTTGTATCTTTTAGGAGATCTTCTATAAGTCCCGTTCTTCCATAAGGCTTATGGGTGCAATATAGGGGAATCTGGTGGTGGTGGTGACCATTTTTTGGATTACTCCGTCTTCAAAACAAATCAAACAAATCAGTTTATTTAATCAAAAGACATTACAAAAATTGTTTTTAAGGCATTTATTGAGAACAGGTAAAATAATATATTATGTATAGTATACTACCAGAAACGCATAAGAGATGGTTCAACATTAGGAAGACAGGATACTCTCCAGAATTAAGAGTATTTGCCTTCTTATATCTTATAGTATAGCCTTACATATCTCTCTTATTTTAGTATTCCTCACGCGATCTCTTAATGTCTTGCCTGCTACATCTTCAGTGACTTCATCTCGGAAGTCCTCAAAACTTGACTAATCTAGGCTGTGCCTATGCTTCAACTCCATATATTATAATGGCCTTACACATGCTTTTCAAATTCTCATCTCACTCATAGCATTGTCTTTGTTTTTCCATTTGTGGATTATAGAGCACCAGAGATTGCAGCTGCCTTGTTGTATTAGGCTTGTATTTTTTCCCTCAGAATAGCTCCTCCAACCAGGTCGTTATCTAGATATTTTCAATTTGACTTACGTTTTGATTTAAATTTATTTTATTTCATGATAAGAAGGCGTAAATACAGTAGAATTCCATACTACTGATTTCCTAAATACAATATACGAGTTCCATACTCGTATATAAAATACAGTTTGATTCTCTTTTGTGATTATTTTTTCGACACGTTTTGATGATACAATACTTCCTTAATGGGAAGAACGATTTGAATTCTCTTACTGATGAAGGTATCATACCTTTCAAATATATCGATAAAAATAATGTCGAAATTGGAAAATGGGCAATATATATTTATTTAACCTATTATAGAATGATTTGCTTCGTATAATTGAATGATAATTATTTTCGAGGTGCCGGGGACAAACACGCCTACTCTCAAGTGATTGTCAACTTCCGGGGTATCTGACATGACACAAAAAGAAGAAGAACATGCTTTGTTCCATTGAAGATATTTTTTTAAACATTTCTTCTTCTTCTTCAAGTACCCTGTCGGGTCTCCCCAACGTTGGCGATCACCTCGGCGAACCTGTTCCTGTCCTGCGCCGCTCGGAACAGCTCCTCCACACTTCGGATGCCGGTCCACTCCCTCACGTTTCGCAGCCAGGACACTAGTCTCCTTTCGGGCCCTCGGCATCCCTCAATTTTTCTTTCCAATATCTGTTGGAGAAGGTGGTACTTTTCCCCACGCAGTATATGACTCAGATGTGAGATCTTTCGAACCTTGATAGTTGATAACAATTCCCTGTCAACTCTAGCTCGCCTCAGGACTTCGGTATTGGTAACCATGTCTGTCCAGGGAACTCTGAGCATTCGGCGATGGAGCCACATTTCAAATGCTTCTAGTCTGTTCATTGAGTTAACTTTCAGGGTTCAAGTTTCACACCCGTACAATAAAATAGACCACACATAGCATTTGATCATTCTATGGCGGAGTTTCAAGTTTACGTTATCATTGCAGAATAGTGATTTCATTTTATTAAACGTAGCTCTTGCTGCCCCATTTTATCTCTACACTTTATTTAATTAAAACTTTTAATCGAAATTGTTTTCTCAGAAAACACGTCTGTGACCTTAGCTCCAGACAGATATTGTTGCTAGAATGCAGACTAGAGCAATAAGAAATTTGTGTTTCCTCGTCAATAGTACGAGCAGTATAGGCAGTATGTCAAAGCGCAGGTGAAGGAACGCGGCCCGCGCCTGTTTATGAATTAGACCGCGGCCATTCCAAAGGCCGTGATTGCGCCGGGCGGCCGCCGCGCCGCCACCGCCTACGGCGCGGCGCGCATTGTTCCGCCGCTTGTCTCCCGGCGGACGAGAACCAATTTGCAACTACTTAACGCGGATGTATTGAAATTAGGATTTTCCGTTTCCAATCTAGTTTTCATCGCATTACGTAATCATGACAAGGGATCTCGATCATAATTGTCCTGCGGGCGGTCACGTGACCGGCGCGCGGAGGGGCGCCTCGCGACGGTTGTGGAGCTACACTCGACTGACTAACTAACCATCACGCCGTGCCATTTCACCGGAGGGGTAGGCAGTACTCTCATACTAATACGAGCTTTCTCTATATTCATACATACTTTGTTATATACACGTCATTTCTGACTTCGAATGTGACCGCCTTTTAGTAATTGATTACTTGTATACGATATTTTAACCATTCTCATCTTATCAATTCGTTCAGTATCCCTGAACAAACCATCTAAGTGATCATTTTTTGCCTGCCTTATAATCCTTCCTTATAGTTTTTCTACACAGCTTTTTTTCTGCTTTCATCCCTTTTCTGCCAGCTCCAAGTTTCATTTCCATACATAAGAGTTATCGATTCATTTTGTCTTCACACAAAAATGAATTATTTAAAGGAATACGAAGAAATTTATACGCATAAGACAGTCAATGCTACTCGTATGTATTATAAAATGACCCGCACTAATTAGCTTACACAAATAATTTGGAAAGGTTTAAAAAATTGCATTTCATACAATTATATGAAACGGAATTGGCAAGGGATTTCTATAATTTAATACATACGAGTATAAAATAAATTAAATATAATACTTGAATTCAAATAATGAACATTATATAATTTAAGATATCAAAGAACAGTTAGTGAAAATGTGTTTCCTGAAAACGTCCAAATAGGAAAAAAGTAACAAAACATAAATCAGGAGGACAGTACCGGCAGTGTGGTGACCCAAATTCTAGGTTAGGTTAGTACATACTTTTTATGTGACTCCCATCTGGTAGTTAAGTTTATAATTCATAGTAAGTATTCAAATTTAGAATATATAATATAACATTAAGACATTCATAAGTACCGTGACATGTCCTTTTTCCCATTTTTATCAGCCGTCTGTCGTTCACTGCTGAAAGTAGGCCTTTCCCAAAGCACGCCACTATCCCCAGTCTATTGCCACTCTCATCCATCCATCTCCAGCAATCCTAATCCTAATCCAGCAGTCCAGCGGGCAGAGGGATGTTCAACTCTACGGAATCCTATGCGCTGTCTTCAATCCAGAACCCATCTCCTCTGTCCATCTGTCACCTAGTCTCGTTTTCGAACAAATGTTCGTTATCGAATAAACGTGATATGTTTATTGAAATATACCTGTACTCAGTTTATTACCATATTTGTTAAAACTGACCACATTTATGAAAAATTTGTTGAAATATTTATATAGTATATGGAGGGCTTTTGTGTTTTTTTTAAAAACGAAGATTGTATTAAAAATTAGAATTAAACACTTTTAAAACCTTGTATAAAATCACTTTATTTTGAGTCAGGAGCGCCAACCGGTTTCACTCTTTAACGAGCGTCGTCAGGGCTATACACAAACTGAATTAAATACATAGTTGCAAACTTAAGATTGATTAAGGGAAGGTGTCAAAAAAGGAAAGAGAAAGGGACGGAAATACAAAATTATAGATTATTTGTTGTTAAGGGAGGGGAAGGGATAAGCTTAAAGGCATCTACTGGATGGTTAAACGACAATGGAAACATATTTAATATCGGACTATACGAGAGACGCTTGTTTACAATTTGGTTGTTTAGAATTGGGGCATTATTATTTAAGGATTTTTTGATTTCCAATGCTTCTAAGTTATTTAATCGGATACCTATTTTATTTTTGTGAAGAAATTTGGCACCCGTTTCCTTGTGAAAAGTGTGGTCTTTTTCTATCAAATGATTGGCAAATTCCAAATAGCCATTACTATGGAGACAACGTAGGTGTTCTGCGTAACGAAGATTTAGGTTACGGGTTGTTTTTCCAATAAAGTAGTTTTATTCAACGTTTTAAAAGTGTTTAATTCTAATTTTAAATATGTCAAACCACCAAGTAACAGCTTCTTTTCAAAGTTCTAAGTTGGTTTTGTTTATAAAGTTATAAACATTTCTATATTCATTGAAATAATTGTGAATAGTAAAGGTTGCCCTCCCATGTCCGTGTGTCCACCTGCCTGTCCCGTCCTGCCCGCTGCCTCCTGCCTCCTATAATGTATGTATGTATGCGAGTCCATCATATCGGCCGCAAATGAGATGAGCTATTTTCTGTACGGTCCAATTTGCTGGGGGGTATTTTTCACAGGGTACCGTCATCACATACTTTGAACAATAATTGATGTATGTTATGTATTTATTGCGCAAAATTATCATACGCTAATATCAAATTCACCGAATAGTAATGCGGAATCAATACAAGTATATATTAACGCATCGTAAATACGTTGTGCAGGAATTTAATTAATATCATTGAGAGAAATACGATGAAAAAAGGCAAATCTTCTTCAAATATGGATTGTGTTCGCCGTTCTTACAATGGAAAACTTATTTTGTAACATCTTAGTATGTGAAAGAATGACGTGAAACATTAAAATAACTTCAAAATTACTAATGTTACAAGAGAAATAGACAAGAAGAGAAATACCATGGATGAAATCTAAAGTGAAAATGTAAATGTGAGGAAATATTTAGTTTAAAACTTACAACAATAAATAAACTTACCTAAGATAACACAGAGAAGCAGAGTTTTGATGGGACTTCTTTTACCAAATAAGTGCTCATATATTTACTAAATTCAGTTTAATCTTACTTTCGAAACTTTTAAAAATTGTGGCTGCCCTTTCTCGGGGCGAATTTTTGTTTAGAAACTCTAATAAATCTAAGACGCCACCGTGAGCTGGAGGAATTGTTTAGTTTGGTTACATATACACATTTCCATTATATTATATTGCCTACTTTTCAATTGAATAATACTTTGAGGGAAATTAAGAAATATTTTGAAAGACTATAGATTAACGGTAAGATTAATTAAAGATTTCATCATTTACACCAAGTAAAGCATTTTGTAGAGGAGGAGTAATATGGAATATTTATTGTTTCTCGACCAATGATGAAAAACTATATATTAAATAATTATATCATTGGAAACTTCTGTTTTCCAAAATTTTTATAATATTTTATGGGAATGACTTAAAATATTTGATAATGCCTTATTAAGTCGAAACACGTCATTCACATAAAACAATTATAAAACTCTTCGAAAACGCACGTTATCATTTAAATATTAATCAGTATTAATTATTGAGCACCTCACCGAGAGAGGTGAAACAACAAATAAAATATCTTAATACCCGCAAATCACCAGGTCCCGACTCAATATCTAACAAAATTCTCAAATCTCTCCCTCTCAAAGGCATCTGTGCCCTGACAGCGATCTTTAACGCATCCCTTAGACTCCGATACTTCCCGAAACCCTACAAAATCGCAGACGTTATCCTTCTTCCCAAGCCAGGCAAGGACCCAACAGCTCCTTCAAATCATAGACCAATTAGTTTTTTTCCTTGCACTGGTAAATTGTTGGAAAAACTCATACAATCAAGACTCAAAACAACACTTCACGAACAGAGTACCATTCCAGATTTTCAACACGGTTTCCGTGCCCAACACTCCACACAACATCAGCTACTTCGTGTAGTTGAACTTATTGCCACAAACTTTAACACGCGCAAATTCACCACTTTCTTTTCCCTAGATGTCAGTAAAGCATTCGACCGCGTCTGGCACACCGGCCTGTTATACAAAATGGGAAAAGCAAACATCCCACTGCCTATGATTCAACTCATAGCCAGCTTTCTGTCCGATTGCCTTTTCAGCGTCAAAATCAACAAGGTCAAATCCCTTGTACGCCCTATCAGAGCAGGAGTTCCTCAAGGTTCAGTAATGGCTCCTACTCTGTTCAACATCTACTGCAGTGATATCCCTCTTCCCCGAGATCAGAATACCCACATTGCCCAATTCGCTGACGATACGGGTATCATCTCCAGTGCTAAAAGGCCGCTTCTCGCGACCCGCAGGGTGCAAAAACAGGCCGATGAGCTAGAAGTGTGGTGCAGAAACTGGCGCATTACCATCAACCCGAGTAAAAGCGCAGCGACTCTTTTCAGTAAAAGACACATTCCTCCAAACATTCCCAACATAAAAATGTTCGGCCAAGACGTTCCTTGGACCAAAACAATCAAATACCTTGGGGTTACCTTGGATTCTAAGCTAACATGGAGGCCACACATTACAAATAAAGTCAAAGCCGCGTCAAAAGCAATCTCAGTCCTCTACCCAATGTTAGCTAGAAACAGTAAACTAAGCATCGACAATAAACTCCTGATATACAAAACGTTTATAAGGCCGATCTTCACTTATGCAGCCCCAATCTGGGGCTATGCAACTTCGAGTCACATACAAAAACTCCAAATTTTGCAAAATAAGGCTATCCGTTTATCGCTTGGTGCGCCTTCATGGACCAGGATTACACAAATGCACCTAGAATCGGGAATCCCGATGATAGATGAATTCATTCTGAAACTTGCCGAACGTTTTTACAAAGGACTCCCTTCACATCCCAACCTCACAATAAAAGACCTCTCAAATTACGACCCAAACACTTCCAGCCGCCACAAGCGCCCAAATTCTCCTTCAGAGTAACACTCCGGGCCACACAAATCATGCCCCCGAATAAACAAACAACCCACCAAATCACCTTCCAACAATGTTCCCATCAGACGTAAGAGGAATAGCCACATGAGCTGAATCTCTGTAAGCCAGAAGATCCAAGTCCAAGTCCAAGTAATCTAACGAATTTTTATGAATTAAAAACACTGTTTTTTCCACTTTTAAGTTTATTGTTCTCGACATGTTTCAAAGGCTTCATCGGGAGAACGATATAATGATATATGAAGTTGTATGCCTTCTAAATATGTCGAGAAAAATAAACTCAAAAGTGGAAAAAACAGTGTTTTGATTCATAAAAGTTCGTCATTATGGAATTCCACAGTGTTAATGCCTTAAGTTATCTAAAATGAGTAATATTCTGTTTTGAGGAAGGAATTGCAACAATAGCAATTTATAAATATGATTATTAATTTTCATGTTTACACTACAATCACAAAAAAATATTTTATTGATTGATATTAAATTTGCATGTAAGAATTTTACATTGTAAGATACTCATAAGTTTAGAAATACATATTTAGAACGGACAAACGATGAAGCGGGGGTTTGAAAACGAATTAGTGCGTGTCTTGGTTCACCCCTACTGTGGTAGTGGTAATTTGATTACATCCTTGTAGAACCTTGGTAAAAGTGTGTCCAACAACATGGTTACATGATATCGGAGACTCCCCTCCGGCAGTTGCTCGACCCTCGCATCAGATATTTACATTTCGTGAGTCATGACGTCACACATTATCTATTCACAGGTTTCAGGAGGAAAATAGAGGCACTTTTTTGTTTTTTACTGCAAGTACACAAGGCCGCTTACTTGTCAATATTAGAGACCTCCCCGACTAGAATATTTGAGGAAAAGCTATATTTATATACCCCTTCTAATACAAGCCAATCACTTACCGTTTATTTACAAGAAACCAATATTATTACGGTTTTATATTCTTGACTTTAGGTGCTCTATGAGACTAAAATGAACGTTTACCGCAAATATTATTGATTAATATTTAACTCCTGTTGTATTTCACTGAAATTTATACTCTGAGGGCTCTTGTGCTTAATTAATAACACCTTCATAAATATTTTAATGATCATTTTTAAGTGTACCATAATTTATTAATTATTTTATTTGAGATCGTCGGGACAGCTGTTTCGCCAACCTTTGTTGGGATCTTCAGGTGCTACAAACAACAGAAACAGCTGTCGTGATAATCCCATAGAAATTCTTTAATAAATTGTGATTCGCATAATAACAGTGTTAAAACACGTAATAATTTTGAAGTATCATAATGTTGGTATTAATTAAGTCAATTTTAATATTTAGTTAATTTTGAAGTACCGATATAAGAATTATCTCATAATTAAATTTTATAAGCAAATAAAACAATTGAAAAACCAAATTAAAACAAGCATATAAATAACTTTTTATTTTCTTCTATATTCGCCATACTTTGTGTTGTAGATGATTTATTTCTCTTTTATTTTTTATATATAATACTTTGTATATACAACACTTACATTAAAAAAATTCAAATTACATAGACATGTTTCGGACAACCAGTCCTTGTTCAGTGATACATATTATAAAGATACATATTTAAAATATTACAAAATTGTTTACATGATCTAACAGATGTTATAAAGATTTATTTTGGAACGTTAAAAAAACAATATAAACGTTTATAAACGTTCTCAAATAAATCTTTATAACTTCTGTCAGATCATGTAAACAATTTTATAATATCTCAATAGAGACGAAGAAACAAACTGGAAACTGAATATGGATGATCAAGGTGTTTACAGGACTTATGACCTGTCATTGGTTGGGTTAAGCGCACGCTTTATGTAATTACAACATTCCCCATTCCACCATTGTTATTATGATCATGTATGATACATTTTTGGAAGTTGTATATATACTCCAAATCCATACATATCTTCACGTGGCAGTTCCAGTTAGCCATCTATGTAGATTTGATTGTACTAATTAATTTTTTAAGATTAATCTATACAATCCATCCACTAACGCCATCTATGAAGAATGATTGTTTAGCATTTAGCAAACTACTTTATTAACAACTTCCAAAAATGTATCATACATGATCATAATAACAATGGTGGAATGGGGAATGTTGTAATTACATAAAGCGTGCGCTTAACCCAACCAATGACAGGTCATAAGTCCTGTCAACACCTTGATCATCCATATTCAGTTTCCAGTTTGTTTCTTCGTCTCTGTTGAGATACAATTAAAAATTTAAATTAACCACCCACAGGTGAAAATCCAGGATTCGTATACAGATATAAGTATACATTTCACAAATAATTTTATAATATTTCAAATGTGTATCTTTATAATATGTATCACTGAAGAAGAACTGGTTGTCCGAAACATGTCTACGTAATTTAAATTTTTTTAATGTAAGTTTTGTATATACAAAGTGCTCATAATTAAAAAAGAAAAAGAGAATTTATTTATTAATTTAATTTATATCAAACATATCACACCCAGCATACTTGTATAATACTGATTTACATTTCCGTTTTTATAGATATTCATTGATTTTTTATGGGAGTGACTAATAAATTCACCTCGTTTAGGCACTATTTTGGGCAAGGTACTTTTCTTGATTTGTTTTCTTTACTAAACTATGCGGAAAAATGCAATAAAACGATTTACAGTATATCAAGAAGTTACAGTTGACTGTAAGTCTGCGGAAGTGAAATTATCAAGGGAGAAAACTTACATGGACACGTGATTAATTCCTCATTCTCTGTCGCCAGCGGAGCACAGCCGTACTTCCCCCCGTATTCCTATCAGGTACGGGAATCATTTTTCTCTCCAGACGGTGGCCAGACGCTAGAGAGGTTGCTGAATTTTCCGTCTGGATACCTTTTGTACGAATGTCTGGAGGCGTTCAAATCAGCAACTCAAACCTTCTTCACATCTCAAATAAAACGTGTTCGTGAATTCGTAAAATGACATACCTAATTACACACTTCTGTCGTATTCTTATTCAATTTGTTAATTCTTTTCAATTTTTCATTTCTAGTCTTGTAAGCCTCAGATTATTCGACGACTGCAACTATGATAATGCATGGATTGGACTTTTCGTAATGGTTATGAATTATTTTGTTATTTTTTGGCTCACTTAAACACAAAAAAAACAATCAAATCAAATTAGTTTATATTCTCAAAAGACATTAAAAACACATTTAATGTCTAAGATTTCTATTTGAGAACAATTAAAATATCAAGAACGCATGGCATGAGTGATGGTTCGACATTAGGAAGACAAGATTCTCTCTGAAATCAAGAGTATTTGTCTTCTGCACATTCTTTCACGAAAATGAAAGATGTCGATATCCGAGAAGATGGTATAATGCAGAGTGAAATTGCTCTTTCCACTGGTGTCACCAGAAGTACGTTGGGTCTGGCGGCCGGTAGATAAAACAATCTATGCTAGCACTGTCAACAGCACACATTGATTAGGAACAAAAATATCTATGCCCTCTGGCACTCATTAATCTAAATTTATAGGTAATTAGAAACCCATCTCTTCGAAGCTACGAAGTGTCGGTCTTCAATATTCCCAAAATAAATGCATTAGGGTAGAGACTCGGGTAGCTACCAAACTCCCTCGTGTAGAGATACCTCAGTTTTTTTCCCTGAACTCTCTCCAGTATAATGAAATATCTCGCCTCGTGAGGACAACATAACACAGATTCACTTTCGTGTCTGCTTCGAACCAATGAATTATTTGTACTTTACTATAGAACATCTGGCTTCTCTTAACATGTCTTTTTTTTTAGCCTTAAACTCTTTTCATGTATTGATGATTTAAATGCCCCGATACATATCTAAGATGTGTCGCATGCAAAGTAGTAGTAATAAATATTAGGTCCTTACATATGAAATTGGCGTTTTGCCGTACTGGCAACTTTGATCTCAAATATCTTCTCTTTGGTTAAGAATTCCAAATTCAAATTTATACAGTTATTTACTCAAGTATTTGTGTTTCGAAAATTAAAATTCATTTGTTTTTTCCTCAATTGTTTTTTTTCTTTGCGTCACTCAGTTTACAAAATGGAAAACTTGAAATATCGCGTTATTTACGAGTACGAGTTCCACCGTGGCACCAGTGCTGCAGAAACGGCTCGAAGGATTAATGATGTGTATGGCGACGATGCCGCAAAAGAAAACACAATGCGTTTTTGGTTCCAACGTTTTCGTTCTGGAAATTTCGACCTGCAGAACAAGCCCCGTGGACGGCCGGAGACCAAAGTTGATAATGAAGAATTGAAGGCTATTGTGGAAGCGGATCCATCGCAAACCACGTCCGAGTTAGCTGCAGGCTGCGGTGTTAGTGATAAAACTGTTTTAATCCACTTGAAGCAAATTGGGAAGGTGAAAAAGCTTGAAAGGTGGGTACCTCACGAATTGAGTGAAGCAAATCAACAAACGCGCGTTGACTGCTGCGTTGCATTACTCAACCGGCACAATAATGAAGGGATTTTGAATCGAATCATTACCTGTGATGAAAAGTGGATCCTGTATGATAATCGGAAGCGCTCATCGCAATGGCTGAACCCTGTCGAACCAGCCAAACCATGCCCCAAGCGAAAATTGACTCTAAAAAAGTTACTTGTGAGCGTTTGGTGGACTAGTGCTGGTGTCGTTCACTACAGCTTTCTTAAATCTGGCCAGACGATTACGGCAGATGTCCATTGTCAGCAACTGCAAACCATGATGGAAAAGCTAGCTGCTAAACAACCGAGGCTGGTTAATCGCTCTAGGCCACTGCTGCTTCATGATAACGCTAGACCACACACTGCACAACAGACGGCTACCAAATTAGAAGAGCTTCAATTGGAATGTCTAAGACATTCACCGTACTCTCCGGACCTTGCCCCGACAGATTACTATTTTTTTCGAAATTTGGATAACTTCTTGCAAGGGAAAAAATTCAACTCCGATGGGGCAGTCCAAACCGACTTCAAAGATTTTATTGATTCCCGTCCGAATGTTTTTTTTAGTAAAGGGATCGATGAACTACCTATGAGATGGCAAAAGTGCATAGATAGCAATGGTACATACTTTGATGAAATAAATATATTATATTAAAAAAAATCAACTTTATGTTCCTCCCATACAAAACGCCAATTTCATATGTAAGGACCTAATATAAGGATTTTTGATAGTCCGAAATATAAAATATTGGTATTTTACGAAGTTGTACGCCATTGCTCAAATAGGGTGTCATTGATATTTTTTTATAAAAAGATTTTACTCGAATTGGAAATTTTGTCCTGTAAAGAAAATATGTATAATATAAAAGCGTACCTACTGGGAAAATTCGAGTTTTTCTGTGTAACTATTTATCATATATTGTTTACTGTATTTAATTTATTCTTCATTGCTGACAGCTTTCAGAAGCTCGCTGTCATCACCCCAAACGTGAAAAGGACACCATCTTGTAAGCTGTCAAATAAATTAAGCAAAAAGGGAAGCAAGCCTATCCCGTCGGATAATATTTCCTTCCTATTACGGAATCATAATTATCATTACAGAGGCACTAGTGTGTAAATAAGATCATTAGACACTTTGATAAAACGACAGTTACGAAATCAGACAGCTGCCATAACTCCGAGCTCAAGGTAGAAAAACGTATCGAAAAAGTGTCACGGCACTTAACAGGGTGGGTCGTGAGGGACATTATGGTTGAGCAATTTATCTCAATTTACTGAATTACTCGGAGGATTCAGTGAGTCTATAATACGGAGATAAATCGATCGATAGACTTTTAATTGAAGACCAGAGCTGAAAGATGAATGCGGTGACTTACACAGAGAGCAATTTTAATGATAAAAAATTTCTACGTTTAATCACCATGGCGACGGCCTTTTATCATTCTGTTTTCGGGTAAAACGCTTATATCGGTAAAACGCTTATATTCCACCTGATTTTTGATACATTATCCATCAATGTGACATTAAAGCAAATGTGTCACAATTTTAAAAATATAATCAGTTAAGAGTATGACACATTATGCATAACTCATTAAAAAACGCTGGAGTTAAATAATACGAGTATATAATAGTTTCTTCTAAATGTCTAATGTTGATTAATTTAATTTGATGAATCTTAGTTAAAATATTCTAAAATACTCATTATAATATATGGGAGAACACGTTTCACTATTCTAAGGCAATCTCAAATGTTATCAACCTTCTAAATGGAGTTAAACATCAAGAAATGGAAAAAATACTGATGTACCTATTTAGCTTTGGGAAATTGTTTTGGGTTTGCCGATAGTTGGTGCCAAAGAGATACTGATTTTATTTCTTTGTAATGCAATTTTTCGAAAACAAAAATAAGAAAAAGAGGGAGCCTGATCTTATTTAAGGTTGAAATCTCATCTTTAGGAACGGAGTAGAGTTTATTTTACCAACACACCCCCTATATCTTTGACATATAGTGAATGTTACATCTTAAAAGAAATCAGATAACAGAACATTTTATAAATAAATTGGTTTTAGCAAAATAAACAGTTTGCCATCAGTGCTTTTGCGGTGGAGTGCAGTGCTTTATTCTGTGATTAAATTATTCAAAAGTACTGAGGCAATCAAAAAATATAACTTATCAGGATCATAAAAAATACGTAAAAAAATATTGAATCTCAAATGCTGATATAAGAAAGGAATGTAGAGCGGAAGAAGGCATTATGAACAGAATTATGAAAGGATCGCTGCGTTGGTTCAGACATATGAAGCGCATAGATAGAGAAAGTATACGTTAATGATGTAAATGGAGTACGGAGTCGAGGCAGACCGAGAAAAACATGACATGGCCAGATTAGTCAAATTTTAAAGGTTGGTCATGTTAGAAGTCGGAAGTATCAACGTGCGTGTATGACTTGCTGTGTGAATATTGAGGAAGCTAGGGAGGTGTGGCAGGATAGTTTAGTGTGACGGTCTATTCTCTCTGCCTACCCCTACGGCGAAACGGCGTGATGGTTTGTTGTTGTTATTTTAATTTTCGTCAAGATGATATTTGAAAACGATTTTATATAGAATTGACAATAATTGAGCTCCGACACATTTTTAAAACATTGCTTCTATTATTATTCACATATAAGCACACAGGGGCAGCAACAGCCTTACTAAGAACAACTAAAATTGAATACTAAAACAAAGTAGAGCGTGCTTTTTAAAGGCAACCACGCTTCAGGTGCGTAATGATTCTAATAGTTATAAAAATATGCTATATAGCTATGAAAATATTATTTATTATTTACATGGGTTAAATTTTAGTTGTTGTGCATTTACTGTTATTAGAAATATGTACAGGTATTTTGGTTATTGTTAAATAATGGAGGGCCCTAGAAGAAAACGCTAACTAAACTTAAAACAGAAACCGAACTAGAAATTTGTGATTAGATACATATGTAATGTTTCTAATCGGCTAAAAGAAAAAAACTTGTATTCTGTAAGTTCTGTTGTAACTTGTACACTTAAGAAAAGAGGAAAATTAAAAGCAAGGGTCATCGGGCATGTAACGTAATGTCTTCTTTTTTTTCTTTTCCTCATAGACCTTTAGTTTGTTTCCGTAGTCAGGCTGTAGTAGGTAATATAATGTAGAAAAACTAAATGTTTAATAGCGGAAGCGTTCTAAGACTAATGAATATTACAGAAAAATGTGTGGGAATAGAACGAAACTAATATATTTATAAGACAATGTATGTATGTTTAATATACACTAATCATGTGCGCGAGTGCGAAGATTTTTTTAATAACATTGTAAAGAAAACTTTGTTCAGGTACCTATTTGAAAAAAAAATAAAATCGGTATTCCGGTCTAACATAAAAAATACATAATACTTGTATTGTATTTTTGTCTGGTTTTGTAACCACTATATTTATTGATAAGAATATGTGAAAACAATACCTAATACTACGAGAATATAACTATACGGATCCAAAATCAATAAGAGATGTTTGCAATGTGAACAAAATCACGAATTATAATAATTTTGATAATCACAGTCCGATGAAGTAAATATTTGAAAGCAATTACAATATTTCATCTTGGGAGGGAAATTTTAAACAGAGTTTTATCCGATTTATTTTTTAAATATTTTTATATAATACAATAAAAAACATTAAACATTACCTTACATGTTTCCGAGGTGGCCTCTTCCATTCTCAGGTTTAATATAACAAAAATAAAAGTAGAGTAATACATACTTACAAAGTAAGCTTATAATAAATTACAAAATATTAATATTATAATTTTGGAAAATTTAATAATTAGTTGCAATATGTTTACTTTATAAGTGATCCTTTAGTTTTGCTTGAGTTTTATTGTACACGTGAGGTTGGAGATCACCTCTGAAACGTAAAGTGTACATATTTTTTTGTAAAAATATTTGATAAATAAAGTGTTTTAAACTTTCAACCCCAACAATGCAATTCCACGGTGTTAACGCCTTAAACTTCAATAAAGTCATTATTTTATTTAAAAAAAATCTTGAGTTATAAATATGGGAAGATAATAGTGTAAAAATAATGACAAAACGCAAAAACATTTTTAATGGATAAATTTTGGAAAACGAACATATGAAATTGTTGAAATTTCTATATCGATGAATACCTACTACATTTTAGATGCCTCTTCAGTTACAGTATTGACCACGTGAAATAGTTTTGTTGTAAAATCCGCCTACTAAAAGTAGGTTTTCTTGCGTGTTATGAATTGGTATCGGTAACCTCTTCATCGGCCTGAGTTCCTGGTAGCTCGGGGCTCTGGTGGCAGTGTGTTGGCGTGGGGCGGGCCTTCTTGGGCGGGGGCGGGGGCGGAGGCGGAGCCTACACATGCGGGGGCAACTGTCGTGGCGAGAGCCTTCAATTGGATAGTCCAATAAATTTCATTCCATTTATTGAACATAAATGACTGCAGGTTCCTTTATAGTATAAAAGGAGATACTTTTTTTCAAATTTTTACAATGGCTATATGCTATCAGCGTACAGACACTCAAATTCTGAAACTCGTTACCAAATTGGATCTAATAGGTTAAAGAGGGTTTTTTTTATGTTCCACGAAATGTCCATTACGTTTAAATGAAAAAGTTTAAACTTTTAATATTCGGAGTCACTAATCCCAAATGTATGTATCTTAATGCTTTTTATTTGAATTTGCATTTTATTACTGAGAAGAATGGAGACCTCGTGCAGATAAAAGAAGTAGAGGAAGATCATACGATGGTCTGTTAATATAAGGTCAATCGCTGGTGACTAGATGGAGAAGGCGCAAGATAGGAGTAAGTGGAAAAGTATGGAGGAGACCAATGTCCAGCAGTGGACGACATCAGTTGTATCAGTAAAAAAGTAAGTATTTCTAAATCGGCAATTTTTGGTCATGTTATTAATGAATGTACTGCATTACGCATTCAGTTTTGAAAGGAATACATGATTAGCTTAATAATTAAAATAGTTGTTTAAGAACTACGTATACTTTTGTCTTAATTTCGACAGTGACCGGTTTGGCCAGGCTCGCTGGCATCGACAGATTGGTCAGATGCCAGCAAGCCTGCTGAAACCGGTCGCTGTCGAAATAAAGACAAAAGTGGAAGTAGTTCTTAAAAAAACATCGCTTTATTATTATGAAGTTCTATCAAGAGATTTCTGTAAAATCATTACATTCATAACTTAGAGCAGCGCCTTGAATGAAGATTATGATGTTGACAAGTGGGGTCAAATAGAGTATGGTGGAATTGCAGGGATACCCGTTGCACACCACTGGCGATGCACTCGACGGCTGCGCCCGGCGGGGCGCGCGCTCCCCCTCGCTCCGGCCGGCGCCGCGCAGTGCATCCCTCTCCGGCGCCAGTGCAGCCGCCCACCCCGGGAGGGCCCGTCCACGCTCGCGGCCTGGAACACTTCTCAGTCCGTCGGTTGCACTTTGCCGGCTCGGTCACCTGCTCACCTGCTCACCTGCTCACCTGGACCAGGGTCCCTTCTCTTCCGCTGGCAGGAGTGCGGGCGTAACGGACTACCCGGAGCGCAGCGCGCGAACGAGGCAAGTCACTTCACATGTTTCGCTACCACTTGTAAGAGGGACTTTTCCCGCTTCAACTTATATGGAAATAATTTTCAATAAACCCTTTAAGTTTTTTTACAACCCGACATTTATTCATTAAGAATAAAAATTTAATTAAAGATTTAATTACCTTTGCATTTAAAAAAATAATTGTAATATTTCTTTTATTATGCTTTAATTTCATGATGTAAAAATATTACAACATGTTTTTATTTTATTTTGCTATTTTTCGCCATCGAAATATTGCATCATTATAATAAAAAAATACCGATTTAAAAAAAGTTTAACTTTTAGAAAGTGAACGACATTTGATCATTTTTAATTGCGTAAAAAATAAATATTTCTGAAAAATTTTCTTTTCTTTTTATAATTCTCATATTTACTAGTTTGCTTTAAAAGAATTTGTTTAAGTAAAATTTTAAATACAGTAATTAAATTTAAAAAATAAGTATTTGTAAAACATGGATTTAAAGAGTTTAGTTGTGACGAAGCTGTTGGATAATTGTGCCCTTATTGTAACGACGCTGTGACGTAATTATGATTGCCCTTGATCTTGAACTTACGGCTCTACGGTACTAATACTTCCGCTACCCTCTCTACCACCATTTCCATCAGAATAATAATTACATTATAATCGATTTTTGATACGACCCTACTTTCATGTTATGTTATATAACATAATTATTCTCTGTAGAATAGGAATATAAAAATATATGACGCAAATGTCTCTTCACTTAAAAATTTCCAAGTTATATGATTATAAGAATTTTATAAAACTTTATTTTGTGTGATTTATTCTATGACAATAAGTTTACAGAATTTATGTTTGGTTAATTTAAGATTTTATCAGTCTATAATATAAAATATATTACATACAAACCTACTGATCGTAGAAAAATTACTTACATCACTTATTGTACGTACACAAATCAGTTTAATTCAAATTGATATAATTTTTACCAAATTACATTCTCAATGTTTTAAGTGAAACTTTATACACGACATATTTTTTTATTATTATAAAAAATAAAATAATTACACCTTACGCAATTAAAGTACCAATAAATATAAAGTTGAAAAAGCATGATAATTATTGGACTGTATTAACACCTTGTTTTTAATATTTTGAAGGATTAATTTTTAAAGTTGGTGAAAGTTGTCGATAAAACATATGTTTATCAGCTGAATGGTACAATTTATAGAATATTAATCGTGTTTTTACTAGTAAACCAATGATTTTTGCTGACACTGAATATTTAATTAGCTCTAGTTTCCTAAAAATGGTAGCAAGTATATGAGAAAAAATTGAAATTGTATTATCGCGTGTTACACTAAGAGAGCAAGTAAAATTAATAATATTATTGTAAATACACGGGTTAATTGCTGCAGCTGCAGAAGCTAATAAAATGCCGTCTGTCTGCAAGCAACATATAAGGTGCATCGTCTTATTCATTCAATTTTAATCAAACATACTAAAAAAATAACTAAAAGATCTATTGTACAATGTAAATGAGTATTTCTATTGATATAATACGGATATGGATACAATAGCAAGTTAGGTGAATAATTCTAATTGAAAACTTACTGAAATCATCGGAATTTAAATGTTTTTAGATATTTTAAAGTCTTTTTAAATAAGGAAAATATTTAAAGTCTTTTTAAATAAGGAAAATGTTTAAAGTCTTTTTAAATAAGGAAAATAGAATTTTGAATGAAGCGATCATTAAATAAAATAAAAATTTTGCAGGAGTAATCCAAATATTGTATTTACATAATTCATTTAAAATAAAAATAAGATCCATTTGTTATTTTAAGAATAATATTTTAAGTTATACCTAACTATCGGTTAACATTTAAGTAGTGAGGTGATTAGTTCAGGTCATTAACAGTGATATGACGACTCACAGACGGTCTGTAATAGTAGGTATTATTGAACGCTAAGGTGAAAAAGCGGTGAAATTCCATAGTAATACGTTGAAAATTTAAAATAACTTTGTTTAATCCACAAAATATAAAAAACACCTCCATCTTCAGATGTTAAAATATAAAAAAAAATTAAACAAAGAAAGACTTATATAAAACCGAATTTAAAATTCGATACAATAATTCAAATTTAAAAATTAACCTGGGCTATTTGTTATAAGTACTAATACTTCTTTTTAACAATGAGAACTAATAAATAATATTAAATTTGTTTGAATACATAATAAATAACCAGATTCCTCCTATTACTCCTTTCTCCTTAAACACTTTGTCTACATTTAATCTTCTAAGCTCCCATTCCCAATCAAATGCAAATTAATCATTTATTAATTTCTATATAAATTATGTCTTTTCAAATGTATTTTTTTTTCTAAATTACAGTTTTTTTTATATTATCATCATCATGTATTATTATTTAATATTATTTATTAGTTCTTAATGATTAATAGAACAATTATTAGTACTTATAATAAAAGGCTAAGGTTAATTTTGAAATTTGAATTATTGTATCGAATTTTAAATGCGTTTTTATATTAGTTTTTCTTTGTTTAGTTTTTATTATATTCTTACACCTGAAGATGGAGGTGTCCTCCGAAACATGTAGTGTTTTTTAAATATTTTTTAAATATTTTGTGGATTAAACAAAGTTATTTTCAATTTCCTAAGTAAAGTAGGTTTTATTTAACATAATTTTAATATAAAAACATGTACAGATGATTATGTATGAACACTTTTTAGTTACAAAATGAATGAAAAAATAAAACAAAATATATCAAAAATTGACATTTATTTGGCAATTAAAGCCATATGAAATAGAAGTCTTACAATTGAGGCTTGTTTTTTGATAAACTATTTTTTAACTATATTTAGGAACATTTTTTACTTTAAAATATGATAAAATTTATTTATGACAAATAAACTAATCTTAGCAAAAAATAGATGAGTCTGAAATTTAAGTAGTTTCAGCGCATTCAACGCCAACAGTTTTAAAACACCCGAGACATATAGGCTTGCGAAATGTTACACATGTGTACTAAATACGCCATTTGAGTCGCGATGGACATATCTTGCATGTTTTTTTTACGTTTTCCGTTCGGAATCACAAACCGCGAAGCTAGCGGGGCGCGCGGGGGTAAATTTCTTATAACAACGAAATAAGGAACAAAATTGTGAACGCGCCGTCTGTGGGACACCCACGTCACTACTCAAAGGTTAAGGAGTTCTTAAAATAATTGTGATTTATATTAACAACTGAATTAAGCCATTTATTATTCTACTGCAATAATAATCTAAATATCAGTTCGCGCTAATGATATCATAAAATCCAACGGGTGGTTTAGAGAACAATACTTGGCTCCCGATCAAGGACTCGCAGGTGTAATTCGGTGTATAGCTTTCTATGTTAATTTATACTAATTTATTTTATAGTTACAGTACTTGTAACTTAAATACAGGTTTCTGATTTTAACAAATTGCTCCTAATATTAATATAAAGAAAATGTAGGAAATGAACGTTTTGTATACATACATAAGTTTACAAAAAAATTGTTATATTGAAAATACAGATTTTTTTTACATATTTAATCGTAAGAATTCTAAAGGAATTTAATAAATGTCTAAAAATAAATAAAAGAAATGAGACTAGCAGGAATACAAGATCTGCTATTCATGAATACATTTTCATCTTAACATCTTTGTCAATAAAAAGATTCATTCAGAGCACTGCAATATTGAAACTCAATTTGCGCTACTAAAAGCTCGGACGGGAATTACGGACAATCATATTGCCAGCTTCTATGTATCGTATTAAGAAATGAGCACTAAAAGAGTCTGGTCCCCTTTGTGGCGGAGGCCTTCAAATGTTTTCCATGCAAATTTACCCAAAAATTAAATCAAAGATTTTACCAACATCATTTTGTACTAAATATATCTTAACTAGTCTTTGGTATGTATAATATTAGGTCCTTACAAATGAAATTGGCGTTTTGTATGGGAGGAACATAAAGTTAATTTTTTTTAAATATAATATATTTATTTAATCAAAGTATGTACCATTGCTATCTATGCACTTTTGCCATCTCATAGGTAGTTCATTGATCCCTTTACAAAAAAAACAATTCGGACGGGAATCAATAAAATCTCTGAAGTCGGTTTGGACTGCCCCATCGGAGTTGAATTTTTTCCCTTGCAAGAAGTTATCCAAATTTCGAAAAAAATAGTAATTTGTTGGGGCAAGGTCCGGAGAGTATGGTGGATGTCTTAGACATTCCAATTAAAGCTCCTCTAATTTGGTAGCCGTCTGTTGTGCAGTGTGTGGTCTAGCGTTATCATGAAGCAGCAGTGGCCTAGAGCGATTAACCAGCCTCGGTTGTTTAGCAGCTAGCTTTTCCATCATGGTTTGCAGTTGCTGACAATAGACATCTGCCGTAATCGTCTGGCCAGATTTAAGAAAGCTGTAGTGAACGACACCAGCACTAGTCCACCAAACGCTCACAAGTAACTTTTTTGGAGTCAATTTTCGCTTGGGGCATGGTTTGGCTGGTTCGGCAGGGTTCAGCCATTGCGATGAGCGCTTCTGATTATCATACAGGATCCACTTTTCATCACAGGTAATGATTCGATTCAAATCCCTTCATTGTTGTGCCGGTTGAGTAATGCAACGCAGCAGTCAGCGCGCGTTTGTTGATTTGCTTCACTCAATTCGTGAGGTACCCACCTTTCAAGCTTTTTCACCTTCCCAATTTGCTTCAAGTGGATTAAAACAGTTTTATCACTAACACCGCAGCCTGCAGCTAACTCCGACGTGGTTTGCGATGGTTCCGTTTCCACAATAGCCTTCAATTCTTCATTATCAACTTTGGTCTCAGGCCGTCCACGGGGCTTGTTCTGCAGGTCGAAATTTCCAGAACGAAAACGTTGAAACCAAAAACGCACTGTGTTTTCTTTTGCGGCACCGTCGCTATACACATCATTAATCCTTCGAGCCATTTCTGCAGCACTGGTGCCACGGTGGAACTCGTACTCGTAAATAACGCGATATTTCAAGTTTTCCATTTTGTAGACTGAGTGACGCAAAGAAAAAAAAAATTGAGGAAAAAACAAATGAATTATAATTTTCGAAACACAAATACTTGAGTAAATAGCTGTATAAATTTGAATTTGGAATTCCTAACCAAAAGAGAAGATATTTGAGATCAAAGTTGCCAGTACGGCAAAACGCCAATTTCATATGTAAGGACCTAATGTGAATGAGAAGAATGATATAATGTCTCTAGGTACAACCGACGTTCTTCGTCAAATTTTGAGGAATATTATTTATTTATAATATATTTTTATATACTTAGGAAATTGAATATAACTTTGTTTAATCCACAAAATATAAAAAAACACGACATCGTCAGGCGTAAAAAATCATGAATACATTAATGACGTAAAATTCCATATTAAATATGTTATGATATTTGATAATGCCATCTACAAGAACAATATGTCATTCACATGAATTTTCGTAAAATTTCTAGAAAACAGGCGTTTTCTTTCGTATTAGTGATACCATTTATATTTACATGAATACAATTATAGAGGTATCCTCCGAACCAACTATGGAGGTATCTACAAGAAAAATATGTCATTCACATGAATTTTAGTAAAACTTCTAGAAAACAGGCGTTTTCTTTAGTATGATACCATTTATATTAAGATGAATACAACTTAAGAGGTAACATGTCGTGTTTTTGAATATTTTGTAGATTAAACAAAGTTCAATTTCCTAAGTATGTTAATACGGAATTCCACAATTTTAATGCCTTAGCGTTCAATAAGTTAAGTTAATAAATTGTTTCTTAAACAATTCCAGATGAAATATTTAATGATATTTGATAATACCATCTACAAGAAAAATATGTCATTCACGTGAATTTTAGTAAAACTTCTAGAAAACAGGCGTTTTCTTTCGTATTTATGATACCATTTATATTTACATGAATACAACTAATAATTTGAATTTATACAATCATTTGTATATGTTAACGACCGAGGAAAACGTGGCACCATCAAATAAATCAAATATTTAATGTCAGCCACGTGAGGAGTCGTAGAAATCGATGTGCGTGCATGGCACGACGTATGAATGTTGAGGAATCTAGAGAAGTATGTCAGGAAATAAAAGTTTGGCAGTCCATTCTTTCTGTCTACTCCTTCGAGAAGACGGCACGATGGTAAGTTAGTTAGTTAGTTAGTCATTATTACTGTTAGAATCATCGTAATAGTTGGGTGGTTAGAGAAGCTCTCAGTTTTCACTTCTGCTACCGAAACCTTAATTGAAATTTATTTTGGAATAAGGACAGCATTTGGATTCCTATAAATTTTGGCCGGGCTCGTTTATACTTCGGGATGTTCTATTTCAAGCCGCAGCCTTCATTTCAAACCAGTCTAGTTGGCGCCCTTGCCTTTCGATCTGGTCACACACACAGTTGAGGCTTATTTTAAAAAAGGATACGTACGTATTAAAATACTTAATTAATTGAATTATACGATTTCAGTATAATAATGAAAACACAGAAGTGTGTTTTTGTCGCCTTTTCATAAAATATTCCACTAATTAAAAATGCACTTTTTCAAAACAATGAGTGTTCTAGTAATGGTTACCAAATTAAATGAAATTATTATACTCGTTATATTAAGATAGCTTAATATTTTGCAATAAACCAAAAATATTTTTTCACGACTGAACTTGGACGTGCGTTGTAAGCTGTACGGCGACAATGACTTTGTTTAATTTTATATTAATTAATTAATGAGCAATCTTCCCTACCGCAAGTGTAGAGGGGTACTTTGATTTTTCTCTATTACAATTATATTAAATATATTGAGAGTGCAGTTAAATTAGTTATAACACAATGGTTTTAAGAGAACATTTAAAGAATTGTCGAAAGATAGAATAATTAAACTATATTAAGTTAGAAAACTTATTAAAATAGTATACTTTGGAAATTAAAAAAAAACTTTGTTGAATCCACTTTTTAATAAAAAATATTAAAATAAACGATCATCATTATCATTATGTATTATTATTATTTATTATTTATTACTTAAAACAAATAGCCAGAGATAATGTTTAAATTTGAATTATTGTATCGAATTTAAAATGCGTTTTTTATTAGTCTTTCTTTGTTAAGATTTTGTTGTATTTTTACACCTTAAGATGGAGGTATCCTCCGAAACATGTCGTGTATTTTAATATTTTTTATTCAAAAGTGGATTAAACAATTTTTTTTTTTAATTTCCAAAGTAGATTACTATGGAATTCCACAGTGGTAATGCCTCAACTTTCAATAAGTTTATTAAAATAGATTAATTTAATGCTAATATAACATATCTAAATCAAATGAATAGAGTACAACTTTAAACCCTATTGGAAAAATAAATAATGAAGGTAAGTAAAGAATCTTTTCCTTCTTCTTCAATTCCATCGAAATGCCTTTCTTTAGAATACAGTTTTTGTAAGTATGTGGGTATAAAAATATAAAAAGATGATTTATATTATTTTTAAATAAGAAAACTAGAAGGAAGATAAATTGCATCAAATTTGTATTCGCAGAAACATATTATGGAAAAAAAGCAAATATTTCGTGTAGCTAGAAGTCGCAGGAGTATTGGTCACAAGACAAGTCGCAACATATTCTAAGAAGTCATCCATTATAAAAAGTGCGACGCCCACAATGGAACATGAGTAACGAATGGTCTTGCCATTGTCTAATGGAGTTAGAGGAGGTTTTATGGCTGCGAAGATTATTCAGCAATGTCTCAACTGCAACAAAGCTCTTTCTATCAACGAGATTGTTGGGACATCCTGCGCACTCGGAAAAAGATGATAAACTGACCATCGCTTATTTCTTGAAAATATGACACCGTGAAATGAAATGAAAAGTGATTTATAACTTATCGGAGGAACTACTGCTGAAGGCAAAGCGTAAACAATACAGTATTGCATTTCCATCGTAACTTGAGTGCTCATAAATCGTGATATATTTTCAGTCTTTTTCACAACAAAAATTTTCGGACTGTTTCTCTATTATGTATGTCATATCTTGTCTTTTAACCAATCGAATAGTTTATAGAATTTCATTTCATTGAGCTTTATTAATTTTTCTTCTTCTTCTTCTTCTTCTTCCTTATTGTAGACCTATGTGGTCTGTTCTCCAGAGAGTTGCTCCTCCTATGAGGTAGATTCCCAGCTGTCCTTCCATCTTTTAGGACATCTTTATTAATTAATGATATTATATTTCTTATACTTTTCATTTATTTATAGAAAAACCCAATACTTATATTAAATATAACTAACTAACTAACTAACCATCACGCCGTCTCCCCGAAAGGGTAGGCAGAAAGAATGGACTGTCACACATTTACTGATGCGGCACTCCAACCTTCTCTTTTCGCCCCGCGGGAGACGCGGTGTGATGGGTTGCGAACCTCATCGCCACCAATAGGCATCTCCCGCGCACACTTCGATCGTTAAACATTCACAAAATAAATCTAAAACAAATTATCTACTATTTAGTTCCAAAAATAAAAAATACGAATGAAAACGTCTGTTTCTCGAAGTTTTATTACAGTTAATGGGAATGGCATGTTCTAGAAAACAGGCGTTTTCATTTATAAAATATGAAAATTTACGTCATTGTGCAAGAAAAAATAAAATAAATTCGTTAAATATTTTTTCTTCCACCGGTTTGGTTAAAAAAAAAACATTTTCAACAAATTAGATAATTTTAATAATATTTGCAATTATGATAACGGAAAATAATTTTTGTATTTTAGATGAATTAAACCTTAATTATATTATATTATATGGTATACTTTATACTTAATTTGATTCTGATAGAGTTCCGACGGCTTTTGGCAGTTCCTACTTGTGTCGTTACAGCTTATAGTTTAAAATAAATAAATATAATAAAACTTGAAACATTTAAAATATCTAGCGTTAAAAACATATTTCAATTATTGAAAAAATTACTACATTAATAGCTAACAATACAAGAAAAATTGGTTAATCAAACACAAAATGATCGTCTCGCAGGTCTTTATTATGGTAAACACATATTATTACATTTGAGATCGAATCACCATTTTTTCCGTGAAACAGTGCACATCTTCCATCGTTACGGTAAAAAGTAAATTTAAAACAAAAACTTCTGCAAGAAATATGATTCGAAGAAACTTTCAAATGATTTTAACAGAGCAAGAAAAAGAAACAAATTTACCCTGTTTGTCTAGTAAGTTTTGAAAAACCCACGAAAGTAGTTAAATGTATGAAAGCCTCGGAAGGGCGCGGGAGGGGTCGCTAATTGAGGGCAGGGTGGGGGGCGCGGGGTGCGAGGGGACCTAGTAACGTATGGGGCAAGTTGTTTCACTCAGTGAGTCGGAAGCACTATTTGTTTCAATTTCCAAATAATATATTTCGCACCAGCAAGGTGTGCAGCTCATAAATTTAAATGGAAGACACTATAATAATCAATAATTTAAATACGACTTTCATAAATATTCGTTGCTAGTATCAATCCAAAGAATTGGTTTGTAGCTAAATGTAACATTTTTTCTGGTTTTGGAATGCCACTTGGGCCTTTAATTGGGTAGTTTTCCGTTGCTTTCCACATTTGTGTACACAAGTTATTTGAACCCAATTACTGTATGCAACTTTTTAGCTGTTGATTCTCATGACATGTGATATGTAGCTATTATTGTAACGTCATTTTATTGTTACTTGAATTCTACACCAGACCTGAGACAATCACATCATCACATCGCCAGGAATTGAACCCGGGACCTTCGGTGTATCATATTAGATAAACAAACATTAATTATGAAAACACATCAATATAATTCAGTATAATTTTTTATTTGAATAAATATAGTTACACTTTGTATTACAACTCAAACAATTTTGTAATGACAATTTTTGTAACAAATATTGTAACTCAGACATCTTTCGGTTACAAGTAACCTTTATCAAAGTATACAATTTTAACACACATTTTTTAAATATTTATTTTTATGTAGTATGTATAGAAGTGAAGCTTGGAGTTGGCAGAAAAATGATGAAAATAGGATAAATGCCGTAGAAATGAAGTCACTAAGAATAATGTGCGAATAATATCTAATGATGAAGTAAGAAAGGAATGTATGGCGGATAAATGCGTGATAAATAAAATGAAGAAAGGGAAACTAAGATGGTTTGGTCATATGGAACGGATGGATGAGAGAAGAATGGTTTAAAAGATACATACAAGCAGTGTGAATGGAAAAATAAGTCGAAGAAGGCCAAGGAAGACATGGCATGACCAAATTAATAAATTACTGAAAGGCGGCCATGTTCGAAGTAGGAACAATCGACGAGCGTGCACGTCACGATGTATGAATGTAGGAGAAGCGCGAGAGTTATGTCAGGATAGAACAATGTGGCGATCCATCCTCTTTGCCTACCTCTCCGGGGAAACGGCGTGATGGTTAGATAATTAGTTTTTTTTATGTAGGGTTACTAACAACGATTATAATACACAATACATAAACGCATAGAAACAGTAAAATAAGACCAATTACATGCTACCACACATAAAAATTATTATTAGAAAAATTTACAGCACAGACTAATGAATGGAAATTGAAGTAAAACATAATTCAAACATTAGTAAACAATAATTAAAAAAAGAAAAATTGTTGCAAATTGGTTATTTATTGTTTCTTGAACAATGATGTGTAATTCCACATTAAATAGTCAATACGAATGTAAACGTCTGTTTTACACAAGTTTCATTATACTTTATGTGAATAACATATTTCGTCTTTCTTATGGATTATAAACGTTACATTTGATAATGCTCCGGGAAGGCGAAATATGTAATTCTCATAAACTATAATAAAACTTCTAGAAAACAGACGTGTTCGTTCCTATTAATTATGAAATCATGTTTACAAATCTATAACTTGAAATTCTGGGTATACCACGATGTAAATATTAATAATATTTTGTCAGTTAGAAACCAGAAAACAAATTTCGTGCCTGATTAAAAAATGGTTGGGAGTTTGGACATTTTTTGTAAATTTTCCAGCTCAGATAGCATGCGATACGAAAAATAAAAGAGAAGCAACGAATAAAAGATATCGAATTGAAGTATTAACAATTCCAAATTGAATGAGTCGTTAATTTCTAGAGAAGGCTGAAGCTAGACATCAAAGTTAAGGAAAACTTTGACCACAGTGCGGTGGCGAGGACGGCGATTGTTAAATCCTCGACTGAGCAGCGATCATCCCTCGAAAATGATAAATAATGTATTTCTAGGTCTCTTGTCAATATATTTCCACGCGATATTAGATCGATTGAACAGGTTTTGAATATTCATGGGTCCTGAAAGCCGCGCTCAAATGATGCTATTTATAATTCAAGGCATTCAACATTTATGCCGCATCACAGGGCACACTTAATTCATTTTTGAAGAACTAGGGTTATGAAAAGTTAAAGAGGATACACGCGCGGCAGTTGTTTTAATATTGCATTGGATTATCACCTCATAATATTAGTTTTTTTTTTTTAAAGGAAAAATAATTAATCTTTTTTGGGATGTTTACATGTTATACAACAAAACAAAGTGAAAAGCATTCTATAACATATTTGATAGAAATGATAATTATCTTGTAAAGTCATATTTATTTCTTCATTAAGAAAAACAATGTATATTTTTATAGTTTATAGCTATTGACTGCTAGCAGTGAGAGAGAAACAGTGTTTTGAAATAATGCCGTGATCGTTAAAAGAAAACCTTGAATTGATTTACTATTTAAAATATATAATATATGAAAACATTGTTTTGTCCATGATTAAGTTGATTTGTTTCGACAAGTTTAGAAAATATCTAACCTTCATGAATATTCCAAACAATAACTAATAATCCATTTTTCTCTTCTGTAAATTCTGTATTTCTTTCTGTCCAATTTCATTTTGTATGATTTACTTTGTTCTCACAACAATGAAGGCTTAATACATTTGAAACTTGGAGAGAAAAATATGCTTATCAGTGGAAAAAAACATGTTTTAATTAGCATTTAAATCATAATATTTAAATTACGTTAATAGATAGTTTAAATAATGATGAAATACACATTTAAGTTGCGAAACCAGAAAATTAAATGTATGAATGATTTTATTGAATAAATAATATATATTTCATATGTTAATTACTGATTATTTATCAAAATACTTCAATAGAATGTTTGAATTTGTAAAAATTGAAACAGCACATTTAATAAATACATAATAGAATACGAGTCCCAGAAGAGTACGTCATTCATTCTACGAAATATCGTGCGCATTAAATTTGGAGATTCCCAAACTTCAAGGCGGTTTACAGCAAAGGAGAAAATTACATAATAATTGGATGTGAGTATTCCCAGCTCTTCAAAGCGCTGCTCTCAAACGTTGTAAAGGGCTAACGGGAGCGCAGAAGGGCAAGGCGGCGGCGAATCGATACCGCAAGCAGCCGGCGAGCCGGCCTACCCCAACGTCAAACATCTTGGCGTGTAATGAAAACGCCTAGCGCCAGTACTGAATGCGTGGCTGAGTCCACTTGTCGCGGCAAGTATCCGAACCAAGTATTGGGAGGCCGAAATACCAGGGTAGCAAGAGCGTCGGCGGGCGGATTGAGCGGTCGCCTTGGAAACGGACTGCTAGAGGGAGACGGAGTCGTGCGGGAAGGGGTGAGGGAGACGCGAGACGTTACATAAACGTCGGCTCGGCTGGAAAATGTTTGTAAAGTCGACGTTTTTACGAAGGAAAGTTTGAAGAGAACGCTCAAGGGGCCAACTCGAAGCTATTGAATTACGGAACGAGTTGTAAATTAATCACCGCAACACTCTTCTAAACTGGTTCATGTATATACTTTTCCATTTTTTAAATGTTGAAAGTCACATATTTTACAAACAAATTACAACGGAGTCAATTTGTATATTTTATTAATCAAGTCAATAGTTATGAGAGAGAGAGAGAAAAAAATCATTCCAGTTGAAAATCGAGTCTAGAAACAAAAATATGTATACGAGTATACTGTATCATAAAAGTATAATATTATGTATTGAAGGTTGTGGTTTTACAGAGAATATTATTTACATAATATTAATATTATAAATATTAATGACATATTTATTTTGCTTTGCGAGGGTGTTCTTAAACTTGTATGTACTCGTATATTATAATATATAGCGATCCTTTCATAATTTTGTTCATAATACCTTCTTCCGCTCTACATTCTTTCCTAATATCAGCATTTGAGATTCTGTCGTACATCGATCTACCATACATACGTCTTAGGGACCTTATCTCTACCGCATTTATTCTGTTCTCATCTTTCTTCTGCCAGTTCCATGCTTCGCTCCCATACATAATGGTTGGGACCAGAACTCTATTGTGAACGGCCATTTTTACTTTCATTATTTTTAAAGATCCATTCACTTTGTTACCCGCACCAACCCTTCTTTCAACATCACTCTCCGTTCGGCCATCCGCTGTGAACAAGCTGCCTAAATACACAAATTCCCCCACCTGTTCCAAGTTCTCTTCATTCACACTTATATTACAAACCGTCATTTGCTCTTCCCTTTCAAAAACTAACACCTTTGACTTTCCGACATTCATTTGATAATGTGGAAACAAGTAATTCACATAAAATATAACAAAACTTCCAGAAAACAGACGTTTTCATTCGTATTCTTTGCGATAACTATTACTCCAATAAAATATAATTAAACTTATATGAAACGGAGGTTCTCATTAAAATTAAATGTGTTTTGTGAACTTTAGATCAAACTTGCTTTCAACGATGAGATTTTACATACTTCTGGGGTGTGATGATATTTTCTATCACAATTAAATGTTTAATTAATGTTCTATAAACATCAGTTAAAGTTGAAATAAAATCATTACTTATATACCACGATAATAGTAATTATCACAAACATGGGGTAATTTAAGAATCTATCTTCACATATCTCAACTGTAAAGAATGTACTGACACTAAGATTAAAGAAGTTTCCCTATTTCCTAGTTCATTCGTATGTAACTTGTGAACCGAGTGATGTACGGGTAGCTCTCCAGCTTTTACTATGTCGGCACTCACCCTAAAGAGAAATACGAAAAAAAGAAATGGGAACCACTGTCACTTAAACAAATTGAAAATAATTTAAATGTAAATAATAATAATATCTTTCATGGTGTATATTTAGTTTTATTGCGCTGGTGTTTTAATTTCGACAGATTTAAAAAAACTTAACATTAATGAATTTCAATGAAGCTTTAATTATAACTCCTCACTATCAACGCATTCCATATTTCTTTTTCTTCTTCTTCTGCTCCTTATTGTAGGGATTATGACCTATTTCATAAGTGGAATTGGCCTCCTGCGAAGTTGATTCTCAGCTGTCGATTAATTTATGGTGGTCTGCTCGGGTGTCGTGTATCTTGGGATTTGCCATGCAGTACAACGTGAGGGAGTCGAGATGAATCTATTCTTCTCATACCATACCATGTGCATGCCTATATCTTCTCCATTGCCACCCCCACCTAACGACATCTTCAACTTTGCAGATTTCATTATTCCTGTATCCCTTATTCAGTCACGCAGTGTCTTGCCAGATATGCTCCTGAGTGTGCTTCCATTTCTAACACTCTAAGCTTTTTGTTTTCGCGTCCACCTGCATTCGATGTCATGATGGGTCGAACACAAGTTTTAAAAAAATTTCCTTGCTACTGATCTTCATGTCAGGGTTTGTCTATAATGTTGATTTTTTCAAACAACCTTAGATGACTACATTCGTGCTTTCTTGACCCGTCGTTTCACATGGATCCATTTGTCCATACAAGTCCATAGTAGATATTTGAACCTTTCCTATATTTTATATCAAAACGCCTCACAAAAATTCACTATCTTACACCGACACTCGAGAGAATACTATATTCTTAATTTAATTGTATCTCAATAGAGACGAAGATGCAAATTGGAAACTGAATATGGTTGATCAAGGTGTTTACAGGACTTATGACCTGTCATTGGTTGGGTTAAGCGCACGCTTTATGTAATTACAACAATCCCCATTCCACCTTTCTTTATGACCATGTCTGACAAATTTTTGGAAGTTGTATATATGTTAAAGTACTATGCCAGATTTCACATGTCAGTTTCAATGTGCCATCTATGAAGATTTTGATTACGTATGTTAATCTTTTTAAGATCACTCTAAATATAATCCACATACTAACGCCATCTAGGAGATTTATGTTTATTAATCAATAAGAAGAACATCTTTTTAACACAATGCGAAAGGCTACCCCGCCATTAGCGCATTGTTAGAAGCCGGCTGGAGATGTCACTCCTATCTATGTGCGCTCAACCCAACCAGTGATAGGTCATAAGTTCTGTAAACACCTTGATCAACCATATTCAGTTTCCAATTTGCATCTTCGTCTCTATTGAGATACAATTAAATCATGAATTGATAACCTACGGTGGGTGAAATCTAGTATTCGTATACAAGTATAAGTATGCATTCACAAAAAAATACTATATTCTTAGTTTAATTAATTTTTGGTAACATTGTATTATCATAATACTTATTTGCACTTTTTACAAACATGTTTCGGGACATAAACTTCTCTTCTTCATTGTATGAATTTTAAAAGTTATGTGATATTTAGATATTACTTATATACTTAATGCCAAAATGTATATTCTTAGTCTTAGCTACTGATAGAGCAATGTTGTATTTTTTAAGTGAGTGCAGGTTTTCCTCGGTCTCAGCAAATATGACCTATACCTATATCTCGTCCGCAAAACAAACGGCGTCTATGAATTTCTCTTTCACTCTCTTTCTTTATCCAGTGATTTTATTCTAAATGTAAACCTAAAGAACTTTAATGTAAATACTAGAAGATTGCAGTGAAAAATGCTAATCTGACTTATTTACTTCCTTAGACAGCCGTTGTCGTCCATTGCTGGACATAGGCCTCCTCCATACATCTCCACGTATCCCTGGCTTGTGCCTTTTGCGTGAATCGCCAGCAACTCTTCTAATGTCATCGGACCATCGTGTGGGAGGTCTCCCTCTGTTTCTTTTGTCTTCGCGTGGTCTCCACTCTACCACCCTTCTGGTCCATCTATCGTCTACCAATCTGGCCACATGTCCCTGAATATATATGAAAATATATAATATTTTTTATAAATTTTATTTTCAATATTTAAAATACAATAAAATGAGTTTCTATTTCTACTCTTCAATTGACAACATAAATAGTTTAAAAGAAGTTTTTTATGAATAAAAGTTTTGATTATTGTTTCTTGGATATTGATGTAAAACTATATATTAAATAATCAATACGAATGAATACATCAGTTTTCTAGAATTTTTATTATATTTTATGTGTATCGACTGTCTAAGGCATTATCAAATGGTCGTCAAAACATAAACTGGCGAAACTTGTCATTCACATAAAATATAATAAAACTTCTAGAAAACAGACCCTTCGTAGTAATTATGCAAGTTTTAATTAAAGTTTGGCTTTGAGGAATGTCTATTATTTTGAAAAAAGTTTACATTTTGTGTAACGCTTCTTGAAACTTTGGACTCTTTTATTGCATCGCAAAATCTTTTCACGTTGTTTCCAATAAAAGAGAGATAATAAAGAATTTAGATATCTATGTACGGTCTAAGCTTAAATAATTTCTTTCGTTTCCAGAATGGAATTCTATTATGTCGACAGCATGATGATGGTATTATGTTTAATTCGTGGCTTTGCAAAGTTAATATGTACATTCATCTGGTTGTAATAAAAGTGATATCTGTCCATTCAAGGCAGTACTATAAGATGAATAATAATCTTGGCAACGTATCTCTGTCAACCTTTTCGTCGTTCCTTTGTTTGGCACTCCTCTGGTGTGTTGACATTTATATTATTCTGATGTTTCCCGGACTAAGAAATATTTCTGGAAAGTAAGTAGAGAAATAAAAATCTTTTGACGTATTAAATATCTTCTCAACTGTTAAAGTTTCAGTTTATCGGATTTGAGCGTATTTCCTACCGCACATCAAAACATTTTTTTAAAGAGTTTGTGGCGAGTAAAACGGCTGAAAATGGAGTGGAGCAATAACGAAGTAATTAAACAAGTGCAGCGGAAAACTAGTCATTTTGGGCACTGGAGGAAAATAAGCGAAAGCGTAGCTCGTGCGGTGTAGCACTAATGCACGCCTTACACAACAGCCAGTGTTGTGCTGAGGGGCTGTAAGCTACAATTTCACTTATGTAACCTGCATATATTATACTCGTATCTCCCCGGGCTTGCGGTATTTCTCGGAAGCGAACGAACGTTTAAAGTCTTTCAATAAAGAGTCTGCGCGGGAAGTAATTATTTAACACAACTTGCATTTAACGAATTGTGTTGTTTGGAATTAAAATGCGAAAATTGTCCTAAAAGTTTAACAGAGCTAAAATAAAGTTTCCTAGGGAAAACCCCTTAACATAGTCTCTTCTTTCCAATGGGATAAATGACGCTTATTTACATATATATGATGTTTATCTTGTTACGGTGTGTCACCTATGATAATTAAAATACCTTGATTAAACAAACTTTTTTTATATGAATATTAGGTTATCAAATGTATTTATAATATATTATTTGACAACGAAATGGTAAAATATATAAATATGCATTATAATGTCATAAAAAATAAAAGAAATTAGTTGGAGTATGTAACTTCATAGTCCCCCAACAAAGTGTGTATTTATTAGCTATCCATTAGAAGGTTCCAATGACGTAGGAGATTTAGTAATGGATATCGAACATTTATTTAAAGATTAAAAAAGTAATATTGGTAAAGAAATATACTAGTATCCTAAACATGCGAATGATGCGTTTATCAAGGTTTGCCAATATTGCAGATTTAATTGTAACATTTCCCATAATAAAAACACATTTGCTGATTAATTGTTTCTTGAGCAATGATGTAAAACTCCGTAATAAATAATTAATATTATCACATTTGAGAATGACTTTTCCATAAAATATAATAAATCTTCTGGATAACTGACGTTTTCACACTATGAATTACATATGCTGATATATGCGTGAGTCTTCTCTTTCGTGAATCTTGTCAAGATCTATTAATAATATTTTTTTCAGACATTTTTAAACCTCCCGAGAATACGAATAATATATTACTGGTGTTGCGCACTATGATATAGTTCTGGTTATTATTTGCACGAACAAATAGATAATATACAGTAATCGGCTGAAGATTTGTGTTAAAGCTTAGCTCGACAATAAAAAAAGTTGACGGAACGCTATTAAGGGAGGGAGGTTGTATACAGTTTCGCAAGCGGACGCACTCCCCCCACACCGGCAAAAAGTAGTGAATAAGCTCGGCGGCTATTGTCTGCCCGGGCTGGCGTGGCGTGAGCGCTATGCTCGCCGTGAACTACGGGACAGTTAAATTTACATTCGCTTTGAAAATACGTTCATATGTGTTATTTACGTCACCAATGCTGGCAGCCGTGGAGCTATTCCGTTGGTTATACTGTTTTTAAGTTTATTATTTTATTTAAATCCAATTTAATATAATGACAATATTAACTAACGAATAGTTCCATTAAGAGATTTTGCAATATCTTTGCTCAGATTCGAGTTCTCATCTCTAACCAAACCATTACAATTAGAATATTTATCATACTGTAACTGAATATTTTATAACAAAAATGCCAATTTTATTATAAGAGGAATATTTTAAAGATTTGAGGTTTCAATTGTTTTATTTTTAATATTTTATTTTTATAATTACAACTATGAGAGTCTTCTAAAACATTCTGATTTATTAAGATGCTCATTACATATTAAATAAAATTTTCGTAGTGTTGTAAAATAAAATTTCATAATCTGATTTGGAAAGTGTAATGATACAATGGTGACAAATGTAAAATTGACGAAGATGGGAATAAGTATGTAACTAACATTGAATGTTTCTTTTCAGGTCGAGAATCGAATTGGTCAGATCCGACGCGGACCTTCGCCGTCGGTAAAATTGAAACCTGCCAAGGACTCTATAAACTAAAATGAACTCTTAAAACTTTCAAGCAGAGCATCTGATCTCAACAAAGTATAAAATAAGCGTAGGCTAATTTAAATTCACCGTTCATTACCCAGTAATTAAAATTAAACGTAATCTCGTTTTAAAGTTAAAGCTGTACGTAAGATTAAATAGTTCGGTGTGCTAGTTCGTACCCAATCTCCGTGACATTCTGCTGCCCTGGTACCCTATTACATCGCGGAGTTTCCGCGTGGTGTGCTTGTTACTTTCCTAGTAGCGTCGTGTGTGTCGCGGCATTGGGATATTTGGGCAGCGCGCGCGCGCCGCACGCCTCTGTTCGGTGGGAAAACTGTTTCACCTAATACTTCCCAACCTCCTGGAAGTTACTGTTCGCCTGGTATCCGAGGGCGCCGATACGGGCGCAGGGCGGACGGATGAATCTCTCAACGAAAGGTATATTGTAGTTCTAATTTAAATAATATAAGGTTTATAGTGTATTGATGAAGAACGCTTGTTTTTCAGAGTTTTATTATATTTTATTTTAATGTCGTAGAATATATTCGTCAAAATGAGCAAGATAAGGTCTTTTTATAATGGTTGCTAACTAATTATTGTAACAACACGTTTTTCCAAGAAACATTATACTTTGGAACCACCTTAAGCAACTTAATTTTTTAAAACACCATGCACGCCAGTAAAATTAACCCAATGATAAGTATAATGTCTAAGTTTTTCATTATTTAGTATAATTAAAAAAATATAATATATAACAGTATATTTCTAAAGAGTCATGATTAAAAACTTACCAAGAAATACTTCCATATTGTTTATTACACTGCTCAATTATCTTCGGTTTATCAGTTTATTTATTTACTCAAAATATTCCACAAATATAGTTATAGTAAAGTCATCTATTTGAGAAAGGGTAAAGTACCAGGAACGCACGGGAGACGGTTCAACTAAAAACGTCGATCTCCAAGGTAATCATGTCAACAGACTAATTGCTCTTCCCACCGGTAGTATTAGAGGCAGGTTAGTTCTTGCGACCGGAAGAAAGAACACTCTATGCTGGCGCTGTCGGAGATATCTGTCGGGAACAAAATGACCTACACCCTCCAGCACGGCTGAGTTCTCAAAATACCACTTGATGAATCTAAAGAAATGGGTTATGAGAAACCCATCTCTTAGAATCTACAGAGACTTGGACTCTAACATTCCCAAAAGAAACGCTTTGGGATAGAGCCATGGATAGCTACCATACTCCTTCATGTAGAGATACCTTAGAATTTTTTTCTGAACCCTCTCGGTGCGGACAGAATTACATACTCCATATTACAGAACCACTCGACCTGCTCCTAACCAATGAATTATATAGTGCTCTGAGCACATTGGGATCTCTGAAAACCCTTCCGGTCCGAATGATGAAGCCCAAAATCTTCAGCGCAATGCCACAAATTCTCTCAACATGAGCGTGAAAAGTTAATCTACTCTCATAGATGACCCCGAGATCTCTCATAGTGGATTCATGAGCCAATAGCTAGTTATTCATCGTGTATCTATTATATATAGTTCTTAACGCCCTCGCAAAATATAACATTACGCACTTAGAGGATCTTGGGAATATAAACAGCTCCGCATTTGATTTTAGCCGTATTTGATAATACCTCAGCAAAGCAAAATATGCTATTCCCCTATAACGCAACAAAAAACGTATAAAACACAGGTTTTTATCATTATTAAATGTTGAATACAGAGTTTGACATTATTACTCAAGATTTCAATAATAGAGGTTAAATGTGGACATCTAAAATATAGTTTCAAATAGCGAGTAAAGTACTTAATGTGAATTATAAAATATTACTTATTTCACATAAAAAGAAGAATTCACACGACCACTGATTAAAAAATTATTTGTGATTCCCTAGAGAATTCGATATTTTATTTAAGTTATTTAAAGTTCGATAAATTGTAATTAATTTATTTTAAAGTCGGCTAAATTAAATGATCCTTTAATAATCAAGATACGTTTTATTCCCAGCCCTTTGAAGTTTTATTACCCATAGACAGAATGTCCCTTCCATTGAATCTTTAGCTTACATTTAATTAAGAACAAAACAATTGAATTATAATTATTTCATTTTTGCTATTCTAAATAACAAATGTCGTTAAGTAATTTTTAACTGAAGAATAAACTCTACTTTTTATACAAACTCACATGAAAAGTAATCATTATATTATTTACGTTGAGATAGACACCGTAGATCAAAGCGGGAGGAAGTTAGTTATACGTGTACAAATAGTTGCTTAACTATGTGATCAGGAAGCGTTCTTGAACTAGTTGACGTTATCCACCTTTGACGTTATTATGTCACCTCAAGAGTTGATATTTTCAAAATAATATTATGAGAGACGCGGCAACTTATTTCTTAAAAAATAACGAAAACTGGATATTGTTGTATTAAAAATCTAAGACACTGTATCTTAAATGAACTGCCAAGATTATGTTTTCCATGAGAAAATAAAAAATAGACTAACTAACTGACCATCACGCCGTGTCCCGAAGGGTTAGACAGAAACAGTGGTCTGGTCCAAACTATTATTTCCTAACAAACAAACGAGATTAAAGATTTCTCTGAGTCGTTCTGTTTTTGATCGTGCCACGTTCTCTTATTTCTTCTCGGTCTTACTCAATTTTTTGTTTCGTTTACATCGTTAACATTTACTTTCTTTATCATTATTTCTTCATTCATTCTATTAATTTGTCAATACTATCTTAATGACCCTCTCATTATTTTGTTTATAACACTTTCATTCGCACTGCATTGACTTCTTGTATTTGTACTTGACACCATTGTTTACATTTTTATTACACATTATTTTAAAGGATCTCTTTTCTACTGCTTTATTCTACTAACATCCTTTAGCCCAGCTCATACACAATATTCTCATAGCACGGGTCATACATACATTTCTGCATATTTTTGTTTTCGACGACAACCTTAAACGCAAGAAAGTAATATTAAGGTACTGCAAAACTCCATATTAAATAATTAATTCCAATGAAAACGTCGGTTTTTTAGAAGCCTTATTATATTTTATGGGAACGATGGCATTTCCAAATCTTTGTGTGTGAAACGTGTTTATCCAATAAAATATGATAAAACTTCTAGAAAACAAACGATTTTATTCGTATTAATTATTGACGGCTGTGGTTATTATTTTGTAAGACTCCATTATATCATAAAATATATAATGAAAAAGCAATCGCGTTTTCATTATATATTTCGTATTAATTATTTAGTTTGGAGTTTAACATTATTGTTCAATAAACAATCACTAATATTTAGGTACTAATCAAATAGAATGATGTTCATTGACTACTTCCAAATTTGTCTCTATTTCTACAGTGACCTGTTTTGCCAGCCTCGCAGGCATCGACAAACCGGTGAAACTGCTATAAACTACTATTTATGTACATATAAATCAGTATATGGAATATAAATATATATATTAAAACATTTTTTTTCATTAAAACAGAATGCTCCTAAACAACTTTAATAGCAATATTTAAATTCAGTTTATTTTACATTATTATTATTGTATAAAATCGTGTTTATCACCCCTGATCTGTTTGTATATAAATAGTAAGTTTATAATAGTGTCACCAGTCTGTCGACGCCAGCGAGCCTGGCAAAACCGGTTACTTTCGAAATAAAGACAAAAGTGAATGTATTTCAAAATCATCGTTTTTTTTTATTTGTTTTCAAAATTAACTTCTTTCAAGAGAATATAGTAAAATCATTTCATTATCTTAATATTGAGTTTATTTTTATAATGTCGGATATCAAAAAACGACCGAAGAGCTTCATATGAAATTACAATTGCAATACCAATTAATTTGATATATTTTTTAAATTTGTGATGTATGAACTTCGTCCAGCTAGAACTGGCCCGTGACAGCGGTAGATGTTCATTATCCCCGCATTGCACGAGGGATGTATAATACTACGAGAGGGCACTCTAACGAACCAGCGTTATACTAATAACTTATCGGTTATTAATTGCCAAATATGTCAAGGTAATTAAGTCTTACCGAATGTCATTATTTACAGTAGCTATCTTGCTCCTCCTGTACCTACCAAGTTGCTAGTGCAGTCCGTATTAAGTTACCGATATGTATTATATTTAGCTTAAATAATTCCGACGAGAGGAGCGACTCAATTTGTTTTAAATTATAGTTAAACCTCTCATATTGTAGAGTCTTTATTGATACCTGTTTTATGGTAAAATATAAAAGCAAACGACATTTTAACATGAAATTATGTATGTATTTTGGTAAAAACCAGTGCAATAATTATTGAATTTCAATTTCAATTTCGCTATTTTCAATACAATGTTGCTTGTATTGAAAGCACCATTAGCACTGCGAGCCATTTTAGCAGTTCGATTTTGTTTCGATTTTTCGTGTAGCAGAAAATGAATAAATAACGTACAACAATTAATACGAATGAAAACGTTTGTTTTCTAGAAGTTTTATTATATTTAGCGGGAAATAATTTTTCGGCTTGCCAAGTCATTATCTAATGAGAGTACTCTAATGACATACGATAATGTGTTAGCAAGGAAAAACATGTAATTTCCATAAAGTACAATAAAACTTCTAGAAAACTGACGTTTTCTTAAGTGTCAATGACTTAATATGGAGTTTTGCATCATTGTTCAAGAAACGTCAAATATGATTAACGCACACTTTCGTGAACATTTTTTCATCGTTCAATCTATTCATATCTCCAAATTGTTAGTATGCGATACGAAGAGATGCATAGATTTTAATGGTTAATTGAATCATTATTGGGGTCTTGAAGACCTAAATGAAACTGGGGAGAAACTGCTCAATGCGACCGAGAAGAGAGATAATCAACGTCCGGAGCATCTGACAAGACACAGAAAACAGAAGAACTTAAAAATAACGATGCGTTTTTATGAACTTCGTTATCTCTGTTGACGTGCGCCCTCGCCATCCCAGCGACTCGTAAGACGACAATAACAAACGTATCTATCGCGGGAACTTATCAATATAATGTCGGGGGTTTCGCACGGCACCAGTGTGGGGGTGGAAGTGGTATGGGGATTGGTGAGAAAGTTGAGGAATCGGGACGGGGGTGATAAAAAGCTTTGCTTTATTTCGGAGTTGATTTTTACATGGCGGAATGCGGATCATAAAACCATCTTCCTATGTAATAACGACACACATGAAGTAAATACTTTTACGCATATAAAGTAAATTATAAATGGTTTAAGGATTAATTTTATCTCAATATAGAGACGAAGATGTAAATTATTTGGAAACATAATATGATAGTTGAGGCGTTTACAGGACTTGTGACCTGTCATTAGTTGGGTTAAGCGATCACTTGATGTTAACAACATTTTCCATTCCGCTCTTCTTACGACACCACATTTGACAAATTTTTGGAACTTGTATATGAAAAAATGATTAACCCGCAATGAGTAAAAATCCAGTATTTGTCTACAAGTATTTGTATACAAAAAAAAACTATAAATGGTTTAAAAACATTCAGTTATGCAATCCACTTCAGCATTATTAACTGCTAGACTTGGAAAACTGTTATATTTAAACATATCAAAATTGGTTGAATTTATTATTTATGAAATTGTCGCAACAGATGTTTGTCAACCGAAGTTTGTATCACCAATTGTAACAAATCAATTCAGTTGATTGTTATATCTGATGATGCAATATATTAAAAATTGACAAAAACGTCAGTTTTCATAAACTTAAAATATTAAATATGAAGTTTTGCATTATTATAACGGTATATAATAAAAGCAACATTTGATTTAAACCTTTGTGTTAGAATTTATAACACAATCTTCAATGTATGTAAACATAACAGATTTTAAGAAGATACCGGGTAGAAGATAGCCAAGCATTCTGTCATCTAGATTCTAGACCACAGCCCGCCTTGATATTTTTTAAATTTCTTGAACACTATTGTAAAAAGGTATTATGAACAAAATTATGAAAGGATTGCTCCGTTGGTTCGGACATATGGAACGCATGGATGGAGAAAGAATGGTTAAGAAAGTATACGTTAATGATGTAAATGGGGTACGGAGTCGAGGCAGATCGAGGAAAACATGGCATGACCAAATTAATCAAATTTTAAAGGTTGGTCATGTTAGAAGTCGGAGGAATCGACGTGCGTGTATGACTCGTTGTATGAATGTGGAGGAAGCTAGAGAGGTTTGCCAGGATAGAGTAGTGTGGCGGTTCATTCTCTTTGCATACCCCTGCGAGGAAATGGCGTGATGGTTTGTTTTATAAAAAAATATTAGAGATTAAATGATTTTTAATTTCTTTTGTAAAAAAAAATAGTTTCAAATACAAAAGTATATAAAAACGCACTGATAAAACAGTCGTATTCTGTGCCAGTGAATCGAATTGTCAAATAGTCTTATTGGTGTAATAAAAGTTTATTTAAGGTGTCAAGGGCTAAGAAGATTTAGAAAGTTATTTAAAAGAATTTAAGCATTGCTGAGTTTCTGCTGTGTAATCTATCTCTGTCAAAATAAGTTATTTTTTGTGACCAACACCAGTCCAGTGCATTAGCAAAGCATAGTTCAGTAAGAACCAATTTAGCTCGTAAAAGCTGATTATAATCGTGTGCAATATGTGACAACAAGTACACAATGGAGTTCTAGTGCCAACCCTCATGTATGGAAGTGAAGCTTGGAGCTGGCAAAAGAAGGATGAAAGCAGGATAAACGCCGTAGAAATGAAATCACTAAGAAAAATGTGCGGGAAAATGTTGTATGATAGAATACCGAACGATTTAATAAGAGAGAAATGTAAGGCAGATAAGTGCATCATGGATAAAATTAAAAAAAGGATCCCTGAGATGGTTTGGACATATGAAACGAATGGATGAGAGTAGAATGGTTAAAAAGTTGTACACAAGCAGCGTGAGTGGAAAAAGAAACCGAGGATGACCGAGGAAAACATGGCATGACCAAATTAATCAATTACTTAAAGGCAGCTACATTCGAAGTCGGAATAATCGAAGGAGAGGAAGCCCGAGAAGTATGCTAGGACAGGGCATTGTGGCGATCCATCCTCTCTGCCTACCCCTCCGGCGAAATGGCGTGATGGTTAGTTAGTTAGTTAGTTAGTTAGCAATACGTGACAACGTATGATAGATAAATTCAATAGAAATTGAATATTAGTGAATAGCCAGTGCAAGTTAAAATTAAATAGTGAATTTGATTTTTGTTATTACAATTCGTGTCGGATATCAGGGCTTTAAGAGCTTTTAAAAATATGAATAATGTTGAATCGGAATACTGAAACGTTTTTAATGTTATTGTAAAGTCCTACTGGTTGGTAGTGCTATGTGTTGGTAAAATCCCTACGTCGTTAATAACCCCCCATTAGTAGTTGGCGCTTCTCCGTTCCATACGTTTAATATATTAATATTAAAAGCCTCCGGCGCGGGCGTATCGCCTGCCATTGCCTTATTTGGTATTTCAATACACTCTCCCCTCTAAGTGCACGTTAACGTTAGTAGCCGCCAGTAAATGTTTCGCGTGCATTAAAAAGATGATCCGCAAAGCCTAGAGCATCAGGACTAGGATTACGATCAAAACCTTTTTCGCGTCCATGTTGCCGTTTCCATAGTTGCATCCGCCATATTCTGAAAACCTTCACACTGTTCAAAGAGAAAACACAATGCAATGATGAAATGTACACGCATTGCTTCCAAAAGAGTACATATTGTATATCTACCATGATGCAATGATTTCCATAAATATTTTATTCATTTAGATACTCATTAATAAAATCATAATTTAAAGCGTATATTACGTTCTTGTGCAATGTGAATCGGTTAATTAAAAGCATTATAACAATCTTCTTCTTCTTCTTCTGTACGTGTCCTGCCGGGTCATTCCGACGTTGAAGACCATTTGGGAGAAAGCTTCCCTGTCATGGTCGGCGCGAAACAGCTCCCCCACAGTTCTGACGTCGGTTCATTCCCGGATGTATCGAAGCCAGGAGAGCTGTCTTCTGTGAACCCTTCTACGGCCCTCGATCTTTCCCTTCATAATGAGCAGAAGAACGGTGTATTTGCCTCTCATTAAGTGGCCAATATAATGATACAAAATTAACAGTGGTGAACAGTTCTCTATTTGCATTGGCTAACCAAGCAAGCTTTTCATCAATCATTTAAGTATACGAATAAAAACGTTCGTTTTCTAAAAGTTTTATTATATTTTATGGGAATGGCATGTTTCGCCCTTCTAAGGCATTATCAAATGTGACGAAACTTCAACTCGTTGCAGTTTACATACACTAGTAAATGGAACAGAATATGGTAATTAACGAAAATTGATGTGACTTTGTACATTTTTAACAAAGAATTATTCGGGTAGGTCCAGAAATATTGGAAAGTGTTTCTTGGAACTCGTTAAGAAATTTTATGACCGTGATTACATAGTTAGGAGATAATAAATGATATTATATAAATCAAAAATAAGTTATTTGAGGTAGGACGAAATAAAGTGTTTCTAAGAAAAACATCTTCTTAGAAATTGTTTACAAATGATTTTGCATATTTCAAGGTGACTAATGATTCTAAGTATTATATATATATATATATATATATATATATATATATATATATATATATATATATATATATATATATATATATATATATATATATATATATATATATATATATATATATATATATATATATATATATATATATATATATATATATATATATATATATATATATATATATATATATATATATATATATATATATATATATATATATATATATATATATATATTAGGGTGTCCCTTATATGGGCAAAAAATTTTTTTTTTGGATTATTGAAACGCATACCCCCTAATTGTGTTTAATAGTCTACTAGTTACCCACATACAGAATTTCAACTTCCTAAGTTAATTCTAACCCGTGCCGACTTGCCCTCAAAGTTTTAGAAAATAGCTGATTTAAGTGTCTCTTAAATGTAGTTGTAGATGATCACTTAAAACCATTATGTTAAATAAATATTGATGAAAACATATATGTATATAATGGTTTTCTTGTAATTATCAAAAAAGATCCAGATATATATTTATTTACTTGGATATTTCCTTTTCAAAGTCTCTTTTTTTACAATCTGGGTAAATTTTTCTATGTTCTTGCACACAACAAAATATGAACTGCTTATGTTCTTTATCTGCGGTAGTCAAACCATGAAAGTCTATCATTAGATTAACAGCTCTTTTGGCTGTGTCATTAACTACTTTCAAGCTAGTAACCTTATTTTTAGCTTCCACAAACGCCGCGCTGTCTTTCTATGAAGATACAATTTCTTGAAGGAAAATACTATCAAGTTTCAGCCGTGAAAATAAATCTTTACTCTTGACAGAAACACAATCACTCAAAGATTTCCATAAAATAAGATAACAATTACTTGTAGTACCTATACATAAAACAAATAAGCTCTAAATTAAATACCAGATTAAACACTACTTACGTACCATATAGAGAGCCAGACATCTGTTCCTTCGGTGGAACATATCTCTTTCCCAAATCACCAAAACCTTATTTTTTTAGGTTTTCTACAAAGTTTCCTTTGGTCTGCTCATCAACGTTGTCATCAAAAATTAAAAGGACGGCAATTTCCTCTGACAAGTACCACAAATGTTGATTGAACTTGTTTAAAGCCGCATTGGAAATTGTCAACTTCTTCGTAATCTTTTAAGGTCTTTAAAAAACCAAAATCTTGATTCGGAGCTTTTTGCCAAACGATATTCAAGCCAGGACTTCACATACCATAAACTGACAAACATACCACAAACAAACATCTCGTAAAGCTTGTTTGTCCTTAGCTCACATTTTAAACTGGGACTGCATAAAACGTATTTTTAAGGAGTAAATAGCTCTTGCCATCCATCGTGCTTGATGCATTGGGCCAGGAGGTCTGATTTTTATTATATTTTCATTGCCTCTACCCAGAAAAACAATAGCGAGCTCAATGAATTCGCTATAATCATCTCGTACAATCGATTTTGCGATTCAAACGCACTTTTGAGCATCAGTTCGTATATATGATGGCGGCAAACAAAGAGTAACAAATCTCTTTCTAGTTTTTGCACATTAGCTCCGTTCAAGTATCCTGTATAAGGTTATGTTGTATCATAGCACATTTAAAAGCATTGGCGTGTGCGATATCGAATAAATTATCTAATTCAAGTTGAAAGTTCTCTTCGCGGCGCCTATGTAAGTCCTGAATCTTCTTGATATTTTTTGCAGTTCTCGTCAGACCTGATAAAGATCCACTAACTTCTTAACATATTTAAGAACAGCTCTGGTAGGTATTCTAGCCTTTTTTCAGAATATATTGCACTCCAGAATCACAAGATTTGCGCTTTCATTAACAGTCAAATTAACTTCACGAATGTTGAAAAATAGAACTGTGAGAACTTGACGATTAGATGGTAGTTTACACCTGTTATTTGGTGATTTACTTCACCAACCAAGAAAATACTTCTTTATTTGTTTCTTAGTTCCACTAACATCTTTGAAATATAAAACAATCCGTGCTTTCTACCCGACAATACGAGACAAAATGACAATAACAACGACAACGCGCCGCTCCTGTGACCCAATTTGTATGGGACATCTTTGCGCGCAAGTCGGCACGGGTTACACTGTTCCGAATAAGGAAAAAAAAATGTTTTCGAATGTTTTAGGCCCAAATGAATAAAATAATAGCCTATGCATTGTAAAATTAAAACTTTGAAAAATAAGGGACACCCTAATATATATATATATATATATATATATATATATATATATATATATATATATATATATATATATATATATATATATATATATATATATATATATATATATATATATATATATATATATATATATATATATATATATATATATATATATATATATATATATATATATATATATATAATATATATATATATATATATATATATATATATATATATATATATATATATATATATATATATATATATATATATATATATATATATATAGCTCTATATATATATATATATATATATATATATATATATATATATATATATATATATATATATATATATATATATATATAAATATAAATAATAAAAAATCGCCATCCTGTGTGCGTAGAATCAATCGATGTACTGTTCTCTTCTGCATCTGAAATGTGAAATAAATACAGTGCAGAATTAAGAATTCTTTGAATCTAATTATATATCGGAACTACATTAAGGAGTGGGGATGAATAAATGTTAGTTTGTTCCTTGATTAAAGTAAAATTAGGGTTTTTGTTACGCTTATTAATTTCTAATTGTTCCAATAGGTTGAGAGTGTACCCTTTATTATAAATGTGCAGCGGAAATGGTACGTTATTTGGATCTAGGGAATGTTTATTGTCTAATAGATGTTTGGCAAATTGGGAGTTTGATTTATTCAGTCTGAAGGACCTAACGTGTTCCGAGAAACGTGTTCCAAAAGAACGTCCTTGTTTGGCCTATATATATACAATTTAATATGGAGTTTTATATTATACAATAGTTCCAGGAACATTAAAGGAGTAGCAGTTTTTTTCATTGATTACATTGTTTGCCATTCATCTCTAATTTTTTTTAGTTCAATTCTATTTAAACACATTTTATGGTACGCCTTCCAATCATCAGTATGACTTCACCAGTATCAATATATCTGAATAGCAATACAAATTTAAGAATGGTTGCAAATCCTTTAAAGTTCAGTTTAACGAAATAAAATACAGACCATTTCCCCGCAATAAAAACACTCGGACCAGAGTAGCGAGAATAAGCGCCGCTTCACGGAACCACGACAGTTATTTCAAGGACTTAGCGTGAAAAGAGTCTATTTTACTGTTCACAGAGTTTTATCTGCAATATATGAAACGTTAATATAACTTCAATAATACATATCACGTAATATGCGTATATTATTGTATTTTCATTGATCGGTATTTGATGCGAGTAAATGCGAAACTAAAGTGCAACAGAGTACCCATGTACAACATTCTCAAATATCTGTAGTCTAGGCGACGGAACGCTTGGCTAAATTCTATTATCATTGACTTAAATCGTTTGTGTGCGATTTTTTATTATAACCAACTAACCATCATGCCGTCTCGCCGAGTGCGATTTTTTATTATAACCAACTAACCATCATGCCGTCTCGCCGAAAGGGTACACATAAATAATTGGCTGCCACTCATTTCTTTCCTGATACACTTCTGTCGCTTCCTCAACCACGTAGATTTCTACGACTCCTCATGTGGCCTACATTCAATATTTGATTTTTCTGATCGTGCCACGTTTTCCTCGGTCTTCCTCTATTTCTAGTTCCGTTTACATATACTTTTTTACCATTATTTCCATGTGTCCAAACTATTCTAATGATCCTTTCATTATTTTTTTCATAAAACTATCATTCGCACCGCATTTACTTCTTATATTTTCATTCGATACTCTACATGATTTTCCACACATTCTCTCATTTCTACTGCATTTATTCTTCTTTTATTTTTCTTTTGCCAGTTCCATGCTTTGCTTCCATACATTAGAATCGGTACAAGAATACTACTGTGCATTGTCATTATAGTTTTTTTGGATAGGCTTTTGTTTGCGATGACAACTTTAAGTGCACCATTCACTTTGTTGCCTGCCTCAACCCTTCTTTCAATATACCTCTCCACTCGCCCATCTTTTGTTAACATACTACCTAAATATAAATACAAACTCATCTCCTTGCTCTAGATTTTTATGTCTAATATATAATACATGTAACCCATTTTCAAACCTGCGAGGCTAATCATTAGGGTTGAATTTGGGGGTAATTTTTCAGATAAGAAATCAGAAAGGCTCATCAGTTTTACGAATTCTTAAAAGTCTTGTTGATGATACTCTTTGCTTAGTTCCGCTGATAACAAATTGAAAAAAGTGTTCGGGTGGATTGGACGGAGTCCAGAACTTTTATCTCCATCACAAATAAACAGCTTGGAACAATAATAGATCGCCGTGGATGACTTAAAAGCTCGGCTTCTGATAGTAAGGGCGTGATTCAATTGAGAAAAAGGAATGACTCTTTTATTAAACTAGCTATTACATTTACCTAAAAAAAAGTTAAAGATTGATAATTAATAAAAATGGATGATTGCATTAATACAAATAAATGAAATGCTCAAAGAAAAATAACAACTCATGAATCTCTTTTTTACTCAATCTAAGAAATTAAAATAATTATTATCTAATTTTTAAACAAGAGGTTGCACACGACAACTATAATTATACATCAAAGTGATCCGAAATTGCGAAATAAGATTTTTATTTGTTTAAATATCCTTTCTTAACTACATCTATCTTATGAGTAACAAAATATATATTTTTTTTCATTTCAGAGTAAGTTTCCTACAATATAAAGCAAATCGTGTAAGTTGTTTTAAATGGAAGTTTGCCAAAATGAAGTCAGAAGTTTTGACATTTAATCTAACAATAGACAATCCGTTTCCAAATTCTTTGTCGTTATGCCCTTTCTAAAATTCAAAACATGTTTTTATATTCGATATCCATGTGGTGGTAGGCTGATAGAGATCTTGGCACGTGACTCAGGGAATATGGGGATGCATGGCAAGGGTGGGTACTTTTTGATTCAATAGTGTCCAAAAATACCTTTTACTGAGAATATGTTGAAAGCCATATGTAGTGGAGTGAACAAAGAAGAAGACGCCATGTACATGTAATGTGCTCCTCATGCTGGTGGCGTATTAATTAATATACGAGTATTTCAATGACTTGTTTCTCACACCCCAAAAAAAACCTTACCAATTAGGTTAATTTGAAATCATTTTATAACTAACTAACTAACCATCACGCCATTTCCCCGGAGGGGTAGGCAGAGAGAATGGATTTTTTTTTTTTTTTTTTTAAAGGAACATAGAAGTTCCCGCCACATACCCGAGGCTGTTATAGGGCGTAGCGGCGCCCTTTCATCAGCCTCGCTCGTACACTCCCTGGGCCTGTCCCCGGTCCATCCGGGACTTACATTTAAATACGGCAACAACAAGGGGGTGCCAGACCACATTTAATCTACTCAATTTCACTTCTATGCTCCGCTGTACTTTATTGAATAAATAAATAAGCATAATATATAATACATGAACATTTCATAAAAGATAAAATATACACCGCAGGAATATACAGCGGGAAGAACAGGAGAGGCAGAAGAGACAAATGCGGGATGGGGAAAAAAAATAATAATAATAATAACGTAGAGTACAGTTTTTGGCATGTAGGACAAAGGACGAGGTTTAGGAAGCATTTCATAATATTAAATAAATAAATAAAACCACTGCACAAATTATTATTATGGCCAACAGGGAGAGGAACGAGACCCGTCACAGAGGGGCAACCTCCCTCTCCCAGCTGGAAAACAGCGCACCCTCAGAGGGCAAGAAACAGCACAAATTCCGGTGAATTCCGGTGGGGTAGACAACCGTAAAAACCGTAAAAACCCCTCTATCCAGGAGCACTAGCCCCAGCATCCTTATATACTTGGAGGCCGGCTAAGTGTCGGCCTCGGCAAATGCATTAATCCACGCTCTCACGAATACTTTCAAACACCCAAAGTTATGTTGACTCTCCGTCAGATCTGAGTTCCAGACCGGGCGGACAGCCACTTTTACATCATCTATCATCCGATTCCGCGCGCTCACCAGGGAACTACACTCCCAGAGGATGTGGAAGGCCGTCTGGGGCCCCCCGCCGCACGTACACTCCGGGTCCGGCACCAGACCAAAATCATGGAGCCTGGCACGGAAGTTTCCGTGGCCCGAGAGCATCTGCACAACGTGGTGATCCAAGGCGATCCACTCACTGCTCATCCTTCTTCTCAAGGAGGGAAAGAAAGAGTGGGTCCACCTCCCTCTGGGCGATTCGTCCCATCTCTTTTGCCAATCACACATGGAAGCCTCCCTTATCCTTCCGCGCAAGGCTGTAAGTCCGTCCTCCTCAGGGTCAAGAGTGAGGCCCAGATGGGTCACCCTCTCGCCCCGCTTGAGGCGTCTCCTGGCAACCGCCTCCAGCACCTCCAGATCGGCAGGGAGAACCCCTCCAATTACCGGAAGCGCCACCGAGGCGGCAGTCCTGTAGGCACTGGTCAGAGCTAAGAGGGGCACGCGTTGGCCCCTCAGCAGTGCGGAGGACACCGTCCGAACCGCTAGACGACCCGACCACACACCCGCCGCGTACGTGATTCGGGGCACATACACGGCTTTGTATAGTAACCGAGTCGCCGGCGCCCGAAGGCCCCACGCCGCAGTGCTGAGGCGCCTGACCTGCATGAACAGATTCGCGGACCCCTCAGATACCGCCTTTACATGCCCCAGAGAATGGATCGCCACAATGCCCTGTCCTGGCATACCTCTCGGGCTTTCTCTACATTCATACATCGTACCATGTAAGCATGTCGACTTCGAATGTAGCCGCCTTTTAGTAATTGATTAATTTGGTCATGCCATGTTTTCCTCGGTCATCCTCGGCTTCTTTTTCCACTCACGCTGCTTGTGTACAACTTTTTAACCATTCTACTTTCATCCATTCGTTACATATGTCCAAACCATCTCAAGGATCCTTTTTTAATTTTATTCATGATGCAGTCATCTGCCTTACATTTCTTTCTTATTTCATCGTTCGGTATTTTATCATACATCGTTTTCCCCGCACATTATTCTTAGTGATCTCATTTCTACGGCGTTTATCCTGCTTTCATACTTCTTTTGCCAGCTCCAAACTTTACTTTCATACATGAGGGTTGGAACTATAACTCCATTGTGTACTGCCAACTTTGCTTCTGTGGATATATTTCTATTTGCAGTAATGACTTTGAGTGCGCCATTTATTTTATTCCCAGCACCAACCCTTCTTTCGAAGTCTTTCTCCATTTTTCCGTCTCTTGTAAACATGCTTCTCAGATACGTGAATTCAGTTACTTGCTCCAATTTCTCTCCCGCACGCATCGCACTTATAACACAAATCGTCATACATTCTTCTTTCTCGAAAACCATCACTTTAGATTTAGACACATTCATCACCAAGTCACTATTTTTGCATGCCTCATACATCCTTGACCCCAAGACTTGCAAATTTTATCTATTGTCAGCGATTGACACGCGATTAACAACAATTATTTTATATTTTTGTGTATATTGGCCATCTCTTTCTCCGTTCTCCCTGTATAGCGGGTTTCAAAGTCCGAATGTGTTAACTAACTAACTAACTAACTCACTAACTATCACGCCGTCTCCCCAGAGGGGTGGGCAGAAATAATAGAACGTCACACTGTTCTCTCCTGACATACTTCTCTCGATTTCTCTACATTTATACATCTTATCATGCACGCACGTCAATTTCTCCGACTCTTCACGTGACCGACATTTAATATTTGATATTGATATTTGATCATGCCACGTTTTCCTCGGCCTTCCTCTATTTCTAGCTCCGTTCACGCCGTTTACATATACCTTATTTACCATTCTGTCTTCACTCATTCTTTCCATGTAAACCATCTTAATGACCCTTTCATTATTTTGTTCATAACACTTTCATTCGCACCACATTCACTTCTTATAATTGAATTTGACACTCTATCTTATACAGATTGGCCACACATTCTTCTTAGAGATCTGATTTCTACTGCATTTATTCTACTTTTATCCTTGTTTTGCCAGTTCCATGCTTCACTTCCATATATAAGGGTCGGCACAAGAAGACCATTATGCACTGCTATCTTAGATGCTCATTCCGAATGTGTTGGTGTTTGTAATCGTGATCTTTTACATGCTTGGTCATATACCCTCCTCCTTTATCCATACGTAGTCATTTATGTACAATACTATAATGATGTTTGTGTCAAGCTGTGGGAGTGTTTGAAGCAAATATAATCATTTTTGCTCGATGTCAGACGCCTATGATACGGCATACTCGTACTTTAAACATATTTTGGACATGTATTCAAAATATACGATTGATGTCTTTCATTGCGTCATTTTTTAATTAAACGTTTGCATTGTTATTTATTACCATCATGTGGGATACATTTAAGCTTGAGGATTAATTTTTATGCGATTTCAGTGAACATTTTTTGCAATTCGTGCCATAGTACTCGTACATGCACGCCAACGTATTTCGCTTTTATTTTCAAAATCTGAAAAATACTATTTATGAATTATAAGACTTGAGATTAAAACACGTATAAAATATATAAAGAGCGCTATGAACAAGTTTCAAAGCATTTTTAAACGAAATTTTAAATATTCTTTCCACTACATTTCATATTATAGTCACATACTGTATGTATAGAAGGGACTGAATCAAAGAAAGTCGCAGGCCCTAGTCTACAAGAATCTAAGAATGGTGTCTAGAGTCCAGGGTCGTATCGGCATAAGTAAAATACCTAATCAATATTGAACAAAAAATGTAGTTTACTTGTTAGACATATTGCATATCAACAGGAGTGTAACCTTCTGTTGATACGCTAACTAACTAACTAACCATTACGCCGTTTACCCGCAGGGGTAGGCAGAGAGGGTGGATCGCCACATTGTTTTATCCTGGCATAATTCTCGCGCCTCTTCAACATTCACACATCGCGACATGCACGCTCGTCGATTGTTCCTACTTCGAACATGGCCACCTTTCAGTAATTGATTAATTTGGTCATGCCAAGTCTTCCTTGGCCTTCCTCGACCTCTTTTCACATTCACACTACTTGTATATATATATTTTAAACCATTATTTCCTCTTCCATTCGTTCCATATGTCCAACCATCTTAGTGACCCTTTCTTAAGTTTATTTATCACGCATTCATCCGCCCTACATTACTTTTCACTTCATCATTAGATATTCTATCACACATTGATTTTACGCACATTCTTCGTAGTGACATCATTTCTACTGCATTTATCCTACTTTCATCCTTTTCTGCCAACTCCAAGTTTCACTTCCATACATAAGGGTCGGGACTAGAACTCCATTGTGCACTGCCATCTTTGCTTGATACACACTTCTTTGTATAAACACAGTACATAATTTTTATTTCCTTTGGGAATTTTAAAGATAAGAATTTATTATTTCTTATCACCAACTTCAGGAACCACTAATCATAGATATTTTATTTGTCCTATCTTTTAAGTTTCAATCTTAGGGATTGGTTTGCATCAAATTAGAATTTTTTTGCTGGTTCTTGGGATGGGAGGCCCGGTAATGTGGTAGTTTTTTTTATTTAGAACACATTTTTTAACTATCGATTCTCATGAAATGTGATATGAAGCTAGTCAATCGTCATTTTATTGTCACGTGAATTAAATCAGATTATCGCCGGGAATCGCACTCGAGTCCTTCAGTGTGGGAGTTACGGCTGTTACCAATTAGCCACGAAGGACATCTCATAAATAAAAACATATTTTGATTGTTTTGAATTTGTAGAATACATTATTTTAGAAAGATTCGCCAGTGTACCCGTGGATTTTTTTTATAGATTTAAAAATATTTATGATATGAATAATTTTGGGGGCACAATCACAAATCAGAAAGATTTCCAAAACAAAAAAAAAACAATGCTATTCATATAAAAAATATACATAATTCTATTATGAATAATGAAAGCGATCAATATCTGGTAGATTTTTCGTAGTTTTGCTTACGTATATTATTTTCATTGTGGAAATTCAGGAAAAATACGATTTTTTTAACCTTGGAATTGTAATAACAACGCTGTTAATATTTCACTTTAAATAAAGTGGAATATAAATATCGTTGATATTTAAATTTTAAGGTTATTAAAATGGAATTCTTAATGGAAATGGAAATAAAATGGGCCTTAACCTTCAACAAAGTGATATATTTGTATGTTAAAAAAGTATTTACAATAACCCTTTATTAACCAATAAAATACAATACAATTGATTATATTTTGTAATGTTTGAGGTTTAATTCAAATTCAATATTTGTGGCATCGACTTTATTTTAATTTTTAATTTATAATACTATTTGAGTGTAGAATAAATTCGGTAACAATTAGATTTTTCAGGCGAATGAGAGATAATTTTTAGTATGGTATTTATAAACTCGTATATTAAAGCAAATAAATACATTATTTTGATCTTTAATACGGTTTGATTGAAAGAATCACACGTTTTGCTGCGCAAAGAGCACGTTATCGAGGGAGATCAAGGAAAACAACGTTACCAATCAATCAAGTTTTAAAAGTCAGTTTACCCAAGTGTACAATTAAAACTTTTATTTTTACAAGCCGGATTAGATGGTATAATTTGATCTCAGAATAACGGCTTAAATGCATATGTTTAAATACTGGTCGGTCAATACAAAAGTAAAATTTCACTGTTATACAAAAAAATCCAGCTAAACACTTCAACTTTTATTTGGCACACTAACTAACCATCACGCCATCTCCCTGTTCTGACTTTCCTATCTTTCTCTTTTCTCTACATTTATAAGTCGTGTCATACACGACGTCGATTTTTCAAACTTCTTACGTGGCTGACATTTAATATGTATTTGATTGATTTAATCGTGCTACGTTTTATTCGGTCTTTCTCTGTTTCTATTATATTATAGTTCCATTTACGTTGTTTACATATACTTTCTTAACCATTCTTTTATATTATATTATTCATGTGTCCAAATCATCTAAATGATCCTTTCATTATTTTAGATACCTTTATTCGTAATGCTTTCACTTCTTATATTTGCATTTGATACTATATTTACGATACATTCGTTTAAGTTATCTCATAATCTACTGCACTTATTCTACTTGTATTTATATTTCACTGTTATACAAAAATCCAGCTTCAACTCCTTAACCGTTGTTTGGCGTATTAAATTATCTCACGTTAGCATAATGTTGCATCTTGGAGGTGGCGTAGGTCACAAGGCGTGTATATATTGTATAAACTTGTAGTAATGAAGTGGTGAGCACTAAATTACCAAATGGGCTCGCTTAGATGCAAGAATTTGGCGAATTTAATGGTGTAACTACTCTCTGGGCATTCCTGTCACACTTCAGTAGAGTGATGCGGGTTGCGCTGTATGGTTTACTCGCACATGCATCTAAAGCATGGTACATACACACGTTAGGAGGTACACGGCTTTGGCAAGTACGTTTCCCGCCCGTAGTCCCCTCGGCGTACAGGGGTCAAATTAGCAGAAACTAATCGTTTGACTCCAGCACTTTAGAGATTGATAAATTACTTTGTCTTACTTCAATGAACAGGAGAAGCCATATTCTCATTAACCTTCTCTAGTAGTTTCTTAACAGAAAACAACTAATTTATTGTTTCTTGAATAATTAAGATGACATCTCGAACAAAACCCTATCCAAAAAAGCTAAAATGGCAGTTTACAATGGTGTTCTTATACCCACCCTTATGTGGGGACGTGAAGCATGGAACTGGCAAAAAAAAAATGTGAGTAGAATAAGTGCAGTAGTAAAGAGATATTTTAGATGAATGTGTGAATAATCTGTGTATGAGAGAGTGTCGAATGAAAATATAAGAAGTGAATGTAGTGCGAATGAAAGTGATATGAACAAAATAATGCAAGTATCATTAAGATGATTTAGACACATGGGAAGAATGAATGAAGAAATAATGGTAAAAAAAGTATATGTTAACGAAGTAAACTGAACTAGAAATAGAGGAAAACCGTGTGAGGAGTCGGCGAAATCGGCGTGCGTGCATGAAACAATGTACGAATATTGAGGAAGCGTGAGAGGTATGTCAGGAAAAAACGGTTTGGCGGTCCATTATTTCTGCCCATGCTTTCGGGGAGACAACGTGATGGTTAGTTAGTAATTCTGTAAAACTCCATTTTTAAAAAATAATGTTTGTGAACATATTTGTTATCTAGAATTTTATTTTATTTTCATAGAAATGACACGTTTCGCATTATTAAATGCTGAATAATACCTTAGCAAGGTGAAACATGTTTGTTTGTCAACAAAGGAATTTGTTCTTTCTGATTATTTTTATTCTGAAAATATTGATTTAAGAAAATAGCCATGAAATTTGTTATTAAATTCATTAAACATTGTATTCATGAATATGCACGAAATTAAAAATAAGTTATCAACGGAGTAGAGTAGCTACATACGAGTATAGAACATGCACAGATCTCGCCGCATATCGATCAACATATTTACTCGTTTAAAAAACATGGTTATGGGACAAGTACTCGTACTTATATTTTAAATTGATCCGCAATATATGTATATGATGTCTTTATGGAATACGGATTGTTTGAAATTAAAAATGTTTATACGACCGAATGCATATTTTTTTACTAATTAATATGATTGAAAACGTCTCTTTTTTGGAAGTTTTATTAAAAATGAAATGTTTTGCCTTCCTAACGCATTATCAGATGTCTTAACGACAAAAGATGTAAACCTCATAACATATACAATAAAGCTTCTAGAAAATAGGATAATAGTTTTCAATCATATTCACTATTTTTTTATGCATTTTCACCATTGTTCAAGAAACAATACGTACTTTTACTGTTCAATACAAATTGTATTAATCGATAGTGCCTGTTAATAGCAGAACGAAATATAATTAATGTATTAACGCTAAGCTGGCAGCACTTCTCATTCGTGTTTATAAAGTAATCTTCGCGAAACAAGATGTAAAAGTGGATTTTCTTTTTAAGAGATTTAAATTATAACAATGACATGTTTCGCAATGATAAGGCATAATTTGATAACGCATTAGTAAAACGAAACACGCCATTCCCAGCAAATATAATAAAGGTTCTTAAATAGGATGTTAATGTTTAAATTAATTAAATAATTTAAAAAGTAATGTACAAATATATCTCATCCATTTAAACGAAATATTTAGTGTAATTTGACGTAACGACTTACTTAGTGAAATTTAACGTAACGAAATGTCGCCATCAAGAGTACATCTGTAATAAAATCTTCATATAAAATATCACTTCTTGGAGCAAAACTAGACTTAATTTAAATAACTGTAAAATAAACAGGATTAAGTAGCGACTACCCTTTTTGTCGCCGTCGCGCATCGTACCGCGGGCTGCCCGAGGACACTGCGCCGGAGAATTATCCTATTATTATTATCCTATTTCAAATATTTTTGTAGTGATAAATATATTTTAGAGATTTGGTAACACCCGCTAAATAATTGTGTAGATTTTCATGGTTGGTAGCAATATATTTGTGGGATTTCCCCAAGATTCTAAAAAAACATAACGCCTGTAATATTGTACCATTTTCGTTTTAATCACCGATCGCTCATGACTGCCAACTAGTGTTGATTCTATCCGTATTTTCGTCTGGTATTTGTATCTTCTCCTTGTCTACTTCTCCCTTGCTGTAGATCTATATTGTCTGTTTTCCAGTGGGTTACTTCTACTGTGAGATGGATTCTCAGCTGTTTTTTAGGAGGTCTTCCACGAGGACGAGTTCCCGTGAGGCTGATTATGTCGTATAATATAGGGGAGTCTGTTGGTGTCCGTTCTTTGAATATGGCCTTACCAGTCCCTCTTTCGCTATCTTCTCAATTTCATAATATCCTCAGCTTCACATATCCCTCTTATTCTGGTGTTTCTTACGCGTTATCTCAGTGTCTTGCTTGCTATCCTCGGTGTCTTTATCTCGGGAGTCCTCAAAACCTTTTTAGATTTGACTCTGTCTGCCCTTGCTTCAACGCCATATGTTATCGTTGGTCATACGCATGCTTTATAGATTCTCATCTTAATCTTAATGACCATGTCTTTATTTTTTCATATTGTGGATCTTAGAGCAACAAAGATTGCAGGTGCCTTGTTGACTTGGGTTTGTATTTTTTTTTCGCAGATAAGCTCCTTCAACCAGGTCTATACCTAGATATTTGAAGGTTCTGGCCTGTTACAGCTAGGTTACATATTTTTGTTGTTTAGGAAAAGGTCATACGTTTCATCTTTAAAATTTATTTAATTATTATCGAAACCAGTCGCCCGTAATAAATGATTAGAGGTAAAAAGAAAGAAAGGAATATTGAATAAAATAATCCAAGTGTTAATGTGTAACCACAACCAATATTTAGATTATTTCATCTAATTTCCTTCCTTGTCAATAGGTGGGAAGTACGAAATATAGATGACTTCCTTGTCATAGTTAATATTTTATGAAATTTACTCAAATACTCGTACAAATAAACAAGTAACAGTAGATATTAAAAATATTCCTAATTTTTATTATTAAATGTGGCAGGAATTATATAATTTTTCAGTATGTAGTTAATATAATCTTGTATATTTTCAATATACGAGTACATTATAATAATATACTCGTATATATAATAAATGTATACATGTAACAAAACGGAGATGACAGAAATTTTTTCACATAGGTATAAAACATAACTTATATTTTTAAAGCTTTTTAAATATTTTCCTTCATGAATTAATACAAAATACATTTCCGTTATATTTCCAGTTTCAACTGTATCAATTTCTATGGCCGGAAAAATGGTGGCCAAAATGGCTGAATTGACAGCTGTCAAAAAAAATCCTTAAGTAACACCCTGTATAACATGGTTGATCGCATACTTTATTATTATTATTTATATACACTAGCAGGTTTTATTTTTTATAAGTAATATTGTTAACAATAGTTAGGAGGTGAAAGTCGCAAAATACTGTAAAGTATTTCTTGGAATCAATTAAGGAATTTTATGCCAATTTACATTGCTTATACATTTTAATAATATTATAGTCATTGACGCTATATATTGTAATAATAATATATATGTGCTTACGGTAGATTAAAATAAAGGGTTTACATAGAAGAAATCTTAATACAATTATTGATTCATTAATAATTTAAATAGTATTTTGCAACGTTCACCTCGTAACTATTGTAAACTATTTCAATTGCCTGAACTGCCATACTCTGTTACATTAAATTGGGTATATAAACGATTGCGCACTTGAATCTTGCCACATTTGATAATGCAATAGAAGAACGAAACACGTAATTTCTATAAACTATAATAAAACTGTCGTTTTCATTAATATTAATATTTTAATAAGGAGTTTCACATCATTGTCCAAAGAACAATAAAATGAATGTTTTATGTCAGCAGTAGTAGCCACTGAGAATCATCGAAAAATAGAAAAAGATAGTAAATGCCGGTAAGGAATTGTCCAAATCTGAGTTGGAGTGCTGCGCTGGGAGCTGCGGCTAACATATGGAACCAAAAAGTGATATCTGATTGATGGCGACAAAAAGTTTCCGCAGGAGTGTACCGCGCACAATGAGCCCAGCCCCGGGCGGCCTGCTCTGCTCGTGATGGGAATACAATCTTGGTCAATGTCTCGAGAGTCTGGTGGGAACGGATCGGTGCGGCCGTAGTGCGCCGTTTCTTTAACAAAAAACAACAATAAATCATCACGTCGTTTCTCTGAAAGGGTAGCCCGAATGGACCGCCACACTACTCTATTCTGACATACCTATCTAGTTTCCTTCACATTCATACAGCAAGTCATATACGCACGTCGATTCTTCCGACTTCTGACATTGCCGACATTTAAAACTTGATTAATTTGGCATACCATGTTTTACTGGGTCTTCTTCGACTCCGTATTCCATTCACATCGTTAACGTATACTTTTTTAACCATTCTTTCTTCATCTATGCTATATTATATTTCTTTACGGACATCTTATCAAGGAACCCCATAGATGTGTAGGATTATATACTATAATGTTTCATTTAATTACGTATATAATAATTCTTCATTAATTGTTATATTACTTTTGGGTATATATTTTGCGTGGTATAGTGGAGGAGTAATAGAGTTGATGTCTATTGTATTCGGTAAAAGTTCGATAGTATATCAAATTACGCTATAGTTACATTTGGAACATCAACTCTTACACATAAATATAATAGTACGTCTAGTAACAATGTATACTATAAAAAGTTTTAAGCTTCTGTTGGAGAAAGGAGTTCCCTGCAGCTGTGTTTTAATGCAGCACATATAATTAGGTTATTACAAGTAACTAGATCCTGCGCCTGGAAGTTCGCATTCTAAATATGGGACGAAGTTTGGGAGGCAAGACAACGTAACGGCATTAGGCACGGTATCGTGTCCTGAGCGACCTCTTTAATGTAATAATCTCCTGGCGCCTGACTTCTGACTCCCGCCTTCTGCTAGCCCGCAGTGAGTCCTGAAGGGATGAGGTTGATGCTCTCACCACCACCTACCACCGCTGCATTATATTGTTAATAGATGAGCGCTGTCCGACATTTTTTGAAAATGCATCAAAGAGGTGTTGGCACGAAAAATATCATATTTCACAGATGATGCTATGATTACATTTAATTGGGTCCTGGAAAATTTCCTCCGCACATCGAGTCTGGATGCTAGGATGTCTTTCATTTATCAGAATATGAATAGAGCTTTCAGTGAAATACGCTGGCACGATAGTGGTTTGTCAGTGTATATAAAAGGCACGCCTGTCGTGTGATATTTACTTTCACAAAAGAGGAGACGGAAGGTTTTGTCGCATATTGCGCATCAATATTTATCACCACGAGTCGCTAGTGATAGCGACATGGTTTAAGGTTTTAGCAAATTTACACACTTTGTGAAAAATTGACGCAAATATTTAAAAATGATTTAATCCATTCGCGCTACAAACAAAAATGAACATATACAATATTTTATTTAATACGGAATGGTTTTCTCATCAAATCCAAAATCAGCAATCGTTACAATATCGCGGATGGAAGAGAGTGGCAATGGATAGGGGGGAATGGCGTGCTTAGTGAGAGGACTACGTTCAGCAACGTTTAGAAGAAGACGAGGAAATGGTTTTGGCACTTCCAAGGTTTATTGATTTACGTCTTTTGGAACATTGACACACGGAGGAAAAATAAATAGAAAACTGGAGACAGTTTAAATATCAAATAATAATAATACGTATGTTCTAATGATTTCTGCGCATGGCCTAAAAAAGAAATGACTGAATATTTTGATCTTCTTCTACTTCTTCTTTATATTATTCTAGATAATTGATCTCATCTGGAATGGGGTTCATTATCTTGGGAACCGGAACATTAGTTCTCTTTCCATCGTACTGACGGTCTTCATGCTGTATATCCCTCACGGGTATATTGTAGGCTATCACGTGGATAATTAATGCAATTGGAAAATATTCAGATGTTCCAGATAATCAATAAAGGAAGAGTGAAAGCAAAATGTTTTGAAACCAAATATTAGGATGACATAAATATACCATTTACATAATCGAATAAGTTGGTTAACTAGATAATTACAAAGTTTGCTGGCAAACTAAAGTAGAACTTATATAAATAAAACGGTCGTTCCTTCTGAGGATCGTGATTGGCCGAAAAATGAATGGGCCACCTGTTAAACACGATGCCACGGGTAACTGTGAACTTAACTGAACTGTGCAGCTTAGAGGATTTTGATATTACGCTGTTACCGCGCAAGCACACACTGCACTTGTGGTGTGATTAAACAATCACAACTTTTAATACTAATGAAAACGTCTATTTTCTAGATGTTTTTATTAGATTTTATGTGAATGACATGTTTCGCCTGTCGAAGGCATTATCAAATGTCCATTTCGATAAGGCTTTCGATAGGCGAAACATGTAATTCACACAAAATACAATAAAAATTGTATAAAAAGTCGTAATCATTCATATTAATTATGATATTTTGGTGTTTAACATAGAAAAAAAATGCAGGGGCGAAAAGCGAAGGATGGAGTGCCGCATCGTTTAAAGTGTGACAGTCCATTCTTTCTGCCTATCCCTTTGGAGAAATAGCGTGATGGTTAGTTAGTTAGTTAGTTAACAACAAACAAATCACAACCGTAGCACGATTTTTAAAAATTACCTTTTTTCACATCTGTTTATTAATTGCGACATGTTTTGAAGGATAAGGCTTTGTGGAATAACATAAGTAAAACAACAACGACATTTTAGGAATTTCAATTTCATATAACGATTGATATGAAAATCATAAGAGAGCAACTTTTCATTCTCTCATGTTATCGACATTTCGATATTTATCGTGAGCCATTTTTCGGTACATCCGTCTGAGATTTTTCATCTCCAAAACATTAATTCTATTTTTACCCTTCTGTCGGCTCCATGCCACCCTTCGATTTATACTGCATTCTTTCTTGTCTAGTGCCATTTATATTACAGACAATGCACAAATCTTAAAGAAATCGATATGTTACACACACTAGTCTCGTAGCATTTTCTTTAAATCTGAAATTTCATGTGCATGGTATGAAATTATAAATGATATATTTTGAAGTTCGCTGCATGAGGGAAATAAATGTATTTTCTTTTAGGTTTGCTCTACTTTTGGATTTATGGCAACAAATTGTGTCTTTTGTTTTACAAATAGTAAGAGATGCGCATGGAAAGTCTTCAATTATTCCGCACAACAATATGTGAGGAATATAAATTCACGTTGTCCACAAATATAATATTATCTATCCTGGGGAGTTTTTTGGTCTGGATCGGTAATTGTAATTTGGCGTTATTTTTAAGCTTTTGAACAAGTTAAAAAGGTATTCAAAGAATTGTCGCCGGTAACTATTAGTTAATTTTGAACAATGATACATTTTTAAGGAGTTTATCTACAAATTGTGTATTATTTTTCTTTCTACCAACACTTTATTTTTTACACACAAATAAAATAAAATAAAATTACAAGCATGTTTCGGGATACAAAAGCTCTTCATCAGTGTAATTCAAACAAATATTTTTAAAAAAAATTATCATTAATGTGGGTCAGTTTTGACAGATGTTTAAAAAGTAGTGTTGTTACAAAGAACGAAATTTTATTTATAATATGAATCCGCAACACAAATTAATGGTGAATATAGAAGAAGTTTTATAACTACATACAAACATTAATATTTGATTAGGAAAACAATACGCTTTTCCAAAATACTCAATTTTTAAAAATATTCTTATTGTACGGTCTCAGGTTGCCCCTCGTTGGCGATCATTGTGGAGAATGCTTTCACGCTATAGTGATTTCTTGAAAAGTGTTATTGGAGTGGTTTCCATTGCGTTCTCCTGGAATTTTCTGTAGGGGTAACCTTTCTTAGCTGGTGGGTTTTGGTTGTGTAGCGCCGAAAATATGCCACACGTCCTCTCCCTATCTGCTATGACCTGATTAGTGATCACATTGTTCGGGATTTTCTGTATTACGTGGACCACTCTAGGACGCCAGAGAGTGAATTACTGGAAGAGTGTCACGGACTTACTGGAAGTCTTACAGTTGTCATGCAAGGTGGCGTTTCACGATATTTGATGGATCCTTCTAGCAGGATATGTCCCACCGCGGCACTTGTAGTAATTCGTGTCCCGTTTTTCATTATATTTTTAAACAAATCCTATAATGACTCCAACATACTTTAATTTTAATTGAATACGAATGAAAACGTGTTTCCGATAAGTTTTAATTTATTTATGGGAATAGCATTTGGTAACGCCTTAGCTAGGTGAAATATGTAATCATCATAAAATAAAATAACTTCTAGAAAATGTTTATTTTCATTCGTATATTATTTACTATGGTATTTTTAATCATTGCGCGTTAAGTTAGAATCTTTAAGGCATTTTGTTATTCCATTTATTTACAAAAAAATGTGATTGTTGTTACATAAATACAATACCTACAGAACGGACTTGGACTTGGATCTTCTGGCTTACAGAGGTTCAGCTCATGTGGCTATTCCTCTTACGTCTGATGGGAACATTGTTGGAAGGTGATTTGGTGGGTTGTTAGTTTATTCGGGGGCATGATTTGTGTGGCCCGGAGTGTTCCTCTGAAGGAGAATCGATTTTGGGCGCTTGTGGCGGCTGGAAGTGTTTGGGTCGTAATTAGAGAGGTCTTTTATTGTGGGGTTGGGATGTGAAGGGAGTCCTTTGTAAAAACGTTCGGCAAGTTTCAGAATGAATTCATCTATCATCGGGATTCCCGATTCTAGGTGCAGTTGTGTAATCCTGGTCCATGAAGGCGCACCAAGCGATAAACGGATAGCCTTATTTTGCAGGATTTGGAGTTTTTGTATGTGACTCGAAGCTGCATAGCCCCAGATTGGGGCTGCATAAGTGAAGATCGGCCTTATAACCGTTTTGTATATCAGGAGTTTATTGTCGATGCTTAGTTTACTGTTTCTAGCTAACATTGGGTAGAGGGCTGAGATTGCTTTTGACGCGGCTTTGACTTTATTTGTAATGTGTGGCCTCCATGTCAGCTTAGAATCCAAGGTAACCCCAAGGTATTTGATTGTTTTGGTCCAAGGAACGTCTTGGCCGAACATTTTTATGTTGGGAATGTTTGGAGGAATGTGTCTTTTACTGAAAAGGGTCGCTGCGCTTTTACTCGGATTGATGGTAATGCGCCAGTTTCTGCACCACACCTCTAGCACATCGGCCTGTTTTTGCACCCTGCGGGTCGCGAGAAGCGGCCTTTTAGCACTGGAGATGATGCCCGTATCGTCAGCGAATTGGGCAATGTGGGTGTTCTGATCTCGGGGAAGAGGGATATCACTGCAGTAGATGTTGAACAGAGTAGGAGCCATTACTGAACCTTGGGGAACTCCTGCTCTGATAGGGCGTACAAGGGATTTGGCCTTGTTGATTTTGACGCTGAAAAGGCGATCGGACAGAAAGCTGGCTATGAGTTGAATCATAGGCAGTGGGATGTTTGCTTTTCCCATTTTGTATAACAGGCCGGTGTGCCAGACGCGGTCGAATGCTTTACTGACATCTAGGGAAAAGAAAGTGGTGAATTTGCGCGTGTTAAAGTTTGTGGCAATAAGTTCAACTACACGAAGTAGCTGATGTTGTGTGGAGTGTTGGGCACGGAAACCGTGTTGAAAATCTGGAATGGTACTCTGTTCGTGAAGTGTTGTTTTGAGTCTTGATTGTATGAGTTTTTCCAACAATTTACCAGTGCAAGGAAGAAGACTAATTGGTCTATGATTTGAAGGAGCTGTTGGGTCCTTGCCTGGCTTGGGAAGAAGGATAACGTCTGCGATTTTGTAGGGTTTCGGGAAGTATCGGAGTCTAAGGGATGCGTTGAAGATCGCTGTCAGGGCACAGATGCCTTTGAGAGGGAGAGATTTGAGAATTTTGTTAGATATTGAGTCAGGACCTGGTGATTTGCGGGTATTAAGATATTTTATTTGTTGTTTCACCTCCCTCGGTGAGGTGAATGGGATCGGTGGGGATGAAGGAGTTTTGGCTAAGAGTTGTGAAACGTTAGATTCGATCGAGGCCACGAATAATGGATTGTCATGTTCGTTATTTGTCGTGAATTGATCTTCTAGGCTCGATGTAAATGTTTCTGCCCTGTCGGCGTCGGAGTACACTAATCCATTTGGACCTTGTAATGGTGTGATTCTTGAGTGGGGTTTGCGAAGATTTTTGGATAATTTCCAGAAGGCTGTCTTGTCGTCATCGTTTAATGACTCTAGATAATCCATCCAGCGGTCATTGCGTAAGTCGGTGATGGCTTTTTTGACGTCAATGTTTAGTTTGTTGAGAAGTGTTTTATCCTGAGGTTGTCGATATTTTTGCCATCTTTTTCTAATGGTATTTTTGTGGCGTATTAGCTGTTGGATATCGGCAGGTAGATTTGGTCTGTATATGTCGTTGTCTACAACTGTGGTTGCATTTTTTAGAGCAGTCTGTAGGATAAATGTCATTTCATTCGTGACCTGATCGAGAGATTCTGGGTCTGGAATTTTTGTTGGGATTTTGATCATTTCGTGGATGATTTCGGGAAGAGAATACCAATTAATTTTATTTCTGGTGGGTAAATGGGGGTCACGGTGGAATGGTTCATCAGAGATGTAGATAAGTATAGGGATATGATCAGAGGATAGTTCGTCTACTACCTGTAGGGTGAGAGGGAGGGTAAAGTTTTTAGTCATGACAATATCGATGACGTCCGGGGAATGTTTTGGATTTTTATTGAAAATTGTCGGAGTATCGGGAGCTGTGATGAATATATCTAGTCGATTTTGGAAATAGTCGAAAAGATCTTTGCCTTTCTTATTATCTTTGAGACTGTGCCAGGCGCCATGTTTGGAATTTAGGTCTCCAGCTAGGACTGTGGGAATGTTTTCGAAGAAAATATCGTCCAGTTCTATTGGAGTGAATCGTCTACGAGGTGGAGAGTAGGCGGAAATGAATTTAAGGGGACCAGAATTTTTTGTTTGTATCACTATAGCAGTGGTTTCAATATTTATGTTAGAAGGTGTTGTTGAGGAGCAATGCTGGAGGGATCCTACAGAACGATATTACATTACTTCATTGCAATTTGATTTAAATAGGATTTTAACTACAAATCCCATTGACCTTGTTTGGACCGAAATCGATATTTTAAAGTATATTCATGAATAGACGGATCATAAGATCACCAATAAGAACAATTAAGATCCACTTGAAATGGAGAAAGAAAGATTAAATGTTATAAATGTATATGGTCTGTTTTACTAATTGTCTGTGAAACTTGGACTCTGAATGTAAATATAATGAACCAGTTGGAGGTGTTTAAGAGGTGTATATACCGCAGAATGCTCCGTATACCATGGACCAATAGGCAGTTGTCCTGGCTGCGGAACACAAAAGATTGGACAGGAATACCAGAGTCCAGAACCTATTCCAAGTGGCATAGGTCAGATGTGCAGTGTGTCTTGCTGCAGTGATCGCTAAAATTAAAGAGACCTGACACGGCACCGGAAGAAGAAGAAGCTCAACTTGTACAAACTCGATGGCACCGTTTAAAAAAAAGAATTAATAAGGCAGTTAAAATGTTTATGTGGACACAATTACAAGAACCAAAATGTTAAATTGGAGATAAATACGAGATTCTCCAACTCAAGTTGATGGGCGAAATTAAAGGATGTCGTGGTCCTGGCCGAAAGCTACCGTCTTACTAGCGCAACATCAAAGATCCGGCTGGAATAGAAAGTGTTGAGGAGTTATTCCGGGCGGCGCACATTGGGGCAGGATTCAGATTTCTCATACAATAACCCAAAAAATAAAAATTATGATTCATTAAACGCTTTGTTATTATATGATGACTCAGATATATTTAGCATATGATCACGAGCAGATAGACAAGCTAGACTGTGACACGTTCGCTCTAGCACCCCTCAATCGGAGCCGATTACTCGTAGAGGTTACACGTCCGTTATTTCAAGTCAGCGCAACACCTAGTTTCTAACATTTCTTTAGTTGTATTATTGATAAAAAATTTAAAGTTTTAGTATGGAACCTTACACGTCAGGTATGTATCCTCTTTTTCGAGTTAAATTAATTGTAATTACGGCTTGTTTTAAATGTGAAAAAATTAAACCGATTTCACATTAAAATGATACAGAGGTTTTTGTAATATTAAAAAAACATTTAGAGATTTAGTATAGAATCCCGATGAATTCCGCAAGTATTTTAATTGATTTATAATAAGTAATTGTTGTACTTTATTGATATGATCTTATTTTTTGCCACTTTTTGCACTTTTTTATAATAACAGCACATTTCGAATAACCAAAAATGAAAAAAAAATACACCAATTTTGTATCTTATTCTGTTTTTCCTTTTCTCGCATACCTAGGTACCAGCTCCAGCACTTTGTTCATGACAAAGCATCAATTAATAACGCTTATGAAGAGTTTCGGAAAAGAAAAATTGGAAGATCAGATTGATTTCCTGCAAAAAGAAATCGTAAAACGGACAGGGTGTGTTGATGAGTTAGGAAAAAGTGTTACGTGTGTTAAAATTTTTATTCCGTTTAAATCATGATGGGAATCAGCTCACTGGATGAAAGAAAGATTTCTCGATGTTAATAAAACGTGGCTTGATACATCCGTTTCTTTCATTCGCGCTACAAAAACATGTGGCGGTCGCCCGATGATTCCTTTTGAGGAGAGTAAAGAAAGGGTGAAGTGGCAAAAGACGGTTAATCTGAGGAATTCTGCATCTCTGCCAGACTTACTCTACGCAACACAAATGGAACTTAGAGCTGCATGACAGGCAGATGCCTCAAAGTTGGTTCGAGGTATTTTATCTGTTCCAACAGGTTCAGGTAAATTTCATCAAACTTCCAGGGAGTCTTTTGGAAACGTGTTCATGTCAGCAGGAGATGCTTTAGCACTTTTAATAGAAGCGGACTTGCCTCCACATCAGTATAACGCTATTAAGTTGAAATCTAAAAACTTATATCCTTCGTATAAAACTGTACAGGCCTAAAAAAGACGATGTTATCCAGAGCCAGAAAATATACATGTCACGGATACTTTGGTATATGTTGATTTGCAGATCATGCTTAATCTCACGATTGAGCGTTTAATTATCACCCATCAAGATGTTGTTTTTACACTCAAACCCAAAGAATTAAATAATATGATATTATATTCCAAATGGGGAGTTGATGGAAATTCGGAGCACAGTTCACATAAACAGGCTTTTTTTGACGCAGATGCCGATGATGCAGCGGTTTTTATCACATCATTTGCCCCCTTACGCCTAGTGTCTGGTGCCAAAATTATTTGGCAAAATCCAAGACCTGGTTCAACGAGGTATTGCAGACCTCTGAAAATAGAATTTATTAAGGAATGCACAGCAGTACCTTTGGAAGAGAAACGAAGGGTAGATGAAGAAATAAAAAATATTACCACAACCATAGTCAGACTAGATGGGCGCGTTATCGTAATCAAACATCATTTAATATTCGCAATGATTGATGGCAAAGTATGTAATGCTATCTCACATACTTCTTCTACCCAAAAATGTTACATACGTGGTGCCACATCTAAACAATTGAATTATAATATATAGATGCATTGCTAACAAAATAAATAAAAACAGAAAATTTAGAATTCGGCATTTCGGTCTTGCACGGATGGATACGCTTTTTTTAGTGTCTTCTCCATTTGACGTACAAACTGCCTATAAAAGCTCGAGGGACAGACAAGGAAATCGTTGAAGAAACTAAGAAAAAATTCAAGCTCAGTTCAAAGAAAAACTAGGTTTGATCGTGGACAAACCAAGCCGGGCTTTGGTAACACAAACGATGGAAATACCGCCAGGCGTTTTTTTTTTAAGTGCAGAGGTGTCTGCAGAAATAACCAATTTAGATGTAGAATTAATTAGAAAAATGCACACCATTTTAATAGTTATATCATGTGGTCATGAAATTAGTGTGGAAAAATACCGGGAGTATGCGTTACATACAGCCAGATATTTTGAAGAAAAATATCCGTGGTGTAATATGCCACCCACACTTCACGAATATTTAATACACGGACCTGAAATAATAAAAACGTCAATATTGCCGATAGGTCAATTAACCGAAGAAGCGCAGGAAGCACGTAACAAAGATTTTAAAAAGTTTAGGGAGTACCACTCGTGGAAATCCAGCAGAGCGAATTCAAACACGGATATTTTAAATTTTCTTTTACTCTCATCAGATCCTTTAATAACTAGTAAGAGGAAATTACCGAAAGAGGAACTAACTAGATTCCTCAAAGACGTTTTGGATCTGATAATACCTCCATCTACAGGGTCCTCCAGCCAAAGCGAAAATGATGAATCCGATGACAATGATGGTGTCTCAGAAATATCTGATAACGAGTAAAAAAAATATTGGTGTGTATTTATGAAGGGTTAAATGGACGTTCTTTCAAGAAACGTATATATTATGTAAAACTAAGCTGCATTTTACGTTATTAAAAATAATAAAAAAATGACTTTAACGAGCATATAAAAATAAGACAGTATTTGACACATATTTCATTGTTATTGGAAAAATAAAGTGTTAATATTCATGACATTGTCTCTTATTTTCATTAACCTACCTAATTACATTAAATCCTTTGATTTATAGCTATATATATAGCTTCTATGAGTTAATGACACGTTTTCATATTTTGGCCCCACTGTGCGGCGTAAGGCAGAGCCTTGCAAAAGTGATTGCGAACGTCGGATATACCTGATATGAAACAAGAAGAAGAAGATAATGAAATGTTAGTGCAGAAAATATAGAGAATTCAATAAATCTTTCACGGTGGTGCTAGGGCTTCAATTTTTACGTTCTCAATTGCCTGTTTCTACGTGATGGCTAAAATGAGTCATAAATGTATAAATAGGGTATAATTTGAATATATTTTGTACAAGTGCACAGGTGAATGTGGGTAGGCTCTCGGTGCCGGTAACCAGGGTAGGGTAGGTGCACCGTTATTGCTGGCGCGGAGACTTTTATTACACGGCGGTGGCGGCCTGTCGAATCGTCAATGCTGATTTCCCGTCGGCCCCTCCTTATCTGTAATTTTATTTTAGCCTCGAGCCATTCATTTGACAATACTCGCCACTTAGAGCACACTCCGCTGTACAATGACAGGACTAGGAGACACCGAAGGGACAATTGTATTTAGTACTACTTATCAAAGTCGAACCTTTTCGATGTTTTGCATGTACTGCGAATTATGGCGAGCTCTAAATATTTCATGACATAAAGTGCTTTAGGAAAGTATGGGTTCAAATCGTATTTTATGATTCTGCTACACCTTTGAACCTCACATTTGTACGTTTTATTAAAACAATATTTTAATTTAGCTAGTACATAAACGAACTAAAATATACAAATTGGGTATATATTTATAATAGAAGAGTAAGATTAGATTCAGAATTCGATGTGTAAACTTTTGAAACAAATAAGAAGGTTATGACAAAATGTATTAAAAAAAATATAGGAAAATAGTTAATATTAATAATAATTAAGTATTTAAAATGCTTAAGTAAATACTTACTATTATGAATAACCTTTATAGCCACAAATTTTATTCCATAGAAACATTTATGTGATTTTGCCTGCTGTAAAAAAAATAAACAATTGACCAGAGTGCGGTCATATTTGTATTTTTGAAACGTGAAAGCATAATGAATTCCTCGCAACCGCTAATGGCGAGAGCAACCCAGGTATTAGCGCAGGGGAAACCAGAGACAATACCGCTCACTTGACGCGCAAAAAAGTACTCAGGATATTATTTTAAATTATTAGTCGGTGTATGATGAATTTATGGTTTATAAAAACATATCAAACGAAGTGAAAAAAATAACCGCCCTTCACAATATTTATTTGGAGATGAGGTCAAACTATTCTATCACGTCAAAGATTTGTACATAAATATATATGATATCTAACTAACTAACTAACCATCACGCCGTCTCCCCGAAAGGGTAGGCAGAAAGAATGGACTGTCACACTTTTACTGATGCGGCACTCCATCCTTCTCTTTTCGCCTCGCGGGAGACGCGGTGTGATGGGTTGCGAACCTCATCGTCACCAATAGGCATCTCCCGCGCACACTTCGATCTTTCAACATCCACAAAATAAATCTAAAACAAATAATATAAAATACAATGATATAAAATAAAATAACAAAATAAAAATAATTTAATACAAAATGTTATTTTTAGATGGTGCACATTTGTCTATTTAATTTATGTTCCACGAATCCACCGTTTTTTAAATTTAGCACATAATGTAATAACACATAATGTTTTTCCGATGTTGCACATGTTGACATGGACGATCCGGACTTTTGTGTTTATTTAATTTATGTTACACGTATCCACCGTTTTTTAAATTAGCTGTTATATGATTTAATTAATGTATCCACTTTTTTTTATTTGGCAGTAATTAGGCACTTAAAACCAACCAACACCAGCAAGAACTTTAAAAGAATATTGAAGAAATTATTCAAATTGTCATTGGAACAAATGAAAAATTTATTTTTACACCTGTCAAAATTCTTTATATAAACGAAAAAACTTTATATATGATATCAATATATAATATAACGAATATGTGTGTTTTAAATGTTTTCTTAAGTTAAGATTACGATAAAATGCAGAATTCAGGCAGTAAGGGCTACGTTTAATACAATGAAATCACTCTTCTGCAATGATAACGTAAACTTAAAACTCCGCCAGAGAATGATCAAATGCTATGTGTGGTCTGTTTTATTGTACGGATGTGAAACGTGGACCTTGAAAGTTAACTCAATGAACAGACTGGAAGCATTTGAAATGTGGCTCCATCGCCGAATGCTCAGAGTTCCCTGGGCAGACATGGTTACCAATACCGAAGTCCTGAGGCGAGCTAAAGTTGACAGAGAACTGTTATTAAATTATCAAGGTTCGAAAGATCTCACATCTGAGTCATATACTGCGTGGGGAAAAGTACCACCTTCTCCAACTGATATTGGAGGGGAAAATTGAGGGACGCCGAAGGTCCGGAAAGAGGCAAAAGTCCTGGCTGCGAAACGTGAGGGAGTGGACCGGCATCCGAAGTGTGGAGGAGCTGTTCCGAGCGGCACAGGACAGGGACAGGTTTGCCGAGGTGATCGCCAGCGTTGGGGGGACCCGACAGGGTACTTGAAGAAGAAGAAGAAGATTACGAAATGGCTCATATACTGTTTTAGGTCCTACGCGATAGATGACACTTTTGAATAATTGAAATATGTTATGACATGGAAAATTATACAGCCACAATCTCACTTCAACCGCTGCTATTCTTGTACTCGGGTTTCTATGATTGAACTATGTCAGGCAATTTCCCTTGTAGCGCATATCGTATTTTCATTAAGTGTATTGTGCAAAATAACCAGGAATAAATGAACTGTGCACCCGGGATACATGTGCGTGTTTGTCTTCACAAAATCAGCGTTACAGTATCGCTGATTAGCGAGGATTGTCCCCGCATTAGTCCCAATCACACATCATTATATCCGGGGCGGCGCGGCGCGGCGCGCGGTGGGGTGGGGAATACGCCTCGCCCTTGCTCAGTACGAGCGCTTCAACTCGATAGCGCTGTAACTACCCCAAATTTAGGGCATCCAAAATGAAGTGTTCGCTGAAATAGCGCACAAACAAAACAATACTTTGGCTTTCTGCAGTTTGCGGGATACCATTTCGAGTGTTTGCAATACGTCTTATTTTTATCATTGGCTCTAATCCACAAAACTATCCACATAGTGTGTTGAAATATTAGCTTTTTATTATGAGTATAAACCCATGTCCCCCGAATTATGAACGCGCGTTATGCCTTCGAGAATCCATTGGAAAGATTTTTTTATTAATTTTTATTTAGGAGTATCGTGAAATGCCACTACTTATAAATACAATGTTTAAAACTAATAAATTTTGTTTAATCTTAATTTTAATGATTTATATTTAGTTATATTCCCATTGTTCTTCTAGTTTCGACATGTTCGATTTCGGTTCTGCAGCACACGACAGTTGTACGAGTAAGATTAATATTTATGATAAAAATTGTCAAATCTAGTTACATTATATTACATTATAACTTATAACTAAAAACTAACTAACTTACTAACCATCACGCCGTCTCGCCGCAGGGGTAGGAAGAAATAATGGACCTCAGTGTTCTGTCCTGACATACTTTCTTGCTTCCTCTATATTCATACATCTTGTCATGCACGCACGTCGTTTTTTCCGACGCCTCACGTGACCGAAATTAAATATTTGATTGATTTGATCGTGTCACGTTTTCCTCGGCATTCCTCCATTTCTAGCTCCGTTCACGTCGTTTACATATACCTTCTTCACCATTCTGTCTTCACTCATTATTTCCATGTGTCCAAACCATCTTAACGACCCTTTCATTATTTTGTTCATAACACTTGCATTCGACACTCTATCATATACAGATTTAAGACACATTTGTCTTAGAGATCTCATTTCTATTGCATTTATTCTACTTTCATCCTTCTTTTGCCAGTTCCATGCTTATAACTAAAACATTATTATCTTGATTAATGGGAATGAAATTTAAATAACTATAATAAAACCACTAACATATGTACGATATGCACTACATATGTACAAGATAGAGAGAAAGAAATGGAATGAAATTATTTTGTCGTATTGTTTCTTGAATAATTATGTAAAACTCCACATAAAAAAGTAATATTAGTGATTTTTTTAGAAGTTTTATTATATAATATGCTATTATCATAACATATTTTGCCATTGATTAGATATTTGTTAATATCCTAATATAATAATCAAAACAGACGTTCTTTTTATCATTTAACTTACTTAATGATAACATAACCTAATGGTAAAATTACGTAAACAGACTTCAGACCCGAAGAATTAACCCCGGGATCGACTCCATAGAGAAATGTTTTGTTATTAAAGGGAGTTCCTGTGTATCGAGGATATGAGATAATGTTATCTTAATAGGATAAGTAAAATTTCAGTCTTATTTGATAACTGAAAATATGAAATCATGAAATAATGCAACTCAATTTTAAACGTTAACCATTTTAGATGCCGGAAAATAGACGTGCGTGTATGACTCCTTGATTGATTTGGTGGAATCTAGAGAGGAAAGTCTAGACAGATAAGCGTGACGGTTCATCCACTCTGTCCACTTCTGCGGTAAAACGGCGTGATGGCGTGTTGTTGTTGTTGAAAAACGCACTTAAATTAACGAATTAAATAACTGTGAAATTTAAAATGTTTGCTTAGTTACAAATGATCTTTCCCCTAATATAACAGTTCCCAGCAACAATGAACCATCACGCCCCGCCATTTCCTCGCAAGGGGAGGCAAAGATAATAGAACGCCACATTTTTCTGTCTCCTCCACAGCGAGTCATATACGCACATCGATTCTTCTGACTTCTAACATGGCTAACCTGACCGTCAAAATTTGATTAATTTGGTCATGCCATGTTTTCTTCTACCTTCCTCGCATTCGTACTCTATTTAAATCGTAAACGTATACTCTTTTTTAAACATCGACCATGCGGTATGTATGTCCGAACCAACGCAGTCTTCCTTTCATCATTTTGTAATATTTTTCACATTTGATAAATGTTTTCAATGATAATTAATTACATTATGGCAAAGGTTCTCCTCCAGCGATAGTGATCGCGGCATGTAATAACTGCGGCGCCCATTATAGAGCAATACTAATATTAACATTATAGATTTTTGACAATATCGGGTTCAGTGGTGGAGAGCCCCGTACACCAGCGCGGATGTGGTTACCTCCGGCACGCCAGCCAAGCACAGCCTCAGTGTAACCAGAATTGCTAGTAGGCCACACAGTTCCTCAAACTTCTAGAATCTGTTCCCAACTCATCGTAATCTAAAAATTAAAAAAAATATATAAAAAATCTTGTAAAAAATTCAAAGTTGTTTAAACACGGTTGCTTTTCTCACAATTGCATGTGATGTGTCAATAAGTCACAATTGCATCAAACTGGCTTATCTGATGGTAAATGAATGTATCATAGTTTGGGAGATTGCTAGTTCTTTTCCTAGTTATGTAACATCTGAATGTGAAGGATTTCTTGCGTTTAATGGAACTAGAACTATTTTGACATGAAGCTATCTACGAAAAAATACAAGTTTTATATAATTTCTACTAATGAAAACGTCTGTTTTATTTTATTTTATTATATTGTAGTTTATGAGAATGACATTTCACCTTACCAAGGTATGATCAAATGATCTTTAATAAAACCTTGGTAAGACGAAACATGTCATTCCCATAAAACACATATAATAAAATTTCAAGAAAGCAGAAAATTTCGTTCGTATTCATTTTTTAATATGGAGTTAAATATAAATATTGTATTTATTGTATCTTGAACAATACAAAACTCCATATTAAATAATTAATACGAATGAAAATGTCAGTTTTCTAGAAGTTTTATTATATTTTAAGGGAATGACATGTTTCGTCCTTCTAAGGCATTTTCGAATGTACATTTGATAATGCCTTAGAAGGGCGAAATATGTCATTCCCATAAAATATAATAAAACTTCTAGTTAACTGACTTTTTCATTCGTATTAATTAATAAATATTGCACTTCAATATTCATATTTATAGTGTCTTGAATCGAATTGAATTGAAATTGAATTAAATCTTTTAATAATATATAAGTATCATAGTGTTTCTTAGAAATATATATTTCTGAGAAATTTTTAATTTCCTAAGTAAATATTATATATGTATTAAAAATGGTTCTTAGATCACCACCACCCACGGTGAGTGACACCCCTCACTTTGGCAATCTCTGGATAAGCTGGTATATGTGACTATGCTGTGTTATAGTCAGCTAATCCAATGACGGACGCTTTGGCGGGCAGCTGTAGCGAGAGAGATTTTCAAAGAGAAATCCGCGAATCCACTCGCACAATCAAATAGCAATATTTGCATGGTGTAACACAAACAACCGTTGCGCTCAACGGCTGGAATCATTTCTGAAACCATGAATTTGTTCCGTTTAAGTTTAAGCTATCGTAAGAACTTATATGGTAAAACATTACATCACTATACTACAAAATCTGCGTTCGACCAATAATGACATGAAGTTGTCACAAGGGCTAAGATCATCAGAACAAAAAGTCTCATAAGAACCACAAAAATGAGGACCCTTCGATCCATTCTCAATGTCCCCTCTACGAGAAATTCCAAAATAAGAAAGATGTGCGATGTTGAAGATGTTGTGCGACGGGGAAGAACTAGAAGACGTTACTGGAGAGATCACGTGGAGACAGCGTATCTGGAAGAGTGATTAGTAAAGCGGCAAATAAAGTACCAACAAGCAATTGGTCTCCAGAAAGACCACTCAAAAGACGGAAAAACAGCGGGAGATCGACATCCTAGGAACGGGCTCAGAGAAATAACAGGACACATTCTAAAATAAAGCAGAAGAAGAATAAAAATATTTTAGAGACGAGTATATGAATAGAATATTGCAATATAAGATAAAGAAAAACTATTACCGCGTACTAATATTTACGGTTCCGCAATGAAACCAAAGATTGGATTCAGCTATTTAACAGAAACGGTATTTTACAATCCATTGAATCGTTTCGTAGCAGTTTTTGTTGTATTCCTAAAGCTTTCCAGGATTTGGTCTTCTTACTAATGGTTGAATAAGCGCTCCCGGCTCCGACTCCAGAATGGAAAGGAGAAAGTTGTAAAACATTATTATAGCCGCATTAGGAGTGCTTTATACTTCATCAACTGCGATTTATCTCTATGGCTCAGTTCTTTGGGAAAGGATTACACCATTCTCAACCCATTCCTTACACAGGGTATCTAAAACATTCTCATTAAAAACATAGATGTTGCGGTAGTTTATTACCAAATGCTTGGCACCTCATCAAAATAATGTAAAACGATATGGAGCACCGTCTTTCTAAAAATGTTTTTCATTACCTAAAAGCAAACCATTTAGGTTTTTAAATAAATTTAATTACACTTTAAATGTCGGCCACGTGAGGAGTGAGTCGGAGAAATCGACGTGCGTGCATGACACAATGTATTATTTTTTTTAGGAAGCAAGAAAAGTATGCGAGGAAAGAACGGTGTGGCGGTTCATTATTTGTGCCTACCCTTTCTGGTAGATAGTGTAAAGGTAAGCAATTTAGTTTAGAATTAAATTTTTCTTTGAAATTGGTTTATCATAAAAGGTTTGTCGCAACCGAAACACGACTGCGAAAAGAAAAATAAGATGTAGTGAAGATTCAAAGTATAATTCTATTTAAAGTGTTATTATTATTTATATTTAAATAAAAAAGAAATAAAAATAAAAACAAAGCGCAGTGTTTTTATTTTTATTTCTATTTTTTAAAATATAAATAATATAAATTTTTTTAATGTCTTACCATAAAGTGAATGCTTAATACGAAAAATGATAATTCTATTTATTCAAATGCGAATACACACCACAAAGTAAAGGCAAATATAAAATACATTTAGGCTTTCTTTAAAATGGAGAAATAAAGATTATAGAAATATAAAAAAAAACAGAAAATTATATTCCTTAAGTACGTTTTCAAAGCGTTTATAATCGCTAAATGGAGCATAAAATATAAAATATGAAAGGAATTTCAAAATTCGAGATAAAGAAACAGAACAGTGTTAAGGTTCTTATATAATACACATTCAAGCTGGCTACTGATATGAGGATTAGTGACACGGCATAAAAGTTTTAACTCAATTTACAGACTTCATTTTTTTGCCCTTTGAATTCAAATATTGCATTGTCAACTGGGGTTTCCTTAATGCAATATTGAGTGATTCGCAAATTGCCTTTCGTGACAATCTGCAACAGACAAGTTAGTTTTGCGGAAGGGATCGGGGACAGAGGACATACTCGTAGGGCGCACGCGGGCGGGGCCGAGGGTTGAGGGTTGAGGGTCGCCAGCCACGCAAGTCCTTACAAACTAATTGTGATTGAAGTCTGACGTGAAACATGTAAAAAAATACTCAGAGCGACTTAAGTCTCTAATTTTCAGAACCAATTACAAACAAAAACACGAAAAATATTCTTAACTGCACATAACGTATTCGACTGAACACTTAAAAAGATTATTTGAATTTAATATTGCATAAATGCAAGATAATTCACGCTTGCTCTATTTTCTAGGTTCGTTTATTTACTGACAAGTGATTTTTGGTTTGTCAAGTTAATTAATTACGCAAATCATGTTAGTTCGTTCTTAATTCTTATTTTTTTCATATCAGCCGCCTGTCGTCCACTGCTGAACTTAAGCTTCTCCCCACTTTCATCCATCCACGTCCAGTCATCCTTATAATATCGTCATTCCAGCGGGCAGGGGAACGTCTAACTGTATTGTTAAATGATCGACTTAAAATTAAAAACTTTGTTTGATTCGCAGTATTAGATTTTCACGGCTGGTGCAATTATAATATATTACCTGGGATCTTGGTCACTTCGGTGTCTCGTGATATCCTATTCGATAACATTTTTTTAGAACGATTAGATTCCAACTTTATGTAGTATGGTCTTCAGACAAAGAGGATACAATGAGATATGGAAATACAATAGATCCCAAAAAAGTTTTAACAATGGAATTCCACACTCTTAACGCATCAACTTTCAATAAAAAAACGTATTATTTGTTAAACTTATTACTGGTTGAGCGTTATTTATAGTTACATTTTTTTGTCTATATATAGACTTATCTATTCATAAACGTGTTTCGTTTTTCATTAACTAATCAAATCCTTTCAAAGTCACCGTTTCTAGCCACTATGATTATAGTTAGATTAAGATTATAGGTAGATTTTGTCTGATATACTGAAAATTGAGGTTTAAAACAGTTTCATTATAATTTTTCAATCCTAGACATGTTTTGCCTAACTTGAGTATTATAATAAAGTGGTCGATGAAGATCTGCACATCATATGATACTGGACTCAGTATTAACCAAACGTGCCACGCGTAGGGAAATTATACACACTTCTTGCAAAACACCGTTGAGAGTATAATGTCGCATAGTTATAATACACGAGAGGTAAGCTTAATATAATTATGAACATGATTTAAATATTCTTAAGGAAAACCACTCCCATTTTCTGTAGCACAAAACTTGTCATTTTCATCGCCGTACACGTAAGACTGTATAATTGTATTCATATTTGCCCTTCCAAAAGAAACGTTAAAAATATAATTCCAACGTGGTCACATGACACCTACCCACGTGGCTGACGTTATTATAATTATGTTGTCACTCTTATCGGACTCTGAGTTACATTAAAGGGACAGCGAACTTCCTATGCGTGTACGAGCATGGAGGTGTCAAACTTGTGACGCTGATTATATTATATTATATTATAATAAACTTGAGGTAAGTGTACTAAGCTTGGACGTTGAATTATGCAGATGAACTGATATGAGGATAAAAAGTATCATATCACATACTATATTAATATAATATTTTTCTGGGTAATAAATTTATCGTTTCCCAAACCGAACAGGTGAACTGAAACCATCTCCAATTCAAATATTGTACTTACAACATGAGATTCGTATACACCAGAAATGTTTACTTATCTACAGTAACAGAAGCTAATTTAATCTATGTGGAAATTATAAGTAAAAACCACAAACGCCGCTCATATTATATAGCACAACTGAAAATGTTTATGCTCGTGATAGACATATCTCAGTAAGAGTAAGGTGCAATAAACCATAAAATGATAAGTTTTTAATTTATTTAGTTTTATTGTATTTATTTTTCTTATGACTCTGAATGGTTTTGGAACCACAAAGAAAAGTTTTAATACTAAGTGTATGTTTAAATTATATTTTTTATTAGTAATGACGACAGGTTCAAATACTGAGGCATATTATATTTTCCTGGTGAGTAAATATCAGACGGAATCAATTTTCTCATAATTTCATCCATGGAACATTCCGCTGAATATCAAACTCGGGGGTTTTTATATAATACCTTTTATATAATACTTTTAGACATTTTATTACCACAAGATAAGCTCGGTTCAATTTTGTTAGTTTGTTAATAGATGGCGGTAGTTTAGTTTAGTTTAGGGAATGCAGATTTGATCCTGAATTCAGCCCGAATCTATCAGAGCCGAGTGGATAAATGGAACACGTGGATTAAATTACACGTCCTAAATATTGTCCTTAAAAAACTTTCAGCCTATTGAATACAAAATACGTGCTTTCTAAAGAATAATTAATAAAGTATTAATACTTGTAATCTACTAAAGTCACATTATGTAAACGGTATAATACAAAAGATTAACCTTAAAAATTATGTTAATAGGAAAACATTGTAATTCACATTGAAACAACAGTTAACTTAGCTAGAACAAGAAATTTAATAAGAAATATAAGAATACCATTACTCGTGTAACTTCCTTCTTGGCTGGTTAAAAGGGGTAGTATTCAACTAGCTATTGACATAGGGCTAGATATGTAATTTACGAGCATATCTCCTAGTTGAAAGAACACACAGACTTGATATCAGATATTAGTACCAGTACCCGATCACTCCTACCGAGAATGCATGTATACTTACTCACAAAGGATGACCGAGCGGAGCTACCCCTTTGAGAAAGAGCAGGTGATTTTTTTCTCAAGGGATATTACCTTGTTCAAACTTTACTTTGGTTTGCGTGAAAAGTCTTTGCAGAAAAATATTCTTATAACAAATCTAATATAACATGCAAAATATGTGGGTATTAGTATTGATCTTTCATTACATGCAAGGGTTTTTTCTTAAATGTTTAAGTATATCCGAATTTTTGTTTGAATAAATATAGTTATATTATACTTTGTATTACAACACTTTTTGTATTTACTGAACTCAGACATGTTTCGGTTACAAGTAACTTTTATCAATATATACAATTTTAACAAGGTTAAAACTGTATATATTGATAAAAGCTACTTGTAATCGAAACATGTCCGATTTCAGTAAAAATAAAAAGTGTTGTAATACAAAGTATAACTATATTTATTCAAATATGAACCCACAACACAAAGTGAAGGCGAAAATAGAAGATATCCGAATTTTGTTCTGTTATGAAGGTTCTGGGCCAGCTTGTCTTTGAATATGACGACCTTCGTGGCAGAGTGGTAAGAGCTCTGGCTTCCATACCGGAGGTTCCAGGTTCGATTCCCGGCGATGGCAGTGTGATTGTCACACTGTCATTGGTCTGGTGTAGAATTCACGTGACAATAAAATGGCGATAGATTGGCTACCTATCACATGTCACGAGAATCAATATAATAGCTAAAAAAATAATAACTGTATACAGTAATTGGGTTCAAACAACCTGTTGTATACATAAAAAAAAATATATGTATGATTTACATAATACTTTTGAGGCAAATTATGATCACCTAAACACCTTAGAAAGTAAATATTTGCCTTCACTACTTACAATTATGTACACACTGTATCTGTACTTAATAACGATTTGATATGAATTAATATATTGTATTATATTAGGGAAATAAAATGTACCCTACATATAGATAATACATTTTCCATTTCAAGTATTTTGTGACATTAGTGTGCATCGCAATCTAATGAGCATGATATTCGTTTTTCAGGTGCCGCTTTACACGCTCCTTGGCATGGCGACCGCGACCCCTTGCGACTGTGCGCCAAGTTCATGTCACCCGCGAATCTCCGCGACACCGAATGGCAGCTCGACAACTTGGCCGCAAAGCGAGGCCAGCAATGCGATTTGATAAATAACGATAAGTGAATGAAGATTTTTTGTACCTATCACTTGCGAAATATTTATGTTCACTGATATTGCCTTTTATGTGCTAAGAATAAACCCTCAATTATTTATCATGTCTAATTATTATTTTATAATTAGCAATAATATTTTTGAAAAATTAAACGTTCAAATTCACCGATTACAGTTTCTTCTGTGCAAGTTTTATTCAGTCGTAAATGATTTATTTCGTGTTTAAGGGATTCGCTTTTAACACGAGTAGTATTCCATTATATTTTATATGAATCAACACGCCTGAATTCTACAAAGAAGTTTTATGGGAATTATACGTTTTGCTCTGCTTTATCAAATGTTGACGAGACGAAACCTGTAATTCCTATAAAAAATGATAAAACTTCTAGAAAACAGACGTTTATATTCACATCAAATATTTACTATGGAGTTATATATAATTTATTTCTCTTGTTCTTTTTATATACTTTGTATACACAACACTTTTATTTAAAAAAAAATTACAAAGACATATTTCGGACAACCAATCTTTCTTCAGTGATACATATTATAAAGATAGATATTTAAAATATTATAAAATTGTTCACATGATCTGGCAGATGTTATAAAGATTTATTTTGGAACTTAATAAATCTTTATAACATCTGTCAGATCATGTAAACAATTTTATAATATTTTAAATATTTATCACTGAAGAAGGACTGATTGTCCGAAACATGTCTTTGTTTTTTTTTAATATAAGTTTTGTATATACAAAGTATATAAAAAAGAAAAAGAGAAATAAAGCGTCATAACAACACAAAGTATGACGAATATAGAAGAAATTATTTAGGACACATTAAAAAGATTTCCATTAAGTAATTATGTTGGGCGTAATTTAATTGTACAAGCTTTCAACATATATAATTTTAATTGTTCGAATAGTATCCTCTTCCAATGGGATACTTTTTTAATGTATATCATTTTTTTATTATCGCCCGATGGCGGCTTTGGGCTTTGCAAAGGAATATTTGAGTATTTGAGGGATTACGCTTAGTGCTTTTGTTGTGCGTATCACAAGTCATGTTCTTTGTAGTCTCTTCGGTTATTATCCTTGTTCAGCAAAAAATACACACATTTAAAGAGAAAAAAGTTTACAGATTTTTCCAATAGATCATACAATAAAGAAAGTTGACATTGCACGTCATTAAAAAATGTTTTATTCGAAAAATTATTAAAAATAACCAATCGTAAAATTTTGATGAACATGGAAAATAAGCGATATTCAAGATTTTTATTTAATTTACAATGTGTCTTTAGTTAAGTGCGAGGCAGATTGGAATCTCGAATACCCGTTACTCTGATATTCGGCATTCAAATCTGCCCAAAAGTCTTAGATTATTAGAACATTTAATGTTGCAGTTGAGGTATTAATATGAAATTAAAATTAAATCGATAGCTTACTCTGTAATAGTACATAGATATTTATTGAATTTTCGCCGCAAACCAATTTGAATGACAAAAAAAATCTTAAACCATATATACTCGTATGTACCTGTTTTGATAATATAAGAACTCTATATTAAGCTAACGTTTCATTAGCTACGAAAAGTTTAGATCAGTCCTCACGAGTAGCTTTATTTTATCACAAATTTAGTATAATGATTTTGAGAATTCTGAGATAAACACTATTATGCCTGTCACTATTGTAAGAAATATTTAAAAAAAATCTTGTATAATTTTATAATATTTGGAATAAATATATAAATAAATAGCTAAGTGATTTAATAGTACCCAAAAAAACGCGCAAAATTTTAAATTGAACTCTTCTTCCAAGAACGTGTTAGGGTATTATTGCATTTATAAACGTTCTGAGAACTTCTGTCGTGTAAGTTACACCGTTTAATGACATTTCAAATGATATTAGCGCTAACACAAGATTTCCGTAAAGACCCTTGAACAGTTATCGACAACCTCCAATTTAACAGATCAAAATTCAGCTTTAAATTTAATTTACACATAATTATGGCTTAATTTTTCGTTTAAGTCCGTAAAATGGATGTCATGACCAAAAATGTATTCTTAACAAATTTTCATTTAGTAAAATGCGTGTCTACGCGCCCTTGAGATGATTACATCACGAAAACGGCGCTTTAAAATTCAGCATATAATTATTTTTAAAAACAAAACTTATTGGGTGCGTTTTGCTAACGATAAAATACATACGTTTATAGACAATGAATTATAGTATATATTTGAACAGGCAAAATAAAATTAACGATTAAAATAATTCTTAAATGAAGATGATGAAAAAAGTTTGTTTATCAATTTTAAGTATTACGAGTATATCGAATGCCGCAGTCGGTCATTGAAGTTCAATTTTCGACCCTTTCTACTCGGACTTAATACTCGTAACTAGGTTTATCAACAATTCACTTCCTCCGGTAAGACCACTCGTCGTCTCCCTATACCCAAGGGTGCGCGATTCTCCCTCTTGCTCCCAATGTAATTCGGGCCAAACTAGAACCACCTTCCAATTAATTAAAAAACAGCGAAACTAATCATTTCATTAGTATGAACTGAACTGAAATATCTGGATATGAATACTCCTCGATCATGTTGGGTTTAATTAAAATTTTACGTAACGAACTTTTAAAGGAATTTCGAGAGTGGTCTCGAAACTGATCAGATTTTTAGCACACGTTTCCCACACCGCACGACCGCTGGAAATATTCATATCAAAGTATGGAAGTTGTTCACTAGGGAATCTATGTCATAACCAAGGTGAACAATTTTCATCTTTTTACTAATAAAGTAACCATGATTCTTTCTTTCTGAGCAGGTAGGCAGATGGCCGCTTATTTTCTTCTATCCATATATTCACTTTTAGACTAAACTGAAATGGTGTTCTTGTGCCGACCCTTATGTATGGAAGTGAATCATGGAACTGGCAAAAGAAGAATCATAGAATAAATGCAGTAGAAAGGAGATCTCTAAGACGAATGTGTGGCAAATGAAAGTGTTATGAACAAAATAAGGAAAGGGTCATTAAGATGGTTTGGACACATGGAAAGAATGAGTGAAGACAGAATGGTGAAGAAGGTATATGTAAACGGCGTGAACGGAGCTAGAGATAGAGGAAGACCGAGGAAAACGTGACACGATCAAATCAACCTAATATTGAATGTCGGTCACGTGAGGAGTCGGAGAAATCGAAATGCGTGCATGAGAAGATGTATGAATGTAGAGGAAGCGAGAGAAGTATGTCAGGACGGAACAGTGTGGCGTTCCATTCTTCCTGCCTACCCCTCCGGGGAGACGGCGTGATGGTTAGTTAGTTAGTTAGTTAAACTAAACCGACTTTTCATAGCTTATTAACACACCCTGATTATTTTAACGTATTGCTAGCTAGTTTCAAATCTAACCATCGAAGTATACAGTTTTGTATTTTTTCCTTGGTTCCAAAATAGTATGATCCATGCTGGTAGTTATCTAAAGGTTATTACTATTGGAGATATTATAATGTTATCTTTCTCTACAGACCGGACTCAGTCAAGCTCTGGGGTCCATGGACTATGTTTAAATATTCCGACATTCGCCTCATGATGAACACTGGGCAGTGCAGAAGAACGTGTTCGTAAGTTTGTTCGGTAGCATTGTTGTATAGTTTAGTAATTAACATATTTAAAAATCTTAGTAATACAAAACAATTGTATTTTATAATTTATTATTATTATTATTCTTTATCATCATGTGTCATGTCGGGTCCCCCCGATGTCGACTATCACTTGAGAGTGCATGTCCTTGTCTTGTGCAGTTCTAAATAGTGTCTCGACTGTTCCGATCCCAGTCCAGTCACGAATGTTCCGGCGCCAAGAGATCCGTCTTCTCCCCACACCTCGGCGACCCTCTATTTTGCTCATTATGATTATTAGTTTAATTTTTCTCAGTCAGCAGGAACTCTGTCGTCTTCAAGACGAAACATAGGTTTTTGTTCTTAAATAACCTATTCTGATTATCGATTTTCCTAAAATGTCAATTTTAAAACGAGTAAACTTGTAAATACTAGTTCAATCATAGTAAACATAACTTATTAATATACTTACATAATAATAATATAACAATTTTCAATATTAATCGATGAAATCCAGTTTAAAATCTAGAAAATTAAAAATATTTCGAAATATTATTGTTTATATAAAACTTCGTATATTTATAATGAATCACATTCTCGGTATTAAGAGAAACCAAAGGAGACTTTTGCACTTTATGTAATGTAAATAACTTAATTAGCGTGAAGTGTAGAGAGGTCTCTTAATTCGTAGAACATTGTTAAGGGCAATTATTTATCATATTCTAGGATGTAGTTCCAATTACGAAATATTGATTTCATTCAACGTTTCTTTATGAACACATTCGACCAATTACATTAGTTTATTTAGAATTTAAAGGCATAGAACGCAAACTTACAAATAACTTGTTCAATAAATAAAGTTCACTTATACTTTAGTGGATTTTAACTAAATTATACTTGAAAAAAATTCAGTAATTTTTTATATTCATTTTTTAAAATGAACTTCTTCCATTAAGTTTCAAATAACAACGCACCTTGCTACATTTGCAGTCTAAAAGAAGGTTCGATCATAGATCGATCGACCATAGGGACGACTACAATTGCAGCTCATATCATATGTACCTTGTAAATATTTCAACAATAGATCCATACTATAATAGATACTAAATTGTTCATCTTATTATTGTGAACTGAGACTATCTGTCTGGGATGTAAATGTAGCTAGCCCCAATTTTACACAATTTTTTTACTACTACAAATGAAGCCTTCGCACAATGGGGGTTAAAAAGGCAGAATAGAAACAAAGAGATTCGACGAACGGAGTAAGTCGACTAGAAATATGATGTTTAATCACTCTTCTTTGCGAAGTAAAATAAATAATAATTAAGTGCAAAGAAGGTCGGGGTGTATTATAGTTTGAGAGGAGTACTACTTTTATTTATATTACTCAAGTAATGATGTGTGATGGCGCTGTAAATATTAAAGATAAATTACAAATAAGAAAGCATCTGCAGTTTCCGGAGATAAATGGACCAGAAGTACAAAACAATGTAGTTTAATGCATATTAATCCAACATTTCCCCGCAATAGTTATTCTGCATCCTTCCTCTACTAAGGCCATTTCTATTCTAAACAGTTTGGAATTTTCAAAGTTTTCCCCATATCTTTCAATACATCATATTAAAAATTGTAGATTTCTATACATAATGGAGTAATTAGAGATTTTAGGGTTCAATCTTGGGTAGTAAAGTACAAAGAGACGTAGACGTCATATTGTAAATTAAAAAGTTATCGACGTGGTATATATGTGTGTAGCTGTCAGTTATTACGACATATACAGTATTTATTCAAATTTATTCCAAAAATGTCTCCCAGTATCTACCGCCTAGTTTAAGGAAACCTTTGAAATTAAAAAATATATAAAACACTTAAATTGTTTGAATATGGTTATTGGGTGTACGTATAACGGCTTATATCCCAATAACCCGCCGTTGAGCTCGTTGAATTAAAATAAAACACTTTTGTAGAGCACAACATTTGCATTTATGTGTTTCATCTGAGCATCATTGTGCGTAGTTCGACACTTTAGCGAACCACCTAAAATGAACGCCACAATGTGAAAATGGTAGATTGCAGTGCACGACCGACTCTGGAGTGGGCTTCAATGGTATTGGCGGAAACATCCGATTGTGATTTTAAATCTGGGTACATAACACGCGTCACGTGCACCGCTGCACGTCCGCGGCCGTTACACCTGCCAATTGATTACAAAGCCGACATATCCATTTGGCTTTCATTCGAAAATTTATGGATTTATTAGAGGAGAAAAATTCTTCATTTATTTGTGAATACAAATTTACTTGAATTCAGTTTTAAAAAAGAGCATACAAGTTCAAAATTTTAGACATTAATTAGTTAGAACATTGAAAAATATATCAATAACTGAAAGTACTTTTGTGTTCGCTACAGTCGTGACAAAGCTGCTGACGCTGTTCTTCCGTGACCAATAATGGGTGGTTCACTTTGTCTCGAGGGGAAATATCGCGTATTTATGCGCATAATTTGCCTCCCCACGAAACATATTTTCAGAGCGGCGAGCTCAAATTTTGATACATTATTTTACTGCGAAAGCTGAAAACAATTATTTCGCCTTTTATCTATTAAAATTTCACTATCCATTGGCGCCCCGCCAGCTCGAATATACTGTATATCAAAATAATTTTAAACAGAATTTGTTATAATTTAGAAGTTAGTGTAATAAACTGAAAACTTTATTTTTATTTAAACTTATTATTACCACTAGCCGTGGGTTGTTGAAGGCATGGACGTCCCTCCTCTGATGATTTATATAGCGAGCGCGTGAATGGAGTGAGTCAGTTCTTGAGTAAAATGCTCGGCTTCAGCGCTTTCCTCTTTTAGATGAGCTAATTACATTGTACATAATTAAATCTCTTCTTAATGTTTCAAAGATAACTATAAATAAATTCAAGCTATCTCATCTTCCTCTCGGACGAGGAATATTAATTTCTTCTTGTAATCTTGAACACTAGAGCAAATTTTAATTTAGCGTGTTACATATTACATACACGTATAGCGCGTGGCATATGATGGATGGTTCTGGGAGTTAGCCCATATAAATCATTGCTAACTCGTCCTAAAGAAGCGAAGTCAAAACTTTTATTTGAGTGAATGAAACTATCCGACGGATTCACTTCTGATGTCGCCTGAGAAACCGATCACGATGCAAATTGAATTATAGAAAAATATACTTTCTCGAGTATTGTACCTCATATCCGAATTATTATTAAAAATAATCTTCTTCTTCCTCTTTTAATAGATCTGTGGATCTGTTTTTATGGCGTCGAGGTCTTCTGGGACACAGAACTCCAACTGTCTCGCCATCTCTTCGCAGGTCTTCCGGGTTGGCGAGTTCCCATTGGCACTTGTTTGCGGCTGCTTGGGGGAGTCTATCGTCGCTCATTCGTTCTACGTGGTCGCGCCAGAAGCGTCTTCTTTTCCTGCCCCATCCGACAATATCTTCGGTATCGCAGGTCTCACGTATTACTGTGTTTCTGATTCTGTTCCTCAGTGTTTTGCCCAGAATAGCGCGAAGTGGTTTCATTTCGGCGGTTCGTACTAATGCTTTGGTTTTATTTGTGTCAGCCCTCGATTTTATATAATAGAATAAGTCATTATGGGTCTGACACATGTCTTACATATTCGCACTTTGCTTTCCACTCGCATATGCTTGTTTTTCCACAAAAATAATAATAATAATAATATGTATACTTAAAAAATTTATAATTATTATTCAGAAGTGCACTCTGAATATAGTTTAGCAGGCGTTGAAAATCTGAAAAGTTATCGTGTGTACGATGACCCGAGATTTCACACTGAGGTTGTTGACATTATATGTTAGTTGTGTCAACATTTTGGTTAGTTGGAAAAATTTACTCAATGACTGTAGGTTCATCTGATTAAACATGTCCAGTAATATATTTTCGTTTGGTTTGCATGCTGACATCACTGTATTATGACTATAACAATAGTCACAAGATGTTCAATAGTGCACAAGTAGCCAAGTAGTAATATTTCCGTTACCTTGCAGCAGTAGGTTGCCAGTGAATGCGATGCTCAATATTCCTCCAAGACACATTATTACGGGTTCCCTTTGTGAAATTTACATTTCATTATCAACAGAAGAAACAAGAATCGCGTTACCTGATGCAGATATTCAATTTCTGTAGCATTTTGTTTTTCAAGTTCTTGTTCTATGAAAATAAATGCATTTACTTTTAAAAAAATCTAGGATTTAGATGGATTTTGTTTGAGATCTTCTATTTACTGCCCGGGTATTATTTACAACGGAAACATCCCCTGTAGTGACAAAGGATTTCTTTATTTTTTTCCCTTCTTAGCTCCCCCTCGCCTGCCGCTCAGTCCTTGGCAGCCAACTATTGTAGGTATTCTATTTTTATCTCGCAAAACCAAAAAGTCTTATTTTCCTTCATTCGACTGGTTTGAGTATCGCTGAAACTTGATTCTATCTCCATTTCCCTTATTCGTTTACATTAAATAACAATACCATTTTAATGATAGCCCAAATATAACTTAAGTGCATTTGATATTTATGTACAATATATTATAATTATAACATTTTTGGTAAACACAAGGAGTTAATACTTTCAAATCCCGTAATTATTAAATAAATCTGCGTTTTTATACATATTCATTAATATGTTAAAGCTATACATTAATAAACAACAACCCACTGAAGGTTATTCCAATTTATATATATATTTTTATAATTTGTTAAATAAGTAATAATCTTATTTGCTTAATCAAAAAAAAACTGCAATGTACATGTCGTATTAAAATAACTAAACATTACGCTGTTGCCGGTTTTCGTTTTCAGTACGTTTAAAAGATTTTTCTAATTTCCCGTAATAATCGGTACCATCAGACGGGAGGAGAGAAGGGAGAAGGCAGAAGAGGCCTGGCCGGTGGTCAGCCACTGGAAATCCCTTTGTGCCTTTGGGGTCCCTCGCGCGGCAAGTCGGGCCGCGTCGCACAAAGGGGGCGAGGACTGCGAGGACAGCAGCGAGGGAGGAGCGCGAGCGAGCCCCTCCAGGTGAACCGTTCGGAGATAAACACTTTAATACAGTCCTTAGATAGTCTATTTGAAAGCGCTCGAACTGTAATGCGCTACTTAGACAAAATTATAAGTCGCAAGCGCTTTACACTGTGTCCGGGAATTAATAGTACTCCCAAAAGGGAACGGGAAGTTCATTTGATATTTTGACTTATTTATTTATTTACATCTGTAAACTAGATCGCTACAAAATCAGACATTTCATTTTATATTTTCATATCACATTATCGAAAACTTAAATATAAGATAAAAAGGAAAGACGAATGAAAAGGTCTGTGTTTTAGAAGTTTTTTGGAATTTTACGAGAATATCATCTTGATATTTTTCTCATTGCTATGGCGTTATCAAATATAAAAAAACTTCTAGAAAAGAGACGTCTTCATTCGAAATAATGATTTATTTGGAGTTTAACATCGTTTTAAAAAAAACAGTAAATACGATTCATTGTAATTGACTTAAAAAAAATTGAATTGAACATCACAGACAATTCAAATCATATATACAACAGTGCTTACAATGATTTAAATTTGAATGAAATATTTCTTGCAAACAGGGATTTTATTTAAGCAGTCAACTTGTCGATTTAAACAGTCCATGTACATAAATTTTATTTTATATCGATAAAAAAAATTGTCTACTTAGCATATGATGTCGATTCATTACCTTTATGGTACCAATAAATTTGGAACATCGTAACGGCGATAAGACCTTCGTACGTTACAAAAATAAGGTCATGTGTACATGTATACCTATATTTATTTTAGTCAGCTTCCGCCGTGTCGCGCTTTCCTATCCGCTCTATTATCGCGATGGCGAGTGTACTCGTATGCTGACTTTATTGGCGGAACCAAAACCCTCGGAGCAACTCGGTTCGCTTCTCTTGGCAATTCGTATCCATAAAAACACTAGAGGTTGTTCACAAGCTCGCGCCGATGCTACACACTTCCGAAAGGGCCGGCTGTAAGATGAAAACACATTTATGATTCTCGATTCATCTATAGAAATGTTTTTCCTTAAATGACGACAAATGCTTTCGGGAATCATTGTTTCTTAATGAAATGAAACTCCGTCTTAAAATGACATCACGTTGTGAATATTTTATATCGGCATATATTGTAAATATTATAATAAAAATATATTTTCTTAATTAATTACTCTGTATTACTATTAAATAAGAGTTTATTTTGTCGCCGGTTAAACGCGCAAATTACCAAAAATATTATAATTATTTCATTTTCTCATTTCAACCGCTCCTTTAAGCAGCTCGTAAAGTATTTGATATTATTCTTCATCTTCTTCTTAAACTGGTTGAAGTCCACTAGGGCGTTCACTTGTTTGCGCAGAATTTGCTGCCTCTCGCGATATGGATTCCCAGCTATCTTTCCATCTCTTCGGGGGTCTTCCAGACATTCTCCTTCCCTCTGGTTTCCTATGTAGGGCAAAGTGCGGCAATCTTTGGGTGTCCATTCTTTCTACATCATATATGAAGTATAAAATGGAAAACCAAAAACGTTTTATTCAAGGTTGATAGACCGATAGTGTAAAACTTAATTATTCATATTTTTCTTCTTCTTCAGCCAATTCTCGTTCACTCCTAGAAAATGGCCTCCTCCACTTGCGTCCTCGCTACTCTTGTGAAGATGACTTCCAGGTTACACCGACGTGTCGGTTCACATAGTTACACAATAAAACGAATTTAAATCAGACTGCATGGAGCAGTTTTTTTTAAACTCTTTGAATATTTTCATTATTCCCCCCAAATGCAAGCTATCGCTCTGTATTCTCGCATTGCACAACGGAAGGAAGGGGGTAAGTAAGCTCGAACGTTTTAAATAAATCGTTCATGAAACAGGACACTCGGAATGATTGTGTTTCAAACACACCTCTTGACATTTCCGTCGGGAATAAAAATTATCTCCCTCGTTCTTAATTCCGGGCCACCCGAGACTATGTGCGAATGGAGTTACAATTATTTAGGCTCATTCGTGCATTATGGCTTATTTTTAGCGCGGTATTGCCTATAAGCTCTAGTCTAGGAACGGAATTGTTCATTAGGTGTAACATAATTCAATCTTAATTATGAATTTTATTTATCTATGAAAAATACCAACATTCGCCATAACATATGTGAATCTACACTCCAAATTAAATCAAAAACATGATTACTTCTTTACAATAATCAAATTAAATTAAATTTGATAATCATCATCTTCTTCGTGTCAAAGGCGAGCTAGAATCAGAGGAATAGCCCTAAATGACATCCCTTCTGTTCCTTCGCAACTGTAGTGGAAGGTTTGGTCGACTTGTGTCGTTTCCATGGACATCTTCCCTTAAATTTGATAATAACAATATATAATATGGAAGGAAAATTAAACTTTCTGTATATTTTATTGCCAACAAAATAATATATTATACATTACCCGTTTCGTATATATCAGGTGTACCATATATCCATCTTCAGGTGTTACTATTACTGATATAGTTTTACCTGAAGGTGGAGTACATCTACAAAACATGCAGTGTATATTATTTTAATTGTAATAAAATTTCGTTTTATATACGAGTAGAGTAAAATTTTCCTTCGAAATAAATTCCACAGTGGTATAGAGACAATATGTAATAACTATTAGTTTATTGATGTTTTTATTTAACCCTAGAAAGATAATCATATTGTGTAGTACGGAAAAGATAGTCATGCGTAAAATTGACGCATGTGTTTTAATTAGCTGCAGATCGAGGTTTATTAATTTATTTCAATAATTTTTTTGTGATTATTTATTTACACATATATAAGAATAATTTATTTATTTAAAAAAAAAAAAAACTTTAAACTTCTTCTATAAATCAATGAAATTCTTTAACACTTACTCTTTCATACGAAAACTTATTTTTTACTACAATAATCAGTCTTTTTTTAGTACAAAAGCAACAATTAGCATATCTTATATATGTATATATTAGGAACACATAGTTATATAAAAATCAGTTACAAACAGCTTTGGCACATATCAACGTTATGTTCACAACATTTTTTTTTTTACTTTTTTTGCAGGACGCATTTGCCTTTCGCCTTATTTTAGAAGGGCAAAACGAACAATAAATACGTTTTTTTGCTACTGGCTTATCGGTATTGTTTTCCGATGTACCAGGTACTTTATTTGGCATCCTATTAAAGATATTATCTCGCAAATATCTCTTCAAAGTAGGTGCTTCTAAACGTCTACGCATAAACGAAGAAGACAGACCCAAGCTAAGATTTTTCACAATTTTTTTGCGACTTAGAGGCTTTTCTCCTTTGTTGTTAACATTGTGGCTGTAAATTATATATGCGTTTATACAGGCAATGTTTATCATTCCATACAAGAAAGCCATTGGCCATCTATTCGTCTTCCTACTCTTTTGTTTGATTATAATACATAATTGCCCGTCTAAGATTACACTTCTACTTGGCGTTGGCTGTTCTCCTTGTACCTCATCAATAAAAGCTTCTTCTGTGTCGCTCTGGGCGTCATCTTCACTTTCGTGGTCCGCTACTTCACTATCGGTATCCTCACCGGGAAGCTCGTCATCATTTTGCATAAGAGTGGCCAGGATATGGTCTTCGTCCAAGTTCCTACTCCCCATTCAATTATATTTTTACCTAAATATCTATAAAAAGAAAATTATAATATAAGTTATGGTATAAAATACTTACAGATACATAAAATAATAAAACTATCATTATAAGTCAAAATCATCAAAGTCACGTAAAAGATAATCATGCGTAATTTTGACTCACGCGTTCGTTATATTTCAAAATCGGTGACACTTACCTTATCGACATGTACCCCACACGGCAGCTCTCAGCGACGAATGAGATGTCTTAAACGCACAGCTATGGATTCACGCGATTTAGAAAGAGAGAGCAATATTTCGCAAACGCATGCGTAAATTTTACGCAGACTATCTTTCTAGGGTTAAACAGAATTGTTCTATATAAAAATGTAAATAAGGATTAAATTATATTTTTGTATATTCAATTCTAGGGATTGGTTTGCAGCAAAGTGTAATGTTTTTGCTGGTTTTTGGGATGTCACTTGGGCCTTTAATATGTAAGTTTTCCGATGCTTTCCACATTTTTGTGTATAACATGATTACATATTTAAATTTTAAAGTTTTTTTTGACAATGCGTAGGTACTCTGTGTTTTTATAATTAATGTATCGTGTAGAATAATTGATGTTCGTTTAGGTCATATTGCTCTGTAAATTCAAAATATCTATGTGGAAGATTCTAAATTAGTTCTAAAGTGTAGTACAATACTTCAATAGTATACCTGTACAGTGTACATATATGAATACTTATACTTTTTAACTTCTTCAGTATTACATATGTTTTGATTTCTGAAAGGCTTACTTCTAATATGTATAGGTATGACCTTATTTGCGATGTGTATAGTCTTAAAGTTATTATTAGAATTTAAGTTAAGAGTAATATCGAGAAAATATCTATTTCTGTATATAAACAACTTAATAATACTAAAATGCGTAGGTTGACAAGGCCCAAAATAGTTAGGCTCATGTAGATACGAAACTAAAGTAATGTTGTTGATATAGGTATGTTATATAGTAGGAATAGTCGGTGAAGAGTGTGTAGCAGTTAACATAAGATGGGTATTGCGAGTATTAGCGTCCCGCACCGCGCCGCGCCTCGCAGGTAGGTACCAGGAGGGCCTACTGTAAACCAGAACTGTATACGTATATCTAAAGGCCATCGACCCGCGGATGAATTCGCGAACGATTCCAGCGGAACATCGCGGATGCCTCTCCATTAGCCTCCATAGGTACACCGTACGTGCAATCTCTCGAAATCTGTAATAACTACTTTCATTATTATTCGGTGTTTTCTGATTCGTCCCATATTATAGTGCCGAGCACCTCAATATCTAATTTAATCTCATTTTATGCATGATGATCACTTCAGTTAAACACATTAGATACGTTTTAATTGTAAATATTGTATGGCCAAGTGATTATCGTTCTCAATTGAATCGTGACTCAATTGAATACATTCGCATTGATATCGCAATAAACGGTTCGTTAAATTATTGCAATACGCAGACGTATTTCGCACAGATAACCTCAGCGACTCGACTGTCGGTAAAGGCGTGCGAATAGTGTGCGCCAAATAATAGGGCAAATAGTTCGGCTCTTCGCCTCTAGGTAGCGCAAGTGGTACCGAAATGAAATCGTGTTTACGGTACCTACTAGAGATACGCCAAATTTAAATGGGAAGTCATTATTTTAAACTCTTCATATTAAGATATTAGATCTCCGCATATTCTTCTTAATAGATTTTAATGTTCCGGCCGGCCAGATGAATTAGATAACAGTTTCAAATAATAGTCCGAACAGTAACCGATCCATATTAAATTGCACATCACTTCATATCGCGAATCATTTAAGCACGCTCTCGATATTCGGTTCTGAGCAAAACTAAATCCACGCTCTTTTATTACTCGCATCTGTGTCGGCGGGGGGCTTTAGCCTCACTACATTAATTACACAAATTAATTCGTTTTCAAAATTTTCCTTCGAATTTACTCTACTTTCTGTTGTGAGTTCATATTTGAGTCAATTTATTTAATAGTAGAAAACGCTTGTACAGGTAATCATATTAAAATGTAAAAAAAAATCAAATAAACTTGTTTTATTTCATTTCTAAACGATTTTAGAAGACCTAACTTTTTTTAAATTTGGTAAAATCTCCTCCATTTAAAATTTTTCCTATTTGTACTAATATTTTATCTTCTGGTTCCATCCAAATGTTCAAACGAAAGCATCTTTCAGGCTGGACCACAAATGATTCAAATATACCAATCTCTCTGATAATTTTCTTTATAGAATTGTGAGATTTTAAAAACAGTACAACATGTTTATCATTTGCAAAATTGAATAATTTATGAAAGAATAATCACCACAAACAAATGGCTCTAGTAACACATGCTTTTGAATGTAGTGTTTTTTTTACTATCTAATGCAAGTTAATAAACTATATCATTAATTATCTTTGCTTATTGGATATGAACGCTTAAGACATTTTAAAAAGTTAATTGAGCTGTCTGGAGCATAACATGTCAGGAGGTGAATATGTAGTTCGTGGTCGTGATTAAAAAGTGTTGTGCAGGAATGAAATCTCATAATACGCAGGTTTTTGCACGCAATTAAAACAAAATTAAAAAAAGAGACGCGGCAACGCTGCATACAAGCAGCCGAATTGGGTGAAAGTGTCTAGCTCAGGAGGGCTCAACCCGTGGCCGTGGTCTCAAATCTAACAACATCTTTTGATACACCATAACAATCACCCTCAAATTAAAAAATAACAGTATTTTTCTTGTATTGTAATATTATATAATCCCTTTCGACAGCTGAGAATGCCAATTTAAAATATTTAAAAGATTATTTAAATTAACTAACTAATCATCACGTCGTCTCCAAAACAGGTAGGCAGAAATAATGGGCACTCACATTGTTCTATCCTGATATACTTCTCTTGATTCCTCTACATTCATACACCATCTCATGTACGCACATCGATTTCTCCTATTCGTCATGTGGCGTGGCTGATATTTAAATTATAATAGATTTGATCGTGACATGTATTATTCGGTCTTTTTATATTACTTTTTTTCCGTTTACGTCGTTAACATATAATTTATTTATCATTCTTTCATTTCATGTGCAAAATCATGGTAATGGCCCTTTCATTATTTTGTTCATAACATTTTCATTCGCACTGCATTCACTTCTTATATTTACAGTTGACACTCATTCATATACAGATTTATCATGCATTATTCTAAGATATATAATTTCTACTGCTTTGTTATACTTACATCCTTATTTCCAATTCCGTGCTTCACTTTTATGCGTACGTTTCTGGATAGACTTTGCATTCGTCTAAGAGATATAATTTCTACTGCATTTATTCTACTTTCACCCTTCGTTTGCAACATTCCATGCTCCACTTCATATAAAACAAACAATCGGTGAACAAAGTTTGTCATAATCTGTATACGTATTTTTTTGGATACGTAAAAGTACGTGTCAGTAAGGTGTGAAAGGAGTCAAATCTTAAAGACGTCCCGGTGCGGTAGGTAGACGTGAAACTCGGCGCGGTCCGGTTGAGCGCCCCCGCACTTTTCGGCCGTCCGATGAGCCAGACGCTAGACGGCCAAAAGGCCAAGTAACGGCCGCCTTCGTCTGTTTATTCGCTAAATTTTTGGCCTTGTCTAGTCGCGCCTAACATCTGCGGGAGGGTACCTATTCGCTCACTCCGTAGGTACATACCTAACCTACACACGCACGGACACACACACACACGCCAAGTACTCACGACCGAAGGTACTCAGTTTCTGCGCGCAAAATTACCCTTTCGTGTAATTCGATCTCAATTTAAGTTATTTTTTATTAAACATTTTACGATTTTATTATTAAATTTTACATTACAAATTAAATTGCTATATACTGTTATATTTTATCTCGTAAATTGAAGTCGACAAAAAAATACATACTCTTTTACAAATATGGGATGCTGAATGAAAATAGTGTAAAGTGATCTCACAGACATCAATAATTCACATATAACGAAAATTGTCGAAATGTGCGGAAAAACAAGGTATGATACCTTGACCTTATATAGAAGTAAGAGAGGAATGTAAGGTGGATAAATGCGTCATAAATAAAATTAAGAAAGCGTTACTCAAAAGGTTTGGACGTATGGAACGAATGGATGAGAGAAGAATGGTTACAATTATATATAATATAAGAGCTGTGTAAATGGAGAGTTATGTCAGGATAAAACAGTATGGTGGTCCATCTTCTATGCCCACCTCTCCTGGGCGTGATGTTTAGTAAGTCAGTTAAAAAGATTTCACATTAATAAAAGCTTATGGTTTCGTTAAATATTAATACATATTTATTGTAATATATTTGTATTATAATATATTTGCAATTACATTATCAACATTTTCAGCGAAATGAAAAAATAACTCAAACAATGGAGAATAAAAAAAAATTACCGGGTTTGTTCACCTGGTACAAATAATATATTTTTTCTTCTTCTTATTCTTCTTAGCCTTGTGGCCTGTTCCTAAAACGAATGGACTCTCAGCTGTTCGTTCATCTCTTTGGTGGTCTGCTCTGGAGTCGTCTGCCTTGGGATTGGCCGTGCACACCATGAGAGGGAGCTGGATGGATCTATTCTCCTCACGTGTGTAATCCAATATCTTCTACTTTGCCTTCCTCTCCTAACGACATCTTCCTATTATTAATTTATTTTAGGGAGATAAAATCATTTTTTTCGAATTATGTATTAAGCATTTAATACTGCACGTAAGATTAATTTTGATAAATATTGAATATATTTTATTTAGTCTTTAAAATACACATTTTATTTTAGTCTACAACCATCTAAAATGAACATTATGTGTTAAAATATTTTTATTTTGTTATTTTATTTTATTTTATATCATTGTATTTTATACGATTTGTTTTAGATTTATTTTGCGGATGTTAGACGATCGAAGTGTGCGTGGGAGATGCCTGTTGGTGGCGATGAGGTTCGCAACCCATCACACCGCGTCTCCCGCGGAGCGAAAAGAGAAGGATGGAGTGCCGCACGGTTAAAGTGTGGCAGTCCATTGTTTCTGCCTACCCTTTCGGGGAGACGGCGTGATGGTTGGTTGGTTGGAGATAAAATCTTTTTTGCTAAATTAAAATCGAGTTCTAAAGGGTTAAGTACTCACACAGACGTACACGCACACACAGCCACCTCGAGAGATTAGTATTAGGTAGTGGTACAGTCTCCGCACGGCGGGCGCAATGCCTTCCGAATTGGCGGGCGAGGAAATAATGAACGCAGCCACCGCGCTCTGGCGGCAGAGAAGGGCACTGCTGCGACGGTTCTGGAATCGGACTGCGATCATCGTCCATCCATTTTCATACGGATTTTTTTCAGATTTAAAACGCCAATCCCTCATTTACTAATATCAAAATATTAGAAGATAATATTTAATTATTATAAGGTTCTCTAATGTTTTACTAAAATCTCTAAAATTATGATGTTATAACATAGAAAAGCAATGACACGCTTATAAGACGTAGGCAGAAAACGCTAGTTTATGATTTATTCACAACCTTCATAGATTCATATATCGGTGTTAATGCTAAAACATATTTCCTTATTTTGCTTTCCATATTTTTCATAAACAAATTTATGTTCAGCTAAAAATTACGTGGTTTTTGTCTTTACTATTTTTAATTTCATTTCAGCAAGCACATATTATTTAGTAATGTCAGATTAAATAAAAATCCCTGTGATTATAAACAACAGTTTTTAGTGTTACTGTAATATTATTCCTTACATTTTAATTCAGATGGTAAATTAATATATAAAGACAAGAGATGGCGCTAGGTGTCACGGTGCACACCTCACAACATCCACAACGGTATAATAATGTATAATAAATAACGGAAATTAATAACCATATTCGGCATTAAATCTGGATAAATTGTGTTCAGGATCGGAATACATGTTCGGTTTTGTTATTATAATGTTGTAGACGAAACAGCTAACTCCCAAGGGATACACACCACGAGACGTAACATTTGTTCTTTCGTCGGGATTGTATTATAACATATGTTGATGGATTGTCCATCGCCTTGGCCCGTTGGCTACTACTCTAGAAATACACCGGACGTATCACAGAACTTATTCAAAATATTTATTTAAATACAACTAAAATAAATACCATATTGGCTGCCATAAGAATTTTTAACAACAGTTTTTATCAGACGAAACTCTTAAGGCGGTTTCTTTTCTCTCGCATACGGATGTAATACGTTATGACAATCTTCTTTTATCTGACCAATTTTCATAAATATTTTTTACTGTTTAAACTTTTTGCATTTTATAAACTGCCACAATAATCCAAATCGTATTTTTATGTGGTGTGTTGAATTTTTGTGTAATTGACCGTTCATAGCGTTACGTCCTGTATATCCCATCTAAAAATATTCAAACAATACTAAAATGAATTCGATGGAAACGATTTATTTTTCCTGCGTGAGAATGATGTAAAATAGAACGGATATTCAAAGTATTTTCAATCGGTAATGAATATCGGGATAGCACGTGTTATTGGGTGCATCTTCTAACCGTGCGATGTGTACTTGCCATTAGTCTGATGTCCATTACGATTATTGAATTTGCATTTACAGATGGTTATATTACTTATTACAAGCAGTGAAATGTTTACAGTGTTTTAAGAGCTCCCTTTGATTAAGTGCTTGATTCTAGAAAATATTGCTTCGCTCACTCAAATGCTTGCAATAATAATAAATTAGAGTACAGGTAGTTATATATTATATTTCATCTGTATATAAATAATATATAACTTAAAAACTACTAGTGCAATGGTATATTAAAAATTGTAACTCCGCTCTTCCCGTTACTCGGGGTGATTTTTAAAACATTTAAAGTCAGGTGTTTCGCTGGTTGGAATCTTCTTCATATCCCTTTGTACATTCGTGATTTGGGGTCTTCCTGTCCTCTCTTTCTATTAGCTACGAAAATCCTCTTTTTACGACATCGTCGTGGAGTTGTCTAATAATTTTACTTCCTATCGGAGCCTTGATTCTGATAATTGTTCGGTTATGGGTTCAACCTTGAATCGTCCCCCCAAGCATTATTGTTACTGTATTGTTGCTAATACATAATTAATAAATAAATATTTCTCGTTTATGTGTATATTTCACCTCTAAAAGGCTTCCGAATTTTGCCTTAAACCTCTCGTGAATTCGTCATTATATCGTCGTATTAGAAACATATATTATGGCTCGGGGAACAGTGTCTCGGTAGCCCAATGTCGTCTCTGCTAGATCTTAGTGCACGGGGCATTAGGTATCATTCAAAACTGTCTGAGATATGTATTAGTTCTCATATATTGTATAATAATATGTGTAAGGTGTTCTAATCGTAATTTTTCACCACAAAATAATAGGTATTGGTAATAATATAATCTATAAGATTGTACAGGTCGATAATTTATGGAGTGGAATAACATGTAAATATGTACATTTGAGTCAAAGCTTTTTGTGATACAAAGTAGAAACATTAAAATAGTAAGAATACTATATTATGCTAAATAACATTTCTTATTCTATCACTATAATAACTAGGTATACCCGCTAAAATAATAATCTATAATATACACTTTGCAGAAACTTATTAATGGAATAATACATGTATTGTTTAGGATTAAATCTAGACTAACTTTTATTTAGGGTGTGTTGTATTATTGTATATACTTTAATTATTTTAGTATCTATATTAGCTCTCGATAAACGCTTTCAAACATATATTTCACTAAATACAATATTTTGGCAAAATTGGCTTCACCGATTTAAAATGACAATTAGAACATAAGAGTTTGTATGTACGAGTATGTTAGATACCCAAAGCCGAAAAGACTTCTCTTTATCGCCAATGCACGTTTACCGTTCTTCTCAATCACGCTTATAGGTTCTTAGTACTTTTAACATACGTTTGGAAGGAGAGCGCCGTGGATAATCCTTTGGTAATTAATAATTGATCCTACGCCTCAGTGCGACAAATATCTGAAGGTAGAACATTTGAAATGCGCATATTTGATGTGATTGGCGCATCCGGTGGGTTGTGGTTCCACTAGTGTAGAAAATTGACATTTTTAAAAGTAATTTTTGTATCAGCAGTAAAAGCCACGCGGCCTGACAACTGATAAATCATTGCAGGGGGTGGGGGGAGGGGACACATTTTGGGAACCATCTGACTGAACGAAAATATTTATGACGGAATTTTTGAACATTCATCGAAGTGAATGACAGTCGGAGCTGAATTATATAGAGGCTGTCATGTCCCCGCCTGCAGCGGACTCTATAAAAATAATCCGAATGCTTTAGTAGTATTACCTTTTCGAGAGCGAGTATTTAGTGCAGATTTCAAAAAATGATAATTTAAATACTATCGATGTTTTATAGATTACACTGAGGGAAGCCCTTGCAAAATTCAAAATTTGTTCAGTTTTTTAAATAACAAAATATTGGCTCAGGAATTGTAGAGGAATCATTTCACGGGGGCCGACATTACTTTAAATGGGAAATTGCAGAGAATAATGAATATTTTTCGTCTTCATGTGCCTTTTCGGGTCCCCCCAACGTTGGCACCATCACCTCGGCGAAACCGTCCCTGTCCTGTGCCGCTCGGAACAGCTCCTGCACACTTCGGATGCTGGTCCACTCCCTCACGTTTCGCAGCCAGGACATTTGTCTACTACCGGGCCCTCGGCGTCACTCAACTTTCCCCTCCAATTTCAGTTGAAGAAGGTGGTACTTTTCCCCACGCAGTATATGAATAATCCGAGTATTAGCGATAAGGTGGCAATAATCTACCTTATAAACGCCCAATTATTAAGTAAGCTTGTTAGAACCAATTCACGTAAAAATATTTATAGAACCATTTCTTGTCAAAATTTTATTCATTAAAAGCTTTTATCAAAACTACCGAATGATATCCTAAAATATTTTTACGTTTACTCAGCTTAAGTTTAGATAAAGTTAAAATAAAATAATCACCTAAATATGGGAATGGTGCGTCTGTTTCAATATTGTGTTCTTTGAAGGTACATGCGAGTATGCAGGTAACATCATTGGTTTTCATTACTTGTCGCGAGGTTTGTTTTGATTACGGATGTGTAAAATCACATGTCTATGTGTAGGCTTAGAAAATATTTAACGCTCGTTAAAATGTTATTTAAATGACGTAATGTCGTGGTAAAATCGTAATATAGTGAAGATAGTTCATAAAATAGCAAATTTCAAATAGTCGGTTGGTTTTAGTCTGATTACGATGGAACTCGCATAATGTAAGTGAGCTCTCATGAAAATTCGAATACTGTATTGTGTGCGAAAATATTCATTCTACGATATTGTGTTTGAACTATTGTGTTGTTCATGTTTTTAATGAATTTCTGTAATTTATTTTCTATTGCAAAAGCGTATTGTTTGTTATAACTATTTTTACTCCATATTTGTCACAAATGCTAAAAAAAATGTATTTATGCGATTACATTAATGATTTCAGATAAACAAAAGGTGTGAAATTATTGTATATTATTCTTCATTTTCATGCTGAAATATTATGTAATTAACAATAATCAGTTGGGATATTTTTAAGAATATTATATATTGTAGTATAATATTTCGAGTATAACTATTATAACATATTATATTATTTATAGAGTTTGATTGCTTCCATATTTTCTTAGGTTAACTTACTTCTATCTTTTGTAGTTTTTTAATAATCTTTAAAATTCAACGTAAATAAAAATGAATATATAAAAAATATACGTAACTTAAAAATTTTACAACTATCAAAATTTTCAATAATAGTAAAAAAATTGTACGATTACATATCAATATAAGAATCTCTAAGGTTTATTAAAATAATCAAATTCAGGTTTAAATTATCAAAAATAAATATAAAAAAAACAGTTTTAAATGTAGTATCTGTCCATAATAAATCATCAAAAGAAAGTGTGCGTTTTATTTACAAAAAATAACACTTCTTTTTTACTGAATTCCATGCATCTATCTGGATTTGGAGAGGGGGGAAATACACAGTTTTTACAATATTGGGCGATAAAAAACTACGAATAATAGTCTTGTTGGTGTTTAACTAGGTATATTCACTGAATTTAGCTTTACATTTTAAAGTTGATTAATACCTGAAGCCTCTGATAACCTGGATTTTTATAAAAAAATATAGCCTCTTAAATACATATGAGTAATTTAAACTCAGTATTATTATTAGCTTTCTTAAATGAAATAATCGGCAATATTTTGGAAGATTTGACTAGATGTTTGCTGGATGCGATGACGACTCAAAGAAGTAAACTATCTTAGACTGGGCAAAAGATTTGCACAACAAAGAGCCCTACAGAAAATAATGAAATATTTATTGGCTTATAACTCGGCGTGTAAATAATTTAAGTTGAGCCGAATGAACCGAGAAATCACAAATCAACCGGGCAGAGCTGATAAAGGAATTGAAAATGAAGCCGACAGATCGAAACCAACGACCGCACGAATGGCAGAAATGTGACATTACGCACACTAATGCGCGGAATATAATTTGAGCCCTCAATGGGCAGACCGATATGTATTGGATTCACGAGTTGAAAATATCCCGAGCGGGGGATGCTGTTACTCAACACATATTAGTTAACCGGATTAAAGTGTCGCTCAAAGCTGTCACTGGACGGTAAATAATCGCAAATATAAATTGCAAACAGCAAACATCATAATCGGTCCCCTAACCGCGGTTATTTTGTCACAATCTGCGATATTCTCTCAATCGACTCTGGAGCGGCCATATTGGACACAGTCCTAAATGGTTATTAATGTGCGGCAGTTTCCACTTTTGGAAACTCATAATATTACCTATTTAATCTCCGCCATGCAGCCGGAGCATGTGATGGATGCTCCCCCGTCCCCGTCCCTCCCGCTTTTCAAAATAAATATTACGATATTTGCGCATGCAATCGTTCAAGTTGACGTTTGTTCAGATAGTAAAAAAAATCCGTTAATCAAAGTTTGTGTAAAATAAACAAAATTAGAAAAAGCTATAAGAAAAAAAAAATCTCTCTTGAAGAATAAGTGCATTGTAATCTTCGTGGATGTAAATTGTTCATTGCATCAAAAATAAATTTCATTAATATATTTTGTGGACGTTTGGTTTTACAATAACATTTGGACATTTTTCTTTGTTTGAAAACTATTAAACACTTTAAATAGATATAACCGTAGCAACGTTGACGAGTATTTCAAATATCAATTGACATTTTAATCAATTTCAATCGAAATTTAAAAAATGTGCACATTTTAACAAAATTGGAAATAGAAAACCCCACATTATTTACTACAGCCTTTTTTAAAATTGTGCGTTGAAAACATTGTGTCACAATGTGATTGTGGCAATGTAGTGTTGTAAAAATACAAAGTTTAATTCTATTTATTCAAATACGAATCCACACAATGTAAAGCGACTTCACTGGGCCACTGGAAAAGGCAGAAATGCGAATGTTTAGGTGGTTCGCTGGCGTATCGCTGAGAGATAAAATAAAAAGTTCACGCATTTGCGGTAGTCTGGGACTCACGGATATAAATAGTAAGCTAGAAAAAAGGCAGATAAGATGGTACGGGCATATAAAACGGAGACCACCAGACCACACAGTCAACAGAGTTCTGTCTGTGAATCTTCCTCGTCAACCATCCAGAAGAAGACCCAGAGAAGGCTTGAGTGAGGGTGATACTCAGAACCGTGCGAGATATAGCCTGAGATCGAGAAGAACCGACCCCGACAGTCAATACAGACGATGAGTTGGGATAGCGCCAGGAAGAAGAAGATTCAAATACGAATCCACAAAAAAAGTGTGGACGGATATAGAAAAAATACTCAATTTATTTCATATGAAATAATATTTAACAATGATTATTTACAGAAAAACAAATTACTTTAATGACTTTACATATAAAAAAAGTCCACAAAAGTACCGAAAAAACTTTAACAAAGTTTAATCATGATGCACAGACTTGATATATTAGAAAGAGGTTTGTGTTATCCGCAATTAGATAATCCTAAATAAACACAGGCACATACACTCGTAATACATTCGCGACGTTAATTAATCAAAGTTGGTGAGAAAATCATAGGTCGAGTGTCGAGCGCCTCGCTTGCCTGGGTGTAAATGTTTAACGCAAGTTCATCTGCGAACCAAAGCTCGGGATGATGGGAAGCTGAGTGAAGTGTAAATCATCCTGATCTCCCCCGCCCCTCCACACCGGCCCCTAACTCCTACACGTTAATTGCAGGAGGGGGTAGCTCATGTCTCACCTAGTAACTTCGCAATTCCTGTTCCTGGAGCAGTCATTACCGCACACCAGATTAGCGGTGGAAATAGTATTGCGGCATATATAATACTATTTAAATCATTACTATAACAATAAGTGGGTTAGCATACCGACAATTATTATATATTGGTTTCAAATGTTTGACTTGTCCAGTATTAAAAATATATTTATAAAAGAAAAATCAATTAAAAATCTATCATATTATAAACATCCCAGGAGAATTTAAAAAAATACTTTTCGAAATTGCCATGTTTTTGTATGATAAGTGAAACAGTTGATGTCATCGAAAAATATAACTAAAACATTGTCTCCAGGTAAATTTGATTGTGAATACAATTATAACATTTAAATTCATGTTTACATTAAAATTTGTTAAAAATATGTCACTAAAATCGTGTAAATTAAAATTCCAACAGTTCAGACCGAGTCCTCTGAAGAGGTATTTATACCCTACAGTAAACGGGTAATCATACTATTCCTGCAGACAACGAGTTAAGATAATCACTTTCCCAGCAATGTAAAGCCGATATAAATTAAATTTTCAATGATACTCGAAACTGTTTACAAAAGAGAAATATACCAATTTGAGTGGACTTCATTTTGCTATCAATTTTACTTGTTATAAAACCAACATTTAAATAGTATGACTTTTCTAAATTAAGATTAACTATAGAAAGAAAAACTAATATTAAAAAGATAAATAAAACTTTTATAAACAGTATTATTATTTTGAAATATAAATTAGAATTATTTTTAAAACAAGAACTAAAATAGTTATAATAATACCTGATTATTTTATAAATGGTCAGAAAGTAATCAGGCAAGAAAATATCTTTAGAAACAGTTGCGCCCTTGAGTTGATGACATCACAAAAAAGGTGCTTTAAGTGTATTCTTATTATATTTTGATGATGTAAATATTTATATGTTAAGACTTCCAATACAGACAAATATTACATTTCATGTAACATATGAACTCGTGGAGATAGTGCTCATACATACACACACAGAGTAATTGCCGCGTTGATAGAGAGAGTTTTATCTTCAATATTCACTCTCTGATCAAACACACACACACACACACACACACACACACACACACACACAAACTCACACACACAAGTCAATATTGGGATTTACTTAGTCGCTGATGGACAATACTCCGGAATAAGGTCACCGTGGTCGCGTACTGGACACTTCTGGAGGATAATGTCAATTTAAAAAATATGTTTCAAACAGTTAATCAAATATCGGCTATTTAGTTTATAGCTAAGTATGATTTTAATTTCAAATATAATATTAAAAAATAATTTGTACAGAAATATATATTTTTTGAATTTTTTAGAAAGTATATTTAATTAAATCCATTGATTTTACTCAAATCTCTTGATGGGAGTTCATTTGAAATAATAATTAAATGAAACGATGTTAATAAGAACTACTTCTACTCTGTCGTCGACGCCAGTGAGCGCGGCGAAACCGGTCGCAGTCCAAATAAAGACAAAAATGGAAGTATTTCTTAAAAAATATTGTTCCATTTAGTTATTACTATATTTATTTTATATTTGCCCAAAACTCTAAAAATATTAATAAGTAAGTTTAAGTATGTTAATTTCATTAAAATAATTAAAAAGAAATAAAAAAAACGGACACGTAGAAATGATTATTTATATATATTTTAGATTGACTTATTTTCTAATATTGTATATTAGGTAAAAAGTATGATACAAACGTTGATTGCATATGTTGAAAATGTACTATATATGTGGGGCTATTGGGAAATTTCGTATTACAATTGTACGGAATTGCATATAATTGACGTGAATACGCGTTGAGTGTTTTCAGAATGTTTGCGACTAGCGGCGAAATTAGCGCGACTTGTCCCTACCGCCCCCTCCAAGTACTCGTGCGAGTACCCCCCCAAGTACAGCGCCCCGCGCGTCCAGCGGCGCCCATCCGGCCCACGAGGGGGCGCTATTCTCTGATGGCGCGGACGTCGCGACGTCTGAAAATGAAAGCTTTCACAAGGTAGGTGCCTTTCAGCTAACTTTGTAAACAATGATTAAAGAAGTTAGAGAAATTGCGTGTTGATATAATACAATTTTTTTATGTTTGCGGCGTCAAAGGAATTTAAATTTATAGATGTAAAATAATAAAACACTTTATATTTAACCAATAAGTTATTGTATAATAAAATTAGAATTAATCACTTTTATACAACGTTATAAAAGTGTTTAATTCTTATTTAAAATATGTCAAATTACCAAGTAATAGCTTCTTTTCAAAGTTTATTATATAATAATTGAAGTCAACTAGTTTCGCTTGTACCAAAGCTTTACAAGGGAGATATAATTACATATAATATTATATAAAATTACATTAAAAGGAATTTGTCGAACATAATGTATTTATATATATATACGTATATTTTTATACAAATTAGCTAAGGGTAGAAAAAACCCACCTCCTTCGACTGATATTAATGGGTAAAATGGAGGGACGTCGGAGAGTTGGCAGAAGACAGCTATTTTGGGTGCGGAACATTAAAGATTGGACAGGAATTACAAGAGCTTAGAACTTTTTCCAAGTGGCGCAGGACAGAGATGCCTTTGCTGCAGTGATCGCCTACGTTGGGGGATCTGACATGGCACCGAAGGTAATTTTACAAGTCATTAATATTTTTAATTTCCTGTTATCAAAAAATATTTTTGTTTCTTCTTCTTTTAGTGTCATGTCAGGTTCTCCCGCCGTTGACTATCACTAGATATTAGGCGTCTCTGTCACTGGAATGGCCCCATTTTTGTATAAGCAGTTTAATTTGAAGTCAGAAGATAATGACTATGGTTTGAATGACGTATATTTTGACGGCTCCACTACCAGCGCCTTCCCCTGCCCCAGATGCCCCAGATTGTGTGGGTCCAGGATTGGGCTCTTTAGCCACATGGGGACCCACGACCTTGATGGACAGTCTTTCTTGGACACTTGGGATAGCCGATGATGATGATAATGAGTTTGAGAAAATTGACAAAAAAAACCTCTTAAAATTGACAAATAATTCTTCAACAGGTCATATTAGCGCCCTTGAGGTGAGCTATTCACGAAAACGGCGCTATACAAATTAGCCTAATTATTATTATTATTATATTAGGTAGGAAAAGTTGAATCATAATATTATATTGAATGATCGCGTTAAAATAGTTTAACAGATAAAATAGATATTAATTCATTCTAATTCGATCATATTTGCTTATATCATTGTTCAAGAAACAATAAATAAAATTCAAATTCTTGAATAGCGCATCTCTGCGATTTAAAATTAAAAATTTTCAGTACCTAGTAGGTATTGATTATTTGAAATTTTGTGAGAAGTTTTGACAAGTATCCATACCGGTGCTGTAGGTATTTGCCATTTCCTCGTACTTCTTGATTAAAATGTCGCCCTACATAGAGCCTCTTTTATCCCTGATAGGACGTATTTCCCTTTGGCCGCCGCTTGCTGCTACCTGGCGGCTGTCTCCGTGTGGAGGTTGACCCGGTTTTAATTACTTGGTGATGGGGAGATTAGGGGATAGGGTGAGCGCTGCCCTATTACGTCACACACACACACACACACACACACACACACACACACACACACACACACACACACACACACACACACAACACGATCCTTCATAGTAGTTACTAGGCTGTCACGTGCTTTAGTAAACGTAAAATATTTATTCGCGTTGAAAGGAATTCTCGCATTGTTTACTAAAGTTAGAATGCTGTAATCACAAGATATTTTTTTCTTTAAAAACATGCAGTTTGTTATCGGTCTCAACATAATAACCAATTAAAATGTTTGGTATTTAATCTATTCAGGAAAATGGAACAACTCAATAGTCCCTAATTGTAATCGCTACAAATATTATTAATTTTCTTATTATAACGTAAAATATATGCTTTTGACAACCTTAAGGCGTTAACACTGTAGAATTTCATGAAAACATGTATTATGAATGAAAACACTGTGTTTTAATGGATAATAATTCGTCAAAATAGCTGTGTTAAAATTTATGGAAGATCTCATAGAATAATCGATTGATTTATATGGAAATATATGATAATTATAATATAACATCAACCTCTTGGTCGCTGCTAATTGTCATATTGAATGATATTAATTTGAGTTATCTTTAAGTTGAGCTATTTTATCCATAAACTTGTCAAGACAGATGTTTATCAATCAACGTTGACATCAAAAAGTATTAAAATCAACTGGATTGACCTGATTAGAACAGTTATCAAAACAATTTCATAAGCATAAAATTAATGAATAATAGATTTTAATATGACAATTGTCTTTTGAATTAAAATAATATTTAAGTATCATAGCGTTTCCGAATATAGTGGATATTCCAAAACAGACACGTATTCCATTTCTTCTATATCATTTCGAATAAAGCACTTTATTTGTGGTATGGCATTATTAAAAATAATATTAAAACATATTTATTAGTTTTTACACCACTTTCTATTTGTAAAAACGAACCGAATTTGCTCCCGCCGGAACTTACTCCCGTCAGGGTTACACTGTTTCTATATTCTGTATTATGACTTCGAAATTCGCCATCACCTTGTTTGTGGACTCACATTTGAACATTTTATTTAAGAATAATTGTACTATCACAATATATTATTGGACTTTTCACGAGTAAGTTTTGGGCAACAGATATTTTTCTTCAGCGTACTTTAAAAAAAAATTCTTTAAATAGTGCGAGCATACTTTACGCAAGAAGGAGGATGCGGAATTCAGTATCAAATGTCGAAGTCTTATTCATTTCGGTTTTCAAGTTTCGGGTTATTAAATATTCCTCTTATGGTTTTATATTCGGTTCACACGCGAGTGCGATTTGATTAAGAAGTCTTAAGTCCTTTTAGTGTGTGTGAAGAGACATACCTGAATGATTATAAAGGATGTTTTACAACGAATGCAAGAATTAATGTTGTTATTTGAAATTTCATGGTATGTAAGAATGGTCACCACCCCTTAGGGGCTTGCCCGCGTTACGAGTTCTAGATTATACAATGCGAGGAGGAAGGAAGGACAAAATAAAAATTTACTGCGAAATGTATAGATTTATCGTTGTTTCGAAATCTCCCTTATGTTTAATGCCAGACGCCTGTTTCATCCTCGTAAAGTGAAATTCTTCCGTGTACTTTTTAATAGAGCAATTTGTTCTGAAACTTCGTGCCAGTTGAATTATTGAGCACTTTACACTCAGCACAGACTTTATAAATTTAATTTAAAATTGCATACCGGATGTGCTTCACATATTGTCTAACTGCTATATTTTATACCAATACATACGTACACGCTTCAAAATATCAAAACACGATTGCTCCATTGCAATATCAATTTATAACATATTTGTCTGTTTGTGGAAGCAAACCCTAGAATTATAATTAATATGTTCATAAGTTAACGATGTGAACGGAGCAGAAAGTAGAAGAATACCGGAGATAACGTGGTATGATCGGAGAAATCAATGTGCCAGCATGACACGTTGAATGAATATTGAAAGAAAAGTGTGTCATCAAATTAAATTACATGTTTAAATCAGCTTTTATATAAATTTATTAGGGCCTAGTTTGGAGATAAGTATATACTTTATTAGATTTACACCACCGCGACCATGTAACCGTACATTGCAAAAATCAATACACCCAACAAATGTTCTACTTATAAGATAAATTTACTAATAAGTAAGAAAAAAAACCTACTTATTATCATAGAATAATATAGCGGCCTTGAAGCCGTGCTTTGCAAAGGAGAAAGCTCTTTTAAAGCTTCTATAAGTACATAAATACAGGTCCAGGAATAAAAGCTCGTTTCAAATTTCCGTAATGCTATTCTGCTAAACTTTCTTTCTCACTACGAGATTTTATTTCCTTCAATATTGAGTTCCGAGATTATTTTACGCGAAATATTACTGCATACGAATAATATTATCATTTTATTCGTTTATTTGAAATATACATGTTCCGCTGTTTTTTCAGTTGGATACTTTACATAAAGCGTGTTAAGTAAACTGACTTTTTAAATGAAAATAGTGTTTCAAAGGAAATAACTAAGCCGCATTAATACTCTAGACCAGTATTTGATATTTAAATAATATATATTTAAATATCGTGACGGATGCTGTAGAGACTTATACACTGTAAAAACCAAAGGACTACTTAGAACTACTGAGATGATTCATAAAAACTCTCCGAGATTGTGTCCGTAACGTAGAAACAAAAAAAATGAAATAAAGGACATCCTTCGGTGGAGTAGATCCAAAAGAATATAATAGAGGGACCATGTAGCCACAATGGATAGTTATAGACTCGCATATATGGTACAGCCGCTTACGAAATCTCCTCCGGACACTGTCCATCTGTAAGACTATCTTAGGAATGGAGGGATAGTTGGACCTTATCATCTCAGGATACATGATTTTTGTGTCAATCGTCAGATTTATTAACCGTCGCGTTGCCATGTGGTCAATTGAGTTTCCACTGCCAATTTAAAGTTGATTTTCTTAAAACCTATGGACCCTAATATTATAAAAAAAATTGTAATCCTCCATTAAAGTGTTCTCAATATTTCGTAATAAAAAAAAAGCAAAAAATTACTTCCTTCATCCCAAAAAAATTTTTTTTCTAAGACTGCCCTCACCTTCATTCGTGTTAAGGTAGAATTTGTTTTGCTAATATTTACAACTTTATCAAAAGTGACAAATACTTACTCGCTGTTTTGAACGTATTATAAATTATATGTTTGGCCTTTTCATAGGTACGTAATAATACCGACTGTGGACGGAAACGCAGCACGCAACTTAATAATATCAGAACTGTGAAAATATTAATACTTTACCAAAAGGGACAAATATTAATACGTACTCGTTGTCTTGAACGTACTATACATTTTGCCTAGGTGCCTTTATCATACGTAAAATCTCGTAAAGTTTCGCCCCGCCGGCCGCCGGCCACAAGACAAGTTTATACTTGGTGTCAGTCGCTCGTATGCTGTGACGCATTCTGAAACTGAATTGACCACATGGGAGCGAGCGTTTTGTTTTGAACACGGTACGTTAAGGGTTAAAAGAAAAACAATAACGAGGAAGGTATTGGGTGAAAGCAGTATACAGGTATAACGGGTTAAGGAAAATTAAATTGGATTACGCTGGTATCATTCATTTAATATATATTTTTCAACGTACAATATAACTTAATAATCTTTTTTATACAACCACGTGGCAAGCTCTATGACTGCACATGCCAAAAGTCCCGGGTTCAATTCCCAGCGATGGTAGTGTGATTGTTACACTATCTTTGGTCTTGCTTATAATTCACGTGACAATAAAATGACAATAGATTATCTACCTATCACATGTGATGAGGAACAATAATTTATTAGTTGTGTACAGTTATTGGGTTTATATTACCTGCTGAATACACATGTGGAAAGCAATGGGAAACTATTACATTAATAAAAGGCCCAAGTGAAACCTTAAAAAAACAGCAAAGATGTTAATTAACTTCAAACCTATCCCTAGGTTTGAAACTAAATAAAGATAAAATAAAAATAAAAGTATTTATTGATGCATTGTTTGTTGAACAATGATGTAAAACTCCATATTAAATAATGAATAAGAATGAAAACGTCAATTTCTAGAAGTTTTATTATATTTTATGGGAATGACATGTTTCGTCCTTCTAAGTCATTATCAAATGTTACATTGAAAACTGACGTTTTCATTCGTATTAAGTATTTATTGATGCTTACAGTTTTAATTTGTTAAACTCTATTAAATAATTAATGTATTATAAAATGTAAGCTAAAACAGAATCAATTGAGTTTTCATTATCTTGTACATTAGTTTAAAAAAAGATTTGAAGGTCTCGTTTGCTCGAAGAAATGATTCACATGTATACTTCTCTTGAGCAAGAAGTTAATAAATGTCAATTATCGTAAAAAGAAATAATTGTATCGCGTTGGTCTGGAAGGAAACAAATATGATATGATGAGGTTTGTATCGGCTTCCGATAATATTTCGCGCAGCCCCTCGAGACCTGGAGGGAATTACAGGCGGCCCGGCCCGGCCCGGACACGGCTCGTACACGACTAATTGAACGCCACAAGTGCCGCCCGCTCGTAGCCCCAGGGCTTAAATCCAATACCAATAATAATGGTTTACTTCATTGAACTGACAACTGACCTATTTCAATTCCCTTAGCCGAAGAAATTAAGACGAAGCGGTCTTCTATTTCCACTGATGCATCTCTAAGTCTATTTTTTAATTACTTCCATCATAAGTTGGATAGAATCGAAGCACTGGGAAATTGTTAGTTCGTATATGTTGATAAAACCTGTTTTTAGTATTTTATAGATTTGGTTCTATTTTCATCATACTCTTCAGATTGCCGGATGGCCTCAAACATCTCAATTTCTTCAGACTTTTTAAGGGATTCCTGATAACTTCGACATCTTAAAGAGTATTCATCATTTCGTATCCAGTCTTAGCACAGACTATTTTATCTACAAATATGCAGTACCAACCTACCAATAGTGATGCCGGTGGGAAGATCGATTAAACTGCTGTTCTTGATGAAACAATGTTTGAAAGGAAAATACCCCAAATATTGTAAAGTATTCAGCGTCGTACTTGTTTATATAAATGCTAAGTCGATGCATTAATGTATATTAATATTTGCAATATAGATGTCTATTTGGAAAATCTAGAATTCGAAATGTGATCTAACTGAAAGTTGAACATTGAAGTTCTCTCTGTGATATTTGGTTCTAATTAAATTTCCGATAAATGAGACAGAATAATAATGCAAAAAAGATTATATTAACCAGAAATATTTTGTTTGTCTCGCGGGAATACTTGGGACCACAATAGTTCAATTTAAAACTTATTATTTCGAATTATGGAAATTCACACAAAACTGGCTGTAAACTATTGTTGTAACTTCTGTAACGACTCGTGCTCTCGGGTGATACGGTTAATATGGTGCAGAAAAATACATAGAATTCTACGACTTGTCGGGTCCTATGAGTCTCTTCGCGTAAGGTGAAATAGGGATGTTGTGAACACGGTATGTCTGCGATATCAACTTCATTCATTTATTAGCAAACTATTAATAATATTCAATTTCAAATAATTAAAAAACACCAAACAAATCTTATGATTTGTTTGTGCTACAATATATCCTTACGAAAAAATGTAAGTGCTATACTCTTGGTTTTTGAATTTCGTGTTTAGTAACTGTATTTCTTTATTAGATTTACCGAAAAACTGCGTTGTTTGATTTCTTTTATAATGATCGAAGCACAACAACATAGTACGCGCACTTTAAGAATCAAGAAGAAATCGTTCCAACATAGATAATCTACGCACATTAACGAGACACCATTATTATATCTAGAACTGAATCGAAGTAATCTAATTAATACGAATGATCTGTTTTCATAAGAGAAGTTTTATAATAATATATGAGAATGACATTTTTCGCCTTGCTAATGCATTGTCCAATATTTGATAATGCCTTGCTAAGGTGAAACATGTAATTTTCATAAAATATAATAAAACTTCGAGAAAATCGTCGTGTTCATTCGTATTAATTATCTAAACGGAGTTTCGCATAATTGATCAACGAATAATAAATAATGATGAGTTATCATTTGTGAAACGAATATGAATCCAGTTTACATTTTGCTGAAACTATCGAAGTTTTTGGACCAGTTTAAAAAAATATTTATATATTGGGACTTGGGGAGCATTATAATTATTATAATTAATTATATGGAATAAGTACAAAACTGATCACGGCCATTAAGTCGCTATACACGGAAAGCACTGCTAGTGTCAGAGTAAATGGAGATCTTACAGCCTGGTTTGATATCAATAAAGGTGTCAAACAAGGTTGCGTAATGTCCCCGTGGTTATTTAATCTGTATATGGACAATTGTATGAGAGAGCTGAAAGGGTTGGATGTAGGTGCCAAAATGAGCGGAGTGTCAGTAAGCTGTCTCTTGTATGCGGATGACGCTGTCCTACTTGCAGACAACGAGCATGAACTACAAGTCCTGGTGAATTGTATGTATGAGGTATGCATGCGAAATGATCTGATGATGAATGTTAATAAGTCCAAGGTAATGATTTTTGAAAAGGAAGAAACCACGACAGTCTGCAACATTAGCGTGAATGGTGAAAACTTGGAGCAAGTAGTTGAGTTTGTGTATTTAGGTAGTATGTTTACAAGAGATGGGAGAGTGGAGAGGGATATTGAAAGAAGGGTTGGGGCAGGCAACAAAGTGAATGGTGCACTTAAAGTTGTCATCGCAAACAAAAACCTATCCAAAAAAGCTAGAATGGCAGTGCACAATGGTGTTCTTCTACCGACCCTTATGTATGGAAGCGAAGCATGGAACTGGCAAAGGAAGGATGAAAGTAGAATAAATGCAGTAGAAATGAGATCTCTTAGACGAATGTGTGGATATTCTGTGTATGATAGAGTGTCGAATGAAAATATAAGAAGTGAATGCGGTGCGAATGATGGTGTCATGAACAAAATAATGAAAGGATCATTAAGATGGTTTGGACATATGGAAAGAATGAATGAAGAAAGAATGGTAAAAAAATTATATGTTAATGATGTAAATGGTACCAGAAATAGAGGAAGACCAAGGAAAACGTGGCACGATCAAATAAATCAAATATTGAATGTCGGCCATGTGAGGAGTCAGAGAAATCGACGCGCGTGCATGACACGATGTATGAATGTTGAGGAAGCGAGAGAAATATGTCAGGAAAGAAAGGTGTGGCAGTCCATTCTTTCTGCCTACCCCTTCGGGGAGACGGCGTGATGGTTAGTTAGTTAGTTAGTTAATTTAAAATTAAGTTTAATATTATTTAGCTCCTATTTCATTGAATATCACAAGACCAACTTAAGAAATATTCGAGTATTTTTGAATGTGATAAAACATCCTTATTGTCATGTCGTATAAGGTTATCCATGTAAAGGGCGAATTAGAAGGGGGAATGGAAAGCGACGGGCCGTCTGCTCAGCCTCAGGTGCGGCGCCATTCTTTGCCGCCGACCCCGTCCGGGGCGCGGGGGGGACCTTGCCGTGCATTCTACCCCCGACATCAAGATTCCGCATAGCCAATGGAGCGGTGATTTATGGCCGAGGTACACTCGTATAATACGAGTACCATTGCTACTAAACGAGGAAGACAGTTCGCTCTTCGGCATTTTCAGAGGGAAATTTGACACAAATTCTGATTCCTTTCGGAAACTGCGTAAATCATGAGAAGAAGAGTCAAGTGCGTTGTATAAAAACATTATATATTTACTAACTAACTATCATGCCGTCTCTCAGAAGGGGTAGGCAGAAATAGTGGACCGCTAACTGTTCTTTCCTGACATACTTCTCTCGCGTTCTCAATACATCGTGTCATGCACGCCCGACGATTTATCCAACTCCTTCGATTTGATATTGATTGCCATGATTTCCTCAGTCTTCCTCTATTTCAAGCTACGTTTACGTCGTTTGCATATGTTACACTTACTTCAACATTATAATTTCACTTATTCACCATCTTATTGGCCTGCGTTCACTTCTTTCGTTTGTTACTCTATCATATTTGTTATCTTCTTATTAGTGACTATGTCATAAACAGATTTACTACACAAATTTTACTAATTACTTACTATATGTAATAATTAATGAACTAAATACAGCGGGGACTTGGGAGAAGGCAGACATCTTGGCAGTGGAATACAAGGCATTGGACAGGGATGAGGAGTGTTAAGGACTTGTTTCAAGTACTATTAGGCGATTATTTAAGTTATTTTTTTTAATATGCCAACCTATAATTTGTTTTTCATTTGGTCAAACATAGTGGATATTTGATGTTGTGTTATGATCTGGAAGAGACGACGTGTTACGTTAAAATATTAAGACTCCAAAGTTTTACTTGTACTGAAGAATGGCACAAAAATGTTGATAGATAGCGGCTTTGAATTAAATTGAAGTAAATATTGGATGTACAGTCAATATGTTACGTTTGTAAATCGTTTTCACCTAGCCGGAGCATGGCGGTTATCCGCAGAGTAATTGCATTCCAGACACACCCATTACATCTCTGTAAAACAACCTCCCCTCGCAACTAATTGTTCTCCTCTGCATCGCTAATGTTAAAACAACTGTTTCTGTATTTGATGGGGTGGAATAATTTCTCTCGCCCGCAGATTGTGCTGGTATCAAACTATTTTGTCCAAATAATTAATCTAATAAGTAGGATTATGTTTCATGTAATGCCATTATTATCATTTGAGGCCGGATACAATTCGCGATGGTCATGATATTTTGTATAAATGGAAAACAAATAATATAACCGACAGATCCACACACTGTGTTCTCAACTTCTCGCTAGATACAAAGGAAAACAAGTTATTAATTGCGAAAACCATTACTTTTAGAAAACTGAATGCAAATTGACTTGGATATATTAAAAAACAACGCTGATGAATCTTCGACTCGTAGAGAATTTCATTTGTTCATTATCTTCCTTTCTTTCCAAGTAAATATAAACTATTCTCTTATGTATTAGTCAAATGGAAAATCTTCCCACGTCCTCAGCGCGTTGAGTATTCAGAATAGAGCATCTTCATGCGTCAAAATTAGAAGAATTGTATTAATATTCCCTATTCGCAGTGATCACCAGTGTGATAGATTTCTAGATTAATCATACTCATTGCACTTTTTAAAATTGATTTATTTTTAAATTCCCATGAAATCTAATATTTGTTCTATTTAAATAATGATTATATCTCTTTGATTCCCCCATAGATTATTTTGGTATATCTGGTATGACTAGACCTTATTGTAAAGTATCATAATTAATGAAATAGTTCACAAAAGTGTCACTCACACTTTTAATTGAAAAAAATTCGGAGTGGAGACCGCGAGAAATTGTTTGTTTAGGGAGATTCTGGTAAAGGACCTGGTACATACCATGGAGGAGCGTAGGCTTGATTTATAACCGATCGTAAAAACTGCAAACATTGTGAAACTTCTTAATTGCTCAAAAGGCAAGGAGCACTTTGATTAAAATAAAGTTTTAATGAAATAGTTGTGAAGGGAATATCATATTGCTATACGATTCTTAAAAAAATAAAAAATAATGGGTATTCTCGGATGATGAATATTTAACTTAGAAAATTTATTTTCCGCCCGGTTTTCTTTATTTTCAAAATAAAACAGCACACAAATGAAATAAAATAGATTCTAGAGATACCCGTATAGTAGAAATATGACTATCCAAAGTAAATATTAGACACGAGCTCGATAGGAAATATGAAACACTCGAGGCGAGGAATCGACGTGGAAAATCAACACGCTAAGCGATGTAACGCAGTTCAAGCTACGTCATAACACGAGGCGACTTAAACGGAACAAACCAACGTAGAAGGGAAAAATTAAAAGATGAAAGGAACATTTCAAAATGATCGTATTATTTAATTGCTTCCAGTTAAACAAAAAATAGTATACCTTAAGAGGAACCAATATTGTGGATTATATGTAATTTGGCGATTTTAATAGTATATTCGCAGAGCTCTTCTAAAAGTCTTGGTTAAATTTATTTTGTCCCAGCATAGGCTTCACCTAGTGTGGTAATTATACTATATATGGCGCAGTTTTATTATAATTTTTTTTTTTTTAAAAGACTAACCCCAAGGATTTAAATCAATGGTCTTAGAATTTATTTTACAATCTTCAATATGAGGAGAAAATAGCTCATTATCATGAAGAAGAAATCGGGTAGTGTCCAGGCTCGAACCCATGTCCCCTGGATCAGGAGCCAAGCGTTCTGTCACCTAGACCACCACCCGATTGTACTATAAAAATAGCAAATGTAAAAAGATAAACATTGTGTTTCAATACTTTCGTATGAAGCATTTAATTTATGGTGTGCTATTTACAAAAACAATTAAAAATCTTGTTTTTATCTACTTCATTTTTCCCAAACCAACCGATTTCGTACACAAAACGTGACAAAAATAAAACAAGTGAAAGTGTTTTAAAATTATTTTTAATTGTACTTCAATAAATACACATTGAGTTTACCTAGAATGTTTGGCGTGCGTGATTTTTGTTTTTTTTTGTGGAATGTATAAATGGTGCACCAGTTAAACCTTTAAATAAGGTATATTACAAAAGTTTTAAAGGCCACGTGGGTTTAGCGTCTCAAAATATTTATGTGTAAATATAATTTAAAACAACGTCTCAATGAAGTAAAATTAGTTTTGTATCCGTTATAAAATAGTGTACCAGAAATAAGCTCGCAGCCTTCATAACATGTTTCAGGAGATCTCTGGCAAATACTAACTTCCCCGATTACTTTGACGGCCGCTGACGCAACTGAGGAAACTTGGTCCGGCAGCGGTGAATGGGTGGTGTGACAGTGCGGACGGAGCCGGGCGGGGCGACACGATACAAACTCGCTGACATATGAATAACAACTTGTTTTTCTTCCTATTTACCTTTCCCCCTTCACACGGAGACTAAAAACATCTCCCACTCGACTCGATGACTTTGGGTCACAAATAACAAAAGTTTGTTTTCTTCAATACAAATCCAAATGAGTAATAATCTATATAATAATATCTTATTTTTCACATTTTTCCATTAGACAAGTCTTAAGTGACTCAGTTTTGTTTCTTGGGACAATGATGTAAAACTCCATATAAAATAATTAATATGAATCAAAACGTCTATTTTCTAAAAGTTTTATTCAAATAACTTGAAACTGTTTAATTACAGTAAATACTGTGTCAGATTTCTAAATATTATATATTGATATTTTTTCTTTAAAAATTTACATATTTAAAAGCGCAAATAATGGAACAACATTAGAACTCTTTGAAGTACGGTTTACTTACGATGACCACCTATGTAATACTAGAATAAGTTCCTAAGATATAATAATCCTCGTGTTAACTGAGTCAGCGCACCTGCCCACAATGTGAACCGATTTTTCTCTCTGATTACGGAAGCCGAAAACACTTTTTGTGGTTGGAGGGGAAAACTTCCCAGAAAGTTTAAGCGAGGATCATTAGCATTTTAATTCAAGAGGAGGAATAGATCTTCCGTAACGTTTTCAGGAAAGATTTTTTTATTATTTTAATCATGTTCACGTGACAGGCGATTAGTTTCGGTTCTGGAGAAAAGCCTTGTGATGTGTTCTTAAAATTATTATAATTCTGTAGGTGGGCGGAGGACTTCCGATAGTCATTATTCATATTTAAGGTTAACTGTTAAAATATGGTATTAAATTATACGAACAAGGAAGTTGCCTCCACGTGTGGTGTTAATATAACAGCCGTCGCCTTTGGAATCGATGAAAAGTCGGCCAATCTTCTCATCGTCATAAAGGGAACGGCAAGAGAAATAGAAGAGACGAGATTCTATTAACCACTTGTTTGGAATGTACGTATAAAGGATTCTTCCGCAGTATTGACGTACATGTACGTTCATACAGCCTACGTCTTATTTTAAATGGCATGCTTATAATTTTGAATAAAACATATTTAACATTTTTTTATAAACACTACATAGATTTATCAATGACATGTTTAAACATTTGTAATATATATTTTAAGATACGAAAATGAATCACGATAAAATAAATCAAATATTGAATGTCGGCCATGTGAGGAGTCAGAGAAATCGACGCGCGTACATGATACGATGTATGAATGTTGAGGAAGCGAGAGAAATATGTCAGGAAAGAAAAGTGTGGCAGTCCATTCTTTCTGCCTACCCCTTCGGGGAGACGGCGTGATGGTTAGTTAGTTAGTTAGTTAAGATATGAAAAAAATCAGTAAACAATGCGGAAAAAAACATCCTTACGAGACTAGCATGCCATTAACAAGAAGAAGAAGATGAAGATTATACGAACCATTTATTACGTCTGTTTCGGCCAAAATTATCATAACAATGACTAGATGCCGTATTCGGGTATTCGATATTTAATCAGCTTCACAAGATCGAGGGAAGTTAGACTTATTATGGGGCCAAGTTGATTGTGTATTTACGTGGCCCCTCTAAGTAATGAATGTGCGAGTGCAGTGCAGGTCCGCGCGGCACAGCCGATATGGTTTAATGATTACTCGCGATTCTAATTCCGTATTTCCCAGCCGGCCGCGGGACGCCGCATCCAGGAAAATATTATACATGCCGCCGCCACTGCATCTCATGCAAGCGAATTAGTCGGAGGAGACAAATCCGAGGCGATCGCAGAGGCGCCCTCCATACTTTTAGCTGATTGTTTCGTCGCCGTTTCAAAAATAATTTTTGGTCGCCATTATAGTATTGCTGTTTTCTCTTCCGATCGAACTTCTACCAATATCGTAGCCTATCACTTAAATATGATTGGTCAACTGTAGTCTCAATATAGTTCTGTCTATGAATACTCTTTCATTGTTATTTCTGAAAAATTTCGCATTTACTATCGTTAGTATTTATCCGTTAGTTAGACACTGAGGACGATAGCAGGCAAGACACTGAGAGATATATGAGGGTATTATAAGATGGAGCAGACAGCGAAAAACGGACTGGTACGGTCGTGTTAAAAAAATGGACTCTACCAGACTCCCTTATATTGCATTGCATAATCAACCTCATGGGACTCGTCCTCGTGGAAGACCTCCTAAAAGATGGAAGGACAGCTGGGAATCTACCTCACAGGAGGAGCAACTCTTTAGAGAACAGACCACATAGGTCTACAATAAGGAAGAAGAAGAAGTATTAATCCGTATAATTTCTTTATCAATGCATTTATTAGTTCATCTTAAATCCGAAGATTTCAAATATGATAATAATTAAATAAAACGATGTTTTTTAACTACTTCCACTTTTGTCTTTATTTAGACAGCGACCGGTTTCGCCAGGCTCGCTGGCATCGACAGACTGGTCCATATTTCAAATGTTTTTGATTTGAAAAATGAACCATCACACAACACCTTTTTGTTGTGAAATGATGCCATATTTTTTATTTCCTCTTTTTTGGTGGTTATCAGCTAAGTATTAGATATATAATAATAATAATACCATTATATAGTGTTTTAATAATATAATCTCCCAAACGATCGAGATATTTTGTACTTACGGGTATGTATAGCCACACCCGTTATAACAATATTTAAATATGTTGGGTAGTTTGATTAGATTCGTAGTGCCCCAGACCTAACGCGCCGTCTTTGAGGAGCATCCCTCCTAATGGAACTGCAGGAACAGATTGGACATGTAGTCAAATGAGTTCTATTCCCCGCACCGCGCAGGCGCTAATTGTATTGTGCAAGCTTCATCAAACCAAACTTTTATATGTATTTCAAATTAGGCTGCGTAACCCTGGAGACGAAGAGGGAACACTATTATGTATGTGTTTTGAATAGTTATATTTACGTTCATCTTGTGGTACTTAAACATTCAATTCATCATCTTGTGGTTGTACGGAAACAAAAAATGTTTTTGCACCCATTCTAAAATTGTTGCTGGTTCATGGAATGCCACTTGGGCCTTAAATATGGTAGTCTCACGTTGATTTTACAATTATATACATAATTGTATTTATTGAATCTCATTACATGTGATAGATAGCTAGTCTATCGCCATTTTTGTCGTCAAATGAATTTTGCCAGATCAATGACAGCGTGAGTATTTTTTCAAACTGTCGCTGGGAATGGAACCCGGGACCTTCGATGTGGCAACCATAGCTGTTGCTACTCTGCTACAAAGGCCAGCAATACACAAAGCTTATTTATAATATTCGTATTCGATCTTTGTATTAAATATTAATGTTCTAGAAAATAATTGAAATATTTTATTCTCACTTTATTATCGCCTTACTTATTACTTTTGTACAAACCACGCCATCCCGCTATCCACTTAGGAAGGGCGGAGTTTACTCAAAATTAAAAAAAAAAAATTAATATTTTGTATAAAAGGAAATTTGTTTTCATTTGTTTTGAAGACAATAGTCCTCGCTTCATTATTCCGTCTCACACTCACCCTGACGCCTCCATCATACTTCCGCTGTTTCTCGCCTTTAATGTCATCACTGGTCTGAGGAGCTCTTTGTATTATACAATATAATATAATAAAATAGAATAGATAAATATTTGCTCTGCTTAGCGCCGGCTCGTGTCACTCGCCGTAGCACTATAGTAGATGCCAAATCTCATATTTTCAGAATTATTATTGATAATAAGTTACTCACTTCGTCGAAAAAAGTTTTTATGTACTTATTATTAGCAAAGGAAACGTAATCCAAACATCTTATTCCAGAAAGATTGATAAGAAGCACAACTATTAAATACAGAGAAATAGTCAAAAAGTTTAAATAAAGCTTTAGTGCGAGAGACCGACCCTTACGGTGTTGATCGCGGTGAAGCAATTGGTATAGGAGGCACGAAAGTACACATTTTAATTAATTTACTAAGCGCCATCGTGTTTGGAAGGGTAGACCGATTGCATGGACCGCCTCATCGCTGATAAAATTAACGAAAAAATCAATATTTATTATTATTATTTCCCAGCATTTTGTTTGTAATAAAACACTAACTGGCTAAGTTAAATGTTTGCGCTCATAAGTCTTTCAAAAACAATAAATAAACTTGGTAAAACAATAACAATGTTTAACCATTTCTTTTAGGCATTACTGAAAAAAAGTTGAGTGTTCTTGAAATATTACTCTATTATATTTTGTGGTAGATAAATATTATGCCTTGCTAGGGCAAAATTGTCGACTTCATGGCAGAGTGGTAAGAGCTCTGACTTCCATACCGAAGGTCCCGGGTTCAATTCCCGGCGATGGCAGTGTGATTGTCACACTGTCTTTGGTCTGGTGTAGAATTCTCGTGACAATAAAATAGCGATAGATCGGCTACCTATCACATGTCATAAGAATCAAGTATACAGTAATTGGGTTCAAACGACCTGTTGTATACAAGAAAAAAAAAATTAATAATAATTGCCGTAAAGAATAATATGTTTTCTAGAAAACTTTATAAATAAATAAGAGTTTATTATTTTTTATTATTTTTATTATCGAGGGTAACAAACAGCAATTACAGTATATGAGTATAAACACATAGAGACAACAAAACAAGGCCAATAACATGCTACCACAAATATTATATAACAACTGACATAAGGTTAAATATATAAGAGTAATAAAGTAACACTTTGATAAGATAAAGAGAAAACTATTAGTAATAATGAATTAAAAATAAAATATAATTTTAAAATGTAAAAGAAAAAAGAAAAAGACAAGAAAAGAAAAAAAAAATAGAGTAACTAATTTCATTCGCCCCGAAGGGTTGCTCCAACCATTTTTTTAAAATCACTTTCATTAAGATGGAACACATCGATGTTACTAAAGCACTTATTGTACGTGTCGCACGTCCGGTACACCGCCGCACTCTGAGCGTAGTTAGTCCGATAAGCAGGAAGGTGGAATATTTGGTTCGCAGTGTGTCTTGTGCGAAGCATAGGGGTATTCAGTAATAATTTACTAAGAAGTTCGGAGTTGTCTATTTTGAAGTGAATGATTTTGTGAAGCAACATCATATCATTAATTGTTCGCCTATTTTCGAGAGAGTCCAAGGAATAAAAATTAAGGGCAGAATTATAATTCGCAAATGACCTGCACATTTTGAAATTAATGTGTTTAATGAAAATTTTTTGGACTCTTTCGATGCGTTGAATATGCGCTGCATAGTAAGGAGACCAAACGGGAGATACGTATTCGAGTAGTGAGCAAACCATGGTTGTATAAAGAACTTTGAGGGCTGTGATGTTCTGAAAGGGTTTGCATGTAGGCAATATGAATCCTAATGTCCTGTAGGATTTGTCTAAAATGCCATCAATGTGACTTACGAAAGTTAGTTTCGAGTCCATTGTGACTCCAAGATCTCGCACGCGATCTGAGTTAGATAATCTTGTGTTATTAATAAAATAGTCATGATTGTGCGGGTTGATTTTACGAGAAAACGAAACTTTGAGACATTTGTCAGCATTGAGGGTCAGTTTATTTATCTTACAATAATCAGAGAGTCTGTCGAGATCAGACTGAAGTTTATGGCAATCGGATGTGTCAGAAATATTCAGAAAGACCTTCATGTCATCAGCAAAAAGGAGGTGTTTGGAGTAGAGGAAACAGTTGCCAATATCATGAATATAAAGAATAAAGAAGAGGGGTCCCAGATGGGAGCCTTGAGGAACTCCGGATGGAATTCCCACGAAGTCTGACTTGAAGCCACCAATCACCACAGCCTGTCTTCGATTTTTGATATATGAATTTATCCATCTTAGAAGGTCACCGTGGATTCCAAGTCTGCCAAGTTTATCTAGGAGTACGCTGTGGTTTACCTTATCAAAAGCTTTGGCGTAGTCAGTGTATATGGCATCAGTTTGGAGTCCGCGGTGCATGTTCGAAATAATATAGTCAGTGAACGGTATCAGATTGGATAAAACAGATTTGTTACGGAGGAAACCATGTTGTTGATCACTCAGAACACATTTAAGAGAGGGATATAATTGGTCATATACAATACGCTCGAAAATCTTACTAATGGCAGATAAAATGGAGATTGGACGATAGTTCTTGATGAAGCTTTTGGGTCCTGATTTGTGAACTGGAATAATAAGTTTATGTTGAAACCTATTTATTGTTTCTTGAACAATGGTGTAAAACTCCATAAAAACCATAACATATACTTTATAAAATAGACGTTTTTTTATGGTTCATTGGAATGATATGTTTCGCCTCTCTGAGGCATAATCATGTGTCAGCATTAGATAATGCCTTAGAAAGGCAAAACATGTCATTCCCATAAACTATAATAAAACTTCTAGAAAACGGATGTTTTTGAGAAACTCCTTTAATAACTCTAAGATGAAGCTTCATTTGGTTTCAAGGTTACAAGAATACCCATTCATTATATAGGATAATCCATTATGGATTTGAATGTTTTCCACGGAGTATTCCCATAAAGCCTGGTTTACGAATTCTGAAGAGCAGTCCGCCGCCCGAGCACGCGCGCCTCCTCTGAGTGCCGCACTCGGATATGATCCTACTCGAGCAGTACGACTCGACTATTTGACCCCCAGAGCGGCGGATACCCCTCACCCGCCCTACTCAATGAGCTAATCAAACGCATCGCTGAAACAACTGTCATAAATATGCAGGACCAGCGCGGCTTCCGGACTCGTGGTGCACTTCGATATTGTAAATATATAGTTTTGTAAATTCCTGTTATGTATAAATTCTAATCACTGTTTTTCCCACATCTTTTTTTATATTGGCTTATAACTTTGTCTGTAATTTCTTCACATAACTTTGACTAATCACACTAGTGAGATTTGTTCCTCGTACAAATTAAAAGTATTTTTGATGAATCTTTAGTATTTTGTAACACCTGATGATGCCAAAATAGGTCGGAGAAACAGCTGTTGCGAGAATCTCACGAAAATTATAAATAATTATAATTAACGTATAATGACAGTATTTCAAAATTTAAATATTTAATTCAATTCTACGACGTCAAGGGTACACAATGTATTGCCTTCTAGCTGTTGGAGGCGACGAGTCTTGAAAATCTTGTTTCAGTAACTGAAAGCCCATAAGAAATTAACGATAATACGAGTACCCAAAATAAATACAACATTTTGAATGTATAAAAATTCTTGTAGACAAATACCAGAAAAACAATTTACGTCTTCTATTAGTAGGTTATTTACTAATTAATACGAATGAAAATGTCTATTTTCTAGAAGTTTTATTACATTTCATGCCATGTTTCGTCTGTCGAAGGCATTATCAAATGTCACGCATTTGATAATGCCGTAGACAGGCGAAATATAATATACTCGTATATAAAAAATTTGATACAAAGAGAGAGTTCTGAAATAAGATATCGACTTATATAAAGTCATATGGAGAACACAATTCAAAATATTTAGCTGTTATTGCAATAGCTATTGCTTGCAATGGTGTAACATTACTGCGGCAGTCTGCTGGTGACAGCGGACACTTTTATCATTGGAGCGCTGTAATTGCACTGGTGAAATAAACAGAGAACTAGAATGTATTGTCTATCATCATCGCAGTATTACCACACCAAAGAAATCACAGGCAAAGTTGAATTGTCCCTCAATATAATGAGCCATGTACAAACCGTGCCATGCCCTGCCACTCAGAGGAGACTTCACTGGTTTGTTGTTTTCTCTCGTGAATTTATGCGACAATTTTCACAGCTAGATAAATGCAAGTGCCGTATTCGCGTTTTTCCTATATATGATCATTTCACCGTCATCATTTCAAATGCCGATATCAAGAAGGAATGTAGAGCGGAAGATAGTATTATGATCAATAGTAATTAAATAAAACGTTTTATTTTAAATCGTTATTTACACTTTTTGTCTTTATTTCGACAGCAACCGGTTTCGCTAGGCTAACTGGCATCGACATTCTAGACCAGTCTGTCGATGCCAGCTAGCCTTGCGAAAGCGTTCCCCGTTTTGTTGAATGACAAAAAGTAGAACTGGTTATAAAAAGATGGATGTGAACTGATCGGAGTTGAGGAAGACCGAGGAATGCATTCCATGACCAAATTTATTAAATATTAAAGGTCGGCCATGTTGGAAGTTAGAAGAATCGACGTACGACTATGACTCGCTGTATGAATGTGGAGGAATCTAGAGAGGTGTGTTTGTATAGAATAGTATGGCGTTCCATTCTTTCTGCTTACCCTTTCGGAAAAACGGCGTGATAGTTTGTTATTATCGGTTTCGCTCGAGACGATTTTCTTCTAATCATTAAAACAGTTATTTCAATACCTAAGAATTGTCAATATAAAAAACTAAGTACTGTGAAAAATAATCCTATTAAATTGAATATCACATTTACACAGTAGTATCAAGCCATTAAAGTGGGGAGTAAGCCCGCAAATACAATAATTACATTGAAGTGAGAACAACTCGGCTCATTGCCCATTATTACATTATGTGTGCGCTCGGAGGTTTTGCACCCGCTGTGATGCTGTGACGCCGTGACGCAGTTCCACTGGAGAGTAAACAGTTTCCATCCAATGGCCAGCAGATCGTTAAGTCAGGTAAATGTACTCTAGCGATATATTGGAGCTTCATTAGAACGTGACGCACGCCGGTCTGCGTGCTGTCCGCTGCGGACTGACTGCAGGCGGTGCGCGTGCTCGACCTGCGGTTACAATAATTGTATACAAAACGCGGCCTTGTTGGCGGGATGCAGAAATACTCATACTTACAGAGAGAGATATGACTTTATTGATAGCTTTTGCGGATACAAGGGAAAAATTTACTCCCCCAATTCATTGACACGAAATGCGTACAGAATGTTTCATAAGGTACGCAATTTCCCCATAAGTTGAAAGTAGAGCAATTGTGAATCTCTAAGTATTATAATAATTTATTTCTATATAATAAAATATAAGATAATTTATGGCTGTTAAATAAAATATAGGTTTTTTTGTCAGATTAAAAGACTGAAGATTTTTATTTTACTTGATGTATTTTCGATATTTTCTTAAACATCTTCAACAAAATTAAGAAATCATTAACTGACTCTGGCTTTGACCTTGAGATCAAGACACGATTCAGCTTATGTGGAAATATGGTATGGAGAGATGGACTCTGAAAGTGACCACAGTGAGAAAAATTGAAGCCTTTGATATGTGGACGTACAAGAGAATGCTCGAGATACCATGGACGGCAAGAGCGACCAATGAAGAAGTACTGAGACGCATGAGAGCGGTTCGTCAGCTGTTCATTTCAATAAGGAATAAAACTGCAAACGTAGGGTATATTATGCATAGCCCCGAAGTATCATTTACCGCAGCTGAGGGAAGAAGGGGCGTAAGACGCAGAATAATCACATGGCTTGAAACAACATACAGTGGAGTAGGTTGCTGACTGTAGGCAGCCTAATACACGCTTCTAATGATCAAAATTAAGACTATGGTCGCAAACACCAAGTCTTGGATATGTAGCCAGAGAAAAGCTCAAGATGTTTACTATAAATTTTGAATTAATTTTGATTAAAATATCTGGCAAACGATGGCAGAATTATCGAATGGAGTAATCTGATCTTCAATATGTTAAAATTAAAAAAAAATGTTATTTTAAAACGAATGTCTAAGCTTTATATTTCTTATAAAATCAATTGTAATGACGTTAAGGATCAGGATCAGGATAGAGAAAAACTGAGAATGAGAAAGACCCGCACACCAAATGTGTTAAAGAAGTCAATAATTTCATTACAAAAGAAAACCCTGAAATGTTAGTTCTATAGTATTCAGTTAGGCTCTTCGGGTGATAGTGTGTATAAATTAAGTAGGGTTGCTGTAATTTACCAAGGCAAATATTTAGTTTATTCATTACCAGGATAATTAATATGAACGAAAAGATTTTTTTTAATTATATTTAATGTGAATGACATGTTTCACCTTGCTAAGATATTAAAAATGTTTATTATATGTTTCTAAAACATTAAATAGTGCTTTAGCAAGGCGAAAATGTCATTTACATAAAATAATTTAAAACTTCTAGAAAACATTCGTTTTCATACGTATTGAATATGGAGATTTACATTATTGGTAGGGAAACAATAAACTAACCAGTATACTTGGTATTATGAATTATGCAATTATTGTACTAACCAGTATACTTTGCATTATGAATTATTGTAGTAGGAAGTGATTTTAATTTACTGCAGAAGCCATAGGGGTAAACCTGAAAGCTTTAATTTAAAAAGCTACGTAACCTTTGGCGCTTTATGACTTTTACCAGGCAACAGCTTACAGCACTGTAAGCGTTTTGCAGGGCGAAGACCAGCACGACAGCCTGTCAGAGACACCACTCGGGGAGGGGGTGAAAGTGAGTTTAATGAACGTTTTTCCTTTATGCATCCAATTTATCCCCACACGTTGCTTTAACCCTAACGCCAATCGCTCGCTCGCTGATTGCGATATTAAATTGTGACATTTTCTTCCCATTATTCAGTCACACATATTTTATTGTATAATAAGTAAGTTGTATAATTATTAATTAGATTTTGGATACAAGCTAAAGTTTGTATGCATTGCCTGCTGATACATGATATGATTGGGAAATTATACAATACAGAATTAAAAGTAGGTACACTAAATTTATGGACATATTAATCGAGGACTATCTAAACTAGACAGATAAGATCAACAGTGCTAAGATGGCTATGCACAATGATTTTTTTGGCCCACCCTTTTGTTTTGAATGAAGAATGGAACTGGCGAAAGAAGTATTTATTCTACTTTCATCCTTCTTTTGCCAATTCCACGCTTAACTTCCATATGCACTGCCATTTTAGATTTTTGGATAGGCTTTTGTTTGCGATAAAACATGAATAATATATTGGGTGTTTCGGAGAGTTTGGTCCGATATTTTGTAAGGATATCGGATTTATTTGAAAGGTAAAATAAAAAACACACATCCATCAAAATATTGTCTATCGTTAGCCATTACTTTTTCCATATATCTGGCAATAGATGAATTCATCGTCGAAAAAACGCCTCGTCTTTTGAGGTAAACAAGGCTTCGACCTAATGTTTGACATCTGCATATGAATTGAAGTGCTGCTCTTCTAAGGCATGGGTCATGGATTTGAATAAGTGGTAGTCCGATGGTGCCAAGTCTGGTGAATTCGGCGGGTGCGTTGTCGTATTGAATAATCAGCTTGCTGTGCCTGTTGCCCCATTCCGGTCGTTTTTCACCCCGTGCCTGCTTCAATCGCATTTGTAATTGTCAGCAAACTATCCACAAAACTGTTTCACCCGGTTTGAGGAGTTCATTTTTCGGTCAAACTTTTTCGATATTCCAGGACGGTCTTTTCCATTACAGGGTTTGAGGCGTCTATACCATTATCTACATGATTCATCCGATTGGACATGATCTTCTACAAGCATTTTATGCACCTCAGCTGCACTCTTATTCCAATTAAAACAGGACAGCAGAACCTTTCCGCAAAGCCTTCTTATTTACCACGAAAATCGACATTATAAGGAGAGATAAAATAAATGTTGTTGTGAGAATGACAAACATCTGCGGACCGAACCTAATATACAGATGGTCAGGCTTCCTAAAAAAATGGCCGCCAGAATTTTAGACTTAAAACAGCCAAAGCCTTCAGTTGTAAAGCGGACCGAACTTTCCGAAACACCTAATATTTAAACACATGTGTGTATTTTTCATAAGCATAATATAATATATATATTTATATTATATGTTCTATAGAGGTAATATTTCACACGGGGTATGATTGTCGTAGCCAAGGGAGGGTAGTTCATTCTTTAGAAGGGGCGTATCCGTAGTTCATTCTCACATCCGCGCAATCACGGCTCCTGGCGGAGGGCTTCTCCTCTCGTTCCTCTCCCGGGAGCAGCAGCCGCGGCTAAATAGCTCGCATTTACAGCTGGAAGGTACTTCATGGAAGGTTTACAATATTATAAATAAAAAAATTTTACATTTACTAAACCCATTTATATTTTGTAGCACTTAATTTGTGGATGAACATTTAAAAAAAAATGTAAACACTTACATATTTTGTTTTGAAGTAATTTTCTTTGTTATAGCAATGCTCTTTCCAGTTAATTAAAATATTATTAAATGTCAGACACGTGAACAGTCAGAGAAATCGACACGCGTCGATGGCACGATGAATGAATGCTGATGAAGCGAGAGAAGTATGTTAGTTAGTGAGTTAGTTTTACCAATATTTTAAATATACTCAAAATATTGCATCTGTTCAGTCGAAATGGATTATTTGCTAGTCAATTATTTCCACTTTTGACTTTATTTTTCGATAGGTTTTGAAAGTTTTACGCCTTTATCTAGAAAACTGTATAAACTCACTTTATTTAATACTCAAACGGTTTCACCCCAAGCGGAGCATCGTCGGAGTAACAAAACAAATTCATATAAATATTTACGTTAAATAAATATTGTCCACACGAAACGCCTGATTTCGTTTGTTTTTGTGTAAATGTCGTAACTCTAAAAAGTGTGTTGTAAAAATGCATTGTGTTTTTATTATTTAATTATTAAAAAACAACACAACGAAAAAGCAACTATAAAAGAAAACTATTAACTTATTTAGTTAATATTGTAATTATATTAATGTAAAATATTATAGAACTGTTATTTTATAATGATTATTATTAAACATGTTTTCTTTAATGTTAACACAGTGACATTTATGTCTAGAGAATTATTGTAAATGGATAACGAGATAGGGGGAGCAAAGTTATGTTTAAAGCATTATTTTAAAAAGAAAAGCTCTGTCTTCACTAAGTGGCGCTATCAATATATGAACGTTACTTTATTTAAAGGAAATCAAAAAACTTGCATGCGATCAATTCTGTAAAAAAAATCGATTTATGTTTATATATTCAAGTACTTACCACTCTGTACGAATGTCGGAGACGTGAGTGCACTATAGCCCTTTCGTCGCGGGTTTATTGATACTCAGATGATGAAGCTCGACTTTGCATTATAACTCTTCTTCGGTTTGCCTCTAAGATGTACGGTACCGTTACAAAAGTCGCGCGCTGCGTCAAATTTTCAGGGAAACATACTCGTATAAGTTCTTAACGCTTCAGAATAATTATAGTAAAGTAGTTTAAAAATAACTTTTCAGGTAATTGACATCTTAAATAATTCAAAATGAATGAAAATGCCTTCTAGAAGTTTTGTATGGAAATCAATTATTTCATGTTGCTAAGGCATTTTTAAATATCATACTATTCTCATAAAATATAATTAAAGTTACAGAAAACAAACGTTTTATTAATATATTGCATACATCATTTGGAGTTTCGCACCACAGTTACAGAAACAATTAATATGTTATAAAAGCTATTTCAGTGTATTTTCATACATCTCAACTGAGGGAAGTCATTCAAGAGAGAAATTTGTCCTTATTGTTATGAAAATGCGTTTTCCTATATAAATGAATATAAATGAAAACGTCTGACTTTTAGGAGTTTTATGTAATTTTAATATGGAATGACATGTTTCGCCCTTCTATGGCATTATCAAAACACTTAATAATGCTTTAGAAGGGCGAAACATGTCATTCAATATAAAAATTTCATAAAACTCTTAGAATAGTAGTTATAATGTGTAACCACCGACTAATAATGCTTTTGAGAGAAGCTATTACATACCCGAAGCCACGAGCTAACATCGTGTACGGTTTCGAAGCCACAAAGACCTTTTTCAGAAATTACATGTGAAAAAATACATACTCGAAAGTTTAGAGAGTACAAAGCTACTTCATTCACCGCCCTAGAGTAAATATGATTAAGTAGCTATGGGACGGGATATTCCGTGTAATGAATTGGATTAGTTAAAGCCGATTGAGTATTAAAAAAAGCGAGTTTATATCATTTTCTAGCTAAAGGTGTATAACTTTCAAAACCTGTCGATAAAATTATTTATATTATTTATTGAAGAGAATGCAATATTTTGGGTATATTTAAAATATTAGTTTAACTAACTAACTAACTAAACATCACCCCGTCTCTCCGAAAGGGTTGTCAGAGAGAATGGACTGTTACACTTTTATTTCCTGACATACTTCTATCGCTTCCTCAACATTTATACATCTTCCTCAACACGCATGGCATTCTCTTTTTGAACTTGATATGGTCGTTTTTTTATTCACTGTTTGTTTTTGTGAATCTGATGCATATAGTTTACCTATATGTATAAATAGCTTGCTAAATATTAAATAGAGCTACGTTAGGCAGCTCACCTCTCCCGAGGGACCGATCATTTCAACAGCACTTATATCCAATTGCATTAAATGCCTAATCAAAGGCTGAAGCAAGAGCCGGGTGGGGGTGGCTATCCTTGGCCGCACACGACCCCCTCCCCCCTCCAGACGCGTATTTATGCATTCACACTTCCCGCCACTTAATGCAAATGAAAAGACGAATCATAGGAAATAAATTCACGTCGCCAGTCTCCTTGGGGGATCGCCTGAGCGAGTATAATGAGAATATTTGAAAATAGTTCTATTTAATACGACCGAAGTGGAAAACTATGATTTCGAATATTATTTAAGAATCAGTGTACGACAGGCTTTATTCAAATTTAATTTCCCCCTAAGTTCTAAGTATGGAAGTTAAGCTTGGAGCTGGCTGAAGAAGAATGAAAGCAGGAAAAATGTCGTAGAAAATTAGATCACTGCGAATAATTTGAGGGAAAACGATGAATGATAGAATACCGAACGACGAAATAAAGAAGGAATGTAAGACAAATTATCTAGATGATTTGGACATATGGAACGAATGAATTATTAAAGAATGGTTAAAAAGTTGTGTACAGCAGTGTGAATGGAAAAATGATTCGAGGAAAACATGGCATGATCAAATTAATAAATTACTAAAAGTTAATTCTAACATTCGAAGTCGAAAAGATCGACGATCGTTAGTGTTACGATGTATGAATATAGAAAAATTTCGAGAGGTATGTTAGTATAGAGCAGTGTAGCGGTCTATCATCTCTGCGTACCCCTCCGTAAAAATGGTGTGATGTAAGTTAGTTGATATTATGTATAATTAGCTTCATAACCAAATATTTCGATCGGCAGCTCTAAGCATTCGTATATAAACTAACTAATTAACTAACCATCACCCCGTTTCTCCAAAGGGATAAGTAGAATGAATGGACTGCCACACTTTTCTTTCCTGACATATTTTTCTCGCTTCCTTAACATTCATACATCGTGACATGCACGCGCGTCGATTTCTCTCACTAATATTTTTGAATTATTTGATCGTACCACGTTTACCTCAGTCTTCCTCTATTTCTAGTATTCGAATATAGAATACCTATTCAAACTAAAAGATGTTATAAAGTAGAAATATTTTCTTACTAAAACTTATAGCAGAGTTCACATCGCTTCTGCTTTAGAGGAAATATTTTACGATTCTGTTATTTGCTCAAAAAAGGATTTCCTCGGTCTGCTTCCTTCCAGATATTTCGGCTGCTATTTGCGTAGACTAGAGGCGAGGATGTGGTCCTTCGCCTCGCGGTAGTTCCGTGAGCCGAGTGTTAATGTACCTTTCCTGATGCCAAAGTCTCTCTTTATCTGCCTATCAAACAGTTCTGCCGAGCCCTTGTTTGCAGACGTTATAAGGCAAATAAAAATTCATAACCCATTCTTAACCATTTTCTAGAAACTAAATTTTTTTTTTTAATGTGTGAGAGATTTTATTTATCAAAAGTGATTAAAAATGAGTCATTAATACCTTATTGATATTTTTAATAGAACAAAACCTAGATTTTATGTAAAAGTGTGACCAAGTTTTAAGAAAGTGCAAAATAATACTGAATGGATATTATTTTGCACTTTCCTTGCAACCATATTATTTATGGTATCAATGAAATTGTATATCTAAATGCATAATTAGGTTAACAAAACAAAAACCAAAATAAACAAATGAAAAATAATTGGAGAAATCGACGTGCGTGCCTGACACGATGTATGAATGTTGAGGAATCTAGAGAAATATGTCAGGAAAAAAACAGTGAGGCGGTTCATCCTCTCTGCATAACCCCCAGTAGACGGTATGATGGTAAGTTAACCAATGAATAAAGATTTCCTTGTAACATTTTTTTCTTCTTATTCCGACTGGTTTCGGCAGCTACTTGGGATCTTCGTGATATGACGATATTAACTGCTCTGCCAAAATGATTTCGAATAATATAATTATGCCCACCGAGATCAACGTGATTGGCCTATTAAATCTAATTTGTGACAACATCCGATTTATTCGCGAAGCAGTACTGCACATCGTATCTTAAGAATACACACTTCTATTGTAGCTCGCCAAGTCTCCTAGAATCTCTTCTTCAATATTATAATAGTCACTATAGCCGGCGGCCAGGAAGGGACGAATATGCAACAGGAATTCAAATATTTGCCGTTCATAGATACAAGTATGTCATATTTTTTTTATGAATTAAGAGTTTAAATCGTTCTCCTAATGATGAAGGTGTAAAAACCTTCGAAACATCTAGTGAAAAATAAACTCGAAAGTGATATAAAATAACGTTTTATTTCAAACTGGTACTTACTATTTTATATTGTAAACTTTTTATTATTTAATTTTAAATATTGGAACCTCATTAGGAGTTGAAATATATATCTTTGTTAAGTTATTGCATTTTGATAAACTTAAAGCTTTTTTACTTTGAAATTCTATTATGACGTTTTTTATTAAATATATTATTATTATTATCATTTAAATTAAAACACTGTTATATATAATAATAACACAATTGATTTCAATTCTTATGAAATTGTCGCGACAGCTGTTTCGCTAGCGGGATCGTTGATTGTAAGACCTAATGATGTTAACATTGGTTAGCGAAACAATGAAATTAAATCAATTGTGATATTATATAACAGTATTTTAATTAAACAGTTAATAATGTTAATATATCAAAAGATTTTTGTCGAAAACAAAGGAAATAAAACACTGTTTTTTCCACTTTTGAAATTTGAATTTATTTTTCTCGACATGTTTCGAAGGTTCGTCATCGTTCTCCGAAGTTATAACTATCACCGTCAGTAGGGTACTATTTTTTTATTAACTGTTATAATTGAAGGGAAAAGTTAAACAAGGTTAGTTAAGCAATTTTCCAAAAATATATATCCTAAGATTAGTGGAGATTAAAATACATATTTTCAAATTGGGTGATACATTGAATTTTTTAACGATTTCAGGGGAGGAAAACCGCGACAAACTTTTCGCCTGCCATCACCGCATTTATTAATATTTTACAGTTTTATTCCCTTTTATTAAATACGTTGCTTATTTGATAAACTTGTTTGTATCAAGCGTGTTGTGTAGAGTTTCATGTGTGCGTATTTAGTTGTTATTGTGCATATAATACTCCGCACTGTTTTATGAAGCCGCGCCATTCCTTCGCGCACACACTTCATTTCCTCATTTCCTTCGTCTGGGGGTGCGACCTATTTATGCAGTTACTGATTGGTGAGATGTGCTTACAGAGGCAGGCTTCACTAAGAGAAATCAATTAACGAACATGTTGTAGGCTAGCGCCTCTCCCTCCCAGTGTAACGAATCTGGGGGGTTCTAGTCCAATGGAGTAATGAGGAATCTTCTCCAGAAACTTGTTTCCTCGCCAACTTCAACAGACGTCACAAGGGAAGAAGTATGGGAAGTTCTGTAAACTGAACGGCTCATATATACAATATATATACCAAACAACACTTTCTGTTGTGCTCGAGTCTATTTTGTAATGATACGATATACGAGTAGAACATCGAGCAATAACTTTGAATACACCAAAATGGAAGTTCAAATTCAGTTCTTTGTTGATAAAAATCGATATCTCCGGAGGAATAACTGCCATAACACAATTGCTCTATGATACTTCCAACAAATTTCATTATTTTATAAGTTATGTTGAAGTTGGAATATTCAAAGAGCTTTGCATTAGTTATGTGTTACGGGTCTTCCGAAATTAAAATGCACGATCGACTGGATCTCGATGATTTGTTATAAAAATATACAGTATGTGTGTTACAAGCTTCGTGTCCAAAATGAATGTGTGTGACAAGTATAGCAAATGCTCTATTTATAAGCAGGAGTAAACAAATACATTAAGATAATATCCTGGACTTTACTGCATTCAAAGTGCATAAGTTCTGTCAAGCTTTCAAAGTACAAATTCACAGCATGTTTACATTACATTGTTTTTTATAGATTAGGGGTACAGGAAGTCCACACCAGATATAGATATGCTTAATTACAATTTTGTTGCTGCGTTCTAGTAGGTACATAACATATGTAAGGGTGTCGCTTTACAAGAGGGTTAACAACATTTTTCTTTTTTTATACTTAACGTAGTCACTAATTTATAATTTAAATGACAATTTTTTTTGTGCAATAACATTTGTGTTTTAGATAGCCGACGTCCTCGATTAGTGTGTTTTTATACGTTGAAAAAAAAATACACTGAAGGATGTTGGTCACCAAATATCTAATATCATATTAAGATATCTAAGGTCATATTAAGATATTTAAGATCGTACGAAGAGCGGAATGGGGAATGTTGTTAACATAAAGCGATCGCTTAACCCAACCAATGACAGGTGATATGTCCTGTAAACGCCTCGACCACCATATTCTGTTTCCAACAATAATTTGCATCTTCGTCTCTATTGAGATACAATTAATCCTTAAAAATCTAATATCAATCAAAACGTTTGTTTTCTATAAATTTTATCAAACATTTTGAAAATAGAAGAAATGAACAATGTTTATTTTTTTTAAATTTTGTATACAATACCAACTTTATCAAATAATAATTAAAATACAACAAACATGTCTCGGACACAGAAGCTCTTCTTCAGTGATATAAATATTAAATATTTGTTTTAATTTTTTTTTTCATGAATGTGATCAGATTTGACAGATATTTTTTTTTTTTTTCAAAACTGACTACGTTCATGAAATTTAAAAAAGAAATATATTTATAATATTTATTCAATATTGATACCATTGACGAAGGGCTTCTGTGTCCAAAACATGTTTTTTTTAATAAAGTTGGTGTGTAAAAAGCTAAAAAAAATTAAACATTGTTCAATGAATCCGCAACACAAAGTTATGGCGAATATAGAAGAGAAGAAAATAAAAATAACGACTGAGCGAAGCGAAACATGTTATTTTCACAAAAAGCATTTTCATTGATATTAAATAAGTGATTCACTAATGCTGTCAAAATAGTGAGAGAATATTGTATGTGAGTGATACAATACATATTTCTAGTTTGATATAAATTCCCTATAAATGGATATAAAGATATAAACGATATAAAAGCGTTACGTGTTTCTACCCCTAGTTTCCAAGAATGCGCGAGAATTATTTTTAGATATGCAATAATATCCACATTTTTCCGCAATATCTGAGGAGTTTTCGCAACAGAGGAATCGAGATATCTCCCTTAATCTGTTCACGCAGTTCCATTTCCTCCGCTGTTCCCAAATTCATTTTCTATTTTCCCACTGAAAATAGATTCTCTCTCCTTCGTTTTGCAACGGCAAAGTAATCGATGTAATTTCTCAACGATTATTGAAGAAGAACAAAGTTAGTGACGCAATTTCCTCGCTCGCACCAATTTTCGCTTATGAATTTGATAAATCTGCCTTAACACTACAGGAAGGTGCATAACTACATTGATGTGGATTGACATGTTATACAACTTCTGAAACATAATACAACTTCTTGAAAACAGACTTTATCACGATTACAAAAATAAATATCACATCCGTTCTGATTTCCACATAGAGCCCTATTGTACGTGCCTATCACATTCGAAGGCAAAATAAGTTTGAAATGAAGCGGGGGGTCATAAAACTTAAAGTTAACTTCGTATTGGTTATAAAATTAATGACAACAGCATAGAACCGAACTTTGTCACTATACGTCTGCCAGCACAAGGACTTGTGGTGGTGTATTGCGCATTATGTTATTGGAACTTCGACAATTATTCGATATTTGTGCCTATTTATAGCACATTTTGCCATAATGTGTAGCCTATTTACAAGTTCTCACTATAGCATATCTAGAAATAATACAGTTGGAGGCATTGATTGTGTATTATTTAGTAGTAAAAAAGTGTATGTATACGACGTAAACGGAAATAGGGGAAGACCGAGGAAAAGTGTGGCACGATCCAATTAATCAAATATTAAAGTTGGAGAAATTGACGTGTGTGCATGACACGGTGTGTATTAATGTTGAGCAAAGATGACGAGATGAGTACATGTATGTCAAGAAAGAAGAGGCATTCTGCCTACCCCTACGGGGTGACGAGGCGATGGTTAGTTAATTAATTATTTTGTAGTCGTAAAACATAGAATAGCTCGGTACTGATTTCTTATCTTTCAAAAAAACTGATCCCCAGTTAGTTGAATCACTTTGGCGAGTATATTCCGTTACATATGATAAATGAAATGAATAATTGAACGAAGTGAATTTTAAAGAAAACGGGCTTAACCACTTTTTTGAGTGAGCATTTGAGGCGCGCGGTGTGCCGTTACAGAACAAATCTCCGCAGAATAAACGAGTGCGGCTGCTGATGCTGGTGGCGACCAATTGCTTTTAAAACAATAGTTCGTTTGCCGCCGGCCACGGTCGGGTCCCGTCAGTGTTCTCCTGCCTACCTCCGTGTTCAGCCAGTGGCGGTACGTCCACACAAGCCTTAAAAAATCCGGGAATAAAATAATATTTAGATTTCGCGCGAGTTAAAGCGATTTAATACGTAAATAATCTTTGGTTTAGAGTTCTCAAACAATCAACAAGTAAAAACGTATATTTATAAAAATAAAGACGTCATCAAATCATTTTGAAGAAACATAGGGACCGTCTGTTTTAGATAACGATTCTATAGTTAACTAAATAGTTTTGTATTTCGTATCATAAAATAATCATTTTCGCAAAAACTCATCAGGTTCAATTATACACCAAGCTCGTTGTTATGTATGTCATGCGTTTATAAATTTCTGCTCAGTAACTTATCGTAACTTACCGTAAGCTTTGTATCATATTTTCACGTGACCCTCTACTAATGTTATAATACAAAAAAAAAGTCGGAGGGGCTTGCCTTCCTGGTTGACCCTAGGCACGCCACTGACTCCACCCCGCCCGCAGTCACCTGAATTTACACTGGCGGGCAGGACCGGGACTAGGGCCAGGGCTAATAGAAATATTACGGAGATTACCTTGTCATGGAAAATAAGATAAAGGGTCAGATCGCCCGGGCAATAGACCTTCGAAGATAGTTCGGTTAGAACTATACTAGTAGTTGTCCTTGAATACCACTGCAACCAGTTGGAAGGTAAATCAATAATACACTGAACAGTGTTTTCTAGAAGTTTCACTATATTTTATGGGAAAGACTTGTGCTTGTTGCTAACGCATCATCAAAATTTGATTATGCCTTACAGAGGCAAAACTTGCTATTCATTTAAAATACAATATGACTTTTAGAAAACAGCCGTTTTCATTCGTGTTAATTATAATATTTAGTTCAGAGTCCCGCATCATTATTTAAGAAATAATAAATATGTTTTTGTAACTTATTTCGTTTTTAAGATTAAAAAAATTAATGTAATTCGTTAAAAATTAGGCAACGCCCTCTTTGTAGTATTAATATGTTTGTCAATTTAGCAAATAAAACATAAATTAAGTCTTTTTTAATGAGTAGTAATAAAACATAATTGATACGAGTAGATTTAGCGAGTAAAAGTAATGTATCAAATATAAAAATCTAAATCTGAAGTGTACCATAGAAAACGATAAAATGGGCCTATCCTACTTTAAGCCTTTGTCTTTATAGCGGAATGTGAAATTAATACGAAAATGAAAACGGGTATCGCTTCTAAAATATTCCCGATTTAAAGTAACTGTTCAAAGTTTTTTCATCCAAATGAATTGCAATATTTTTTGCGCCACGATATCCGATACTGAACCGCTAGGTCCACAAACTTTAACCGTTTGTCTGGCTACATTTATTACAAGCACAGTGCATTATTAGCGAATGGAGAGTTTATTTGTTGTTCACCGTCGAAAATTAAATTGAGTATTAAAAGGGAAATAGATAATATGAAATCAAGACAATAAATAATGAGTGCGCTTTATATTTGGATCTCGTCACATAACGGCAAAGAAATCATTGAAACTAATTTGGGTAGGAACGGTGCAAGCGGAGTTTAGGCAACAGAATACCAAGTATTTATGAAATGAGTTGACGTATATTATCGAGTACACAGTATTAAATATAGTAAGCAGAAGCCGTTTGGACAGATAATAACTCTGGACGGAATCATAACATATTGACGACCTTCGTGGCCGAGCGGTGGTCCCGGGTTCGATTCCCGGCAACGGCTGTGTGGTTGTCACAAGGTTCGGTGCATAATTCACGCGACAATAAAATGCCGATAGATTAGTTATCTATAACATGTCACGGGAATCATATGATAGCTATAACATTTACATCATTTTGGCTCGCGCTGTAATGATGTTAAGAGCGATTCAACAAAATAATAATAATGAAAAACTGACATGAAATTTCGGCCAAATATTCACATCAAATTTTATGGCTGTCAGGTACAGATTTGACATGCGGGTACTAAGGTGTCGTGTGAGATTAGTGGAATATCGTGTGTGAAGCGAACTATAAATAACACGTTGAGACTGTTATAATAATACAATACTTAGTAAATGAGCATGCGAGCCTCCTCTGGTGTGTGGCGACAAGTTGGTTAATAAAGCGGTGAGCTCTCCCGTGATTGGATGGGGCAGTATTTTATTTCTATTCCCTAGGGGCCGTACCACGCCCGCCCCCTCCCCCGCAGCCGCGAGGATGTGGTGATCGAATTAAATGTCCGCCGCTCCAAGATCTGAATACCGAACTCGTGCCCGCCTCTCCCCATTGGCAATCCGTCAAGGGTTCTCTATCGATTGCCGGATTGTTTGGCATCGGATGTCTATATGGTACATCCACTTTATTTTGGTTGCCGTAATACGCCCTGGCAATTCGCACATCTTATTCACTTCTAATATCACAAAATTTACCATTGAGATTATTATCGTACGTTATACTGGATTCCAAGATGATTTTTATTTCATTCTTCTTCTTTGCGTGCCGTATCAGGTCCCGCTGACGTTGGCAATCACTCCGGCGAAGGCTTCTCTATCTTGTGCAACCCGGAACAGCTCCCCCACATGTCTCATCCCGGTCCAGTATCTTATGTTGCACAGCCAAGACATTTGCCTTCTACCAGGACCACGCTGCCTCTCAATCAAACTGTATTTATCTCCCCGCATAATGTGACCGAGATACCGCAGATTTATTTCGTGAAAAAGAATAATCGAATGTCTTGAAATTTTTTAAATCGAATAAAATATGAGATAATTTCACTTCATCACAAAACGCTATAAAGAAGGCATGCTGAAGGAGTGTGGGAGTATCAGTTTTTATTATATTAAAATAAGTATTCTGTGTAAATGGAATGGATGGTTGTTTTAATATTACAACTAAGTGAAAACGTATACAGATGTTTCATTTAGAAGTAAAAATGCATATTTAATCATGTAGGCAGTAATATGTTTTAATACTAAAGTTCATTGCCGAATTCAAAATTCTTATACTCGTATTCTGTTCAGTAAACATCGCACTCTTGTAGCAGGTTGTACTCGTATGTGCAAAACAAACATTCAGCTTGTGCGGTGAAGCCGTGCTATCTGGTATCGTTCTCTCCCTGTAAGTTAAGCGTCCGAGAGTAGTAGGTATTTATTCAGACATTGATCATAAGAAAATTAGTTTTGCAAATTGATGAATGGTTAGAATATTCTTCTCACAGAGTGCGCTCAATGACGTCTATCGTAAATTGATTAGACGGCCATAAAATATTTCTTGATATCTTTTGCTGATTAGTGGTTTCTAATAATGAACTTTTTATTATGAAAAAAATACATAGTTTGTATGTAGATGAAGAATGTAGTTAATTAGACGACCGGTGTCAATAATTGATTATGTTGAATCCAACCATTTAAGACAGTGGTTCCCAAAGTGGTCTATATCCACCCCCAGGCGTCGTTTTCGACTCGCAAGGGGTCTACGACAGTTGGAAAAAAATGGGGGTGCATGAGATGTAAATGGAGGTCCACGAGATGGTTCAACTTAATTGAAGCCGAATTTTGACATTTTGATAGCATAGCGTCAGATTCATCTCTCCAATTAGAACATTGATTTGTTTGTGTTTTTATTTTATGTAATTATGTTGTATTTTCATTTTGTTTCGTTTTAATACATAATTGTACATATATCTAAATAGTCCATTATTTTGTCCGTGACACTTCATCATTATTAACTGTTAAATTTGCAACACTGTTATAATGTGCCAATTTTTATTATACACTCTTTGAGAATGTCGCGACAGCTGTTTCATCAGCTGATGACAATATCGGTTGGCGAAACAGCTATCGCGACATTCTCTAAAAGTATAATATAACATTGTGATATTGGATGGACCGCAAAAAATGACGGTTTTTCAATAAATTTTATTTATCAAAATTTAACCTTGAATGACTTGTTTCCACCTATCCACCGTTTGAAATGACTTGTTTCCACCTATCTGTCATATTTTTAATCTTTATCCTGTAATTAAAAAAAAATCAAAATACTCCGATATTCCAATTTCACTACTTTGTATCTAGCGTATTTTTTACCAACTAAAAAATGTTGCATCGACCAAAACAAGTAGCAATCGAATGGAACAATGCCCGGTGAATATGGTGGGTATCTTATCGTTATCCATCCCAGGTCCTTAATATTTGTATGGTATTTTTTGGAGTATGTGGCCGTGCATTATTCTTCTGCAAAAACACTTGTCTGCGATTAGCTAGGGCAGGTCTCTTTTTTATTATTTATAGGTCCAAGTAGTCCAGTTGATCACGATAAACGAAAAAATTATCTGCACCGTATTTTCGTCACTAGTGATGAAAAATGGATCCATTATGATAATCCAAAAAGGATAAAATCGCGGGGACCACCTGGCCATGCTTCAACATTTACAGCTAAGCCAAATACTCGTATTCATGGGAAAAAACTCTTGTTGTGTATTCGGTGTGATCAGCTTAGCGTCGTGTATTATGAGTTGCTCAAACCAAACGATACCATTACTGGGGTTCTCTGTCGAACACAATTGATGATATTTAGTAGAACACTCAAGGAAAAGCGCGCCCACTACTACAATGTGGCACAGCGGGTCAAAACCTATTTGGAAACACTCAATTGAAAAGTTTTACCCCACCCGCCGTAATCACCAGACATTGCTCCTTCTGACTTCCACTTGTTTCGATTGAGGATGCATGGCCTATCTGAGCAGCACTTCATATTATATAAAAATACCAAAAATTGGGTCGATTCGTGGATAACCTCTCAAGATAAACCATCTTTCCGATAAGGTATCCGTATGTTTCCAGAAAGATGGGGGAAATTAGTGGCAAGCAGTGGATAATACTTCTAAAATACCAGAATGTTTAATTTTTTCACAATAAATGCCCAATTTTTGATAATAAATGAAAATAAAATGGCGGAAGATTATTTGTATAACTTAGAAAACATCCCCTTACGTAGCACAAATATTTTTGTAGCATTTGTTACTGTCTCTTTTTTCGAAAATGGTACAGCTTAATATTTCGAATAAATTCTTCATTCAGTAAAAAGCTAAGCATTGAAAATATGGTTGTTAATATTTTTATTCAAAAACATCGCAATACGCTTTAGGTATATGTAATCAACGATACAACCCAAAACACGCTGTTAAAGATCGGCTGGCGAAGCACAAGCGACCAATGAAGGGCGAGAACAAAAAAAAAAAAAATTCCGTACCCCTAATATTATAAGTAAATTTACCAGTTAAAACTTAGCATCTATTTTATTTTAAAGATTTATCAAAATGAGTAGCTCTGTGTTAGATTCAAAAACAAATTTAAAGTTGATGAATTTGTTGATGAAAAAATCAATAAGAGGAAAGCAGGGAGTCTACGCAAAACAGAAAAAAATCGGCGACGGCGACGGGTCTACAGAACAAAAAAACTTGGGAGCCTCTGATTTAGGAATATTCCGAGCTGCCGATAGTCCCGGTTGAGTTACAATACTAGTAATTCCGGTATGGACTTTTCTCTAAAGATACTGCTAACAGGTAACGGAGATGATAAATATCTAATTATTCCTAGTGATAATTCTTCGCGACTTGATTAAATAAGCATTATACGAGCACCTCTTTTTAAAGCGATAAAATACACATTCAATTATTCTACTTTATTTCGATGTGAATATTAATTACCTTTTGCCTTGTGGCACTTCTTTCGAATGGCCTATTAAATAATAAAATCCAATTTTTAAAGACTATCGAAGCTGCTAGACTGGAAACATGCACTAATCGAAGGAAAATGGTGATATGCCACCAAAATGGATGATACTCGCAATAAACTCATAGGATAAGTAATACCTTATTACACCATTGTGGGATGGGCTGAAATAACCGACCATACAAGTCCCACGTTAACATGATCCGATTTTATTAAATAATTGATTTCCTGGTTCCATCTCGTCAAATCTATTATATTATCACAGCATTCAACTTATATACTTAGTCATTTTTAATATCGATCTTCTACAATCCATCCAGATTTATTTTGATCCATCGATGATTCGGTTCATTAAAAAATTGGTTATCTTTTAAAATTGCCTAACAACTTATATTCATAATTCTATCGGATAATATTTTATTTCAATAAGTTAATCTGAACTCGTCTGAGCGCGCTTGAGATGAACGTATTTCTCGAATGTCGTTACTTCACTGCACAAATCTAATTTTAAGAACACGTTAGGTATGAATAGCTCTTGAAAATTTATTACAAATCTCATAATTGCGTAGATTTTCACAGTTAATATCAATATCCTTTTTTGGGATAAAAAAAATTCTAACACATCTTTAAAAGAAAAAACGATATAAAGTTTAAGAGGAAACAATAATCATTACTACAATAGCTGTAATTTTTGGCTAACCAATTGCATATTGGATTTGATGTTTTTATAAGCAATTAAAATTTGCTTTGTTCCATGTCATGGAAATGAAATTGGAATCAGTGTTTGAAATTTCTATGATTTAGCCGAAAAGCCCTAATAGTGAGCGCCGCATGTTACACAATTACCGTAGTATTGTGCACCTCACAGCACCTGTGGACGCGAGAAGTAGGCATTACTTATGCTCCTTGATATGAAAATGGCGAGTACATTACATAACCTACACATGTGTAGGGGGTAGCTACAGTTCAATTTAAGATATTTTTCTAACATAAAAACCAAAATAAACGCAATGCAACGCAGTACATATCAGTAGGTGTCTCCTTGTGTTAATACACAACTTAAAAAATTAACTATTTATTTGTGTTAACCAGTTATAATATATGATATTCACGTCGCGTTGCACTCAATGTCATTCAAGATTCATTTGAAAGATTTTCAATTAAACCTTTATTCAAGCTATTCAAGCTATATATAAACGTTGCCTTTCCTTGTAATTAAAATATGAGCAGCAGGAAAAAAGGTAATCGACTGCCGTGAATAAGGAGCTCGCCTTGTGGGTCGCCTCTTGGCTGTGTGCAGCGCCAGCGGGTCAGCCACTAAATTAAATCGAAAAGTTGTACGAGAGTGGTAGGGAATAAAAGGATGTGAAAAATCTGGAACTAATGTCAGACTGAAGATTTATTTCTACTGATTCGGGATTTACATTTGAAAATCTCTATAATTATTATACAATTTTTCCGTTGGCGATCATTTTCTTTTTCGCGAATTAATATTTTGAATTCGCGTAGTTTGATTGAATTGTGCGGTTTATTCATATCATACGGAATTACATCACAGGTGGTAATAAATCTTGCCACTGTTATTTTTATACATTTATATGTACAATATATCTGTTAAAACTTTACACTTAATCAAGTTTTTACATTTATATAATATACCAATCCAGTAATGGACATATGTACGTGAATTATGTTTTTTGGGATCTTAGGTGTATCCCTGTATCTTGTTGTCTTCCTCGACCGACGTTTCAGAGATCATTGCAGTCTTCATCTCCATCATTAGGGCTATTGATTATTTACTATTATTGGTTATTATTAGTTATTAACAACTCTAAATATGGAGACTCCAACGACCTTCAAAACATTGATCGAAGAAGTTACACGGATGTACCCAAGATCCCAAAAAACATATGTACGTACTTAGAGTGGAAATGTACGTACTTAGAGAGACATATTAGTTCTAAAATTGTGTTTTACATACGTCAACGTGGGCACAATGGATTTTTCGCAAACTTATTGAGTAGTACGCGGAAAATTTTCAGATACACTTCTTTATTGTTAAAATAAAATAAAAAACACGAGGATTCATAAGATTCAGGAAGTTATTTTTTGCCTTTATTGGTTTCAATTACAATATTTGATCCTTGCAGTTGTTTATCGTAAGAAAATTATTAATAAGATTCGGCAAGTACTTGAGATTCAACAGCGACGTGTGTTATGAAATAGCGCCTCGGTGTAAGGTGTGTAAAAGAATAAAATGATGAAATGTGTGCAATACGTGAAATACTGGATACCACACGGATATGACTGTATTGATTGTCGACGTACCTACTGGTGTATGATTGTTTACATGGAATGTGTCCATATTAAGTGTCATTTCGTGGTTGATAATGTAATATTAGCCGATGAACTGAAAATAATTGGCAATGAAATGGTTCTAATAAATTAATTTTCTTGCGGGTTAAGTGGAATGTCGGTAGCTGCCTCCTCGCCCCCGCCCCTTGCCGCTAAAGTTTGGCAAAGGACCGGATAGTTAGGGGAGGGCCGCCAGCCAAATGCCGGGGGAACAATCGCAGCAGGGCAACTTTTTGGACGTCAGACTATTCCGTTTTTCTTTTATCGAATTTCTGAAAGAATCAAATAAATTTAAACCAGATATATGGATTTATAACAACTACCATAAATATAAATCATCGAAAAGACAAATTATTAAGTAATATTTACATTAAATTTAAACAATAGATAAAATTAAATAATATGTGAGCTTTGTGTATATATTATTTTGTATTTGGCAATGCGCTATATATTTATCAAGCAACTATTGCTCGCATTAAAAAACTGAACATATATTGTTCAATTTAATGACGTATTCATTATTCCATATGTATGGAACGAAGGATGGAATTGGCAAAATAAGGGTGAAAGTAGAAGCGTAGAGAAATGAGATTTCTTGGACGAATGTGTAAAAATCTGTGTATGATAGTGTCGAATGAAAATGTAAGAAGTGAACGCGGTGTGTTATGAACAAAATAATGAAAGGATGAATGAAGAAAGACGCAAGGAAGAGGAATCTCGAAGAAAACGTGGCACGATCAAATAAATCAAACCTCGAGTGTCAGCCACGTGAGATATCGGAGAAATCGACATGCGTGCATGACACGGTGTATGCATGTTGAGGAAGCGATAGAAGTATGTCAGGAAAGAAAAGTGTGGCAGTCCATTCTATCTGCCTTTCCCTTTAGAGAGACGGCGTGATGGTTAGTTAGTAAGTTTTTTTATTCTTCCTCATTATATTTAGTCTGTCGGTTATATCAAATAGACACGTTAAAAAAGCTTGTTGCCCGTAATAAGCCCGTAGTGGCAGGTGTTGAATTTTCCGCGAGTATTCTGTATTTCTGATTTCGAGAAATTGGAACATAAAAGTACATGCCATGCCGTTTACTAGATTTTTTTTTAATAAACTTTTGGTTTCCCACTGAAAATTACGTAGGGGTGAAATCAACAAAAAAAGCCATCACGCCGTTTCCTCGGAGGGGTAGGCAGAGAGAATGGACCACCGCACCACTCGTTCCGGACACACCTCTCTGAAATTAGATTGTTAATTGGGTTAGCAAATCTTTTAATTCGGGCTAATATAATATAATTATTTGAATCATTAATATTCTATGAATCACCGACATGATCCATCGAATGTCTCTCCTTCTTTTGACAACATAAAGGATGTGATGGTTATGCAAACTGGCCAGAAAAAATTCAGCGTAATCAGACCCATCAGTTCACAGCAGAGGTCTGTGCTTTTAAAAACTTTCCCCATTCATTTGTTTTTAATATTAATATTTTTTAGTTTAAATGATCACACTGTCGTTGAATATGATTGTACATCTGCTTTATAAATACGGCTCAGTATTCAACTCCAAACTCCACTGCGGCGGGCATCCGAAATAGAAATACTAGACGAATGGAAGAAAACTTATGATTGCTTCAATTCAGAGTCATTCGGGGACAACTTGATAATATGAGGGATTCTTCGGGGCGAATGGACGCACTGTATATGTGATTCGGAACAATCCAAGATGCACATAATGTTGTTGTGCCCAAACTGCCCAATTTCCTGCACCGCAGAGGACCTAGCTTGAGGATTCAGAATCCTACAGAAATCCTCCGAGAACAAGCGATCCTCTACCACACTACATAAAGAAAAAACTCATTTTTTAATACCGAAATTTGGGTTACTGATTTTAATTAACTTTTTGATTCAATGTCACGTTTTAATGATGGCTCATGAAAATTTCATCTTTTATAATTCTGGTTAATAAGATTACTTGAAAACTTGGTGACATCCGCAGCTTACAGTTGATAAAATTTGTACACTGAAGAAGGAAGAGTATCATTTGAAACGTGTTTGTGAAGAGAATGTTCCGAAAATGCAATATTTTCACATGTTATTCAATTGGAAATTCATAACATAAAGCGATGGTAAATATAGAAAGAAAAATCAGAATATGTTTGAGTACATGTAATGCGCACAAACTTTACCTTTTACCACATTTTTATTATTATTTCTAAGAATCTTGTGAAAACGCAATACTCACTTCATCATCGCGATGAATGATGATGCAAGTCAAATACAAGCATTTCCACTTGTGTAATGAATCTCTATGAATTCAACTGGTGTTTCATAGAATATGTGGCTTTGATAAGTAACTTTCATCGTTCGGAAGGAACTCCCAGCATTACACTAACGCGCAGTCGTCGTGTATATGGAACTTTGAACTGAACGTAGCACCTCAACCGGTAACTATTATAATACTCGTAATGTTATCATACAGAGCGGCTGGCCCGGGGAGGGTGAACTACATATATATGTCAATAGCAAAACAAAATGTACGTGCGAACGCAGGCAACCTTACAACTTAACAATACTAAACTAAGAAGTGGTCCAGATCTCGTTGGGATTGATCTCGTGTATCGGTCGGGTGTGGTTTGGGTGTTCCAAGTTACGGCGTATTGGTTTCAACTATCCTAGACTAAGACTTAACTCGCGTAACTACAACTGACGAAATTCTCAATCTATTCGGCGGATATGCGAGGATTTCGTACTAGGGGCATTTCATTCTTCCCACATTTTAGGCAACTCCCAAAAACAGATAAGTACAATTCATTTAATAAATATCAAACAGATAGTACCTACATGAGGTGTTGCAAACAAAAGAGTTGCCATGATGCTAACATCGGTTGGCGAAATAGCTGTAGGGACACTCAAAAAGTGAATAATAAAAATTTGGATATCATAACAGTGTTATAATTTTTACCAGTTAATAATGTTGAAGTATCATAGTGTTTCGACCAAAACAATAGACTATTTAAACGGAAAGTTGTCAATATATGGAAAAAGTATTTTATTTTAAAATTTTGGAATGAATGCACTATCCCGAGAATCAAGATGTGATGTTCAATATTTTTTTGTGTTTAAATTTGGAATAATGTAATTGCACGAATTCATTTTATGAGATTGTCGTGATAATTTATTTATATTATGTCCAAAAATAGCCTCAATTAATAATATGAATCTAATACATTTGATAACGTCATAGGAAGGCAAAATATATTCCATAAAAAATTATAAAATCTATTTGACAACGACTGATTTTCTTATCTACCTCGTAACCGTAGAACTAAAGCAGACATGTTGACCCATCTCATCCTTTAAGTGGGCACCACTTAAGATCCCATAACACAAAATAATGTTTAGCGTTTTTTTTCCTTTGAGATGTTTCCCCATTTGAAATTAAAAAAATAATAATTGTTAGTAACGTAAAATAAAACAATAATATTCTCAAAGGCATATATGTATAATCACTTGATTTGATTTTCGCTTATGCGGAAACCCCAATTATTAATAAAGGTTCCGGATTTTCTTATGAATTAAAACACAGTTTTTTCCACTTTCGAGTTTATTTTTCGAGATGTCTCGTAGGTTTTACACCTTCATCATCGGGAGAACGATATAAGCTTCTCGTTTAAATGAAATTTTAACGCTCCAGGGATCATTTTGGTTTACACGCTCGAAAAAAATACTATTTTTATTATTTTTTTATGATAATACTATTGTAGATATTGATATAAGGGTTATAAAACTCATCGAATACACTTTTGAAAAACAAAAAACATCTGTATTTTTTTATTATATTTGTATTAACATAAACAACCGGCGAACGTTAGTAAGTCACTGGCGGCGCGGCGTTGAAAACTCAATTAATGCTCATCTAAAACAAAAATAAAACATTTTTTAGCTTTAGAATATCAGTGGCTCTTACGCAAAATACGGAAATTAATATTTATTTATAAATAACAAAATGGCAGATATTTAAAAAAATATATTTTTTCCACTGATTTTGGTCCAAAATTTTTTTGTAAAAATCAAAACATTGATTTGATTGTAGTTTGCACTGAAGCTATTACTGTGTAGAATATGTGGTTAAAATTTCATAAAGATCGGTTGAGTGGTTCCGGAGAAATCATCACCGCTGACCGAAAAAATATAGTTTTGAGAAAAACGCGTTTTTTTAACGAAAAAGTTTTACCTACAAGTTAATCAGCGATTTCTGCACCATACAAAATCTTTCCAGTTCAAAAAACCTAATCTTCTCTGTCCATTTTTTTCGAACGAAACTTCCCCGTTACCATCTTTGCACTTTAAATATTTCGATATCATTGAGAAAACTAGGAAAAGACCTATAATGACAGCCGTTTGATCAGTGTACACATCGAAAGTTGTATCTTTTGTTATATTCAATTTATAAACAACGTAAACGCAACTTTTAACACAATACTCTTAGTTATAAATACATCGAAAATTTTAATTAAAAAAAACGATTTTATTATAAACCAGAAATTCCCTTAAGCTTATCAAAAATGAAATGTTACGTACTCTATAAAAACAAAAAACAAAAAACCCACAACACATATCTATCGTGCAGAAGAATGTAACGGACGTGGTTATATATAGTTGCGTGTCATAGTTTTTGGTTCTTACGAGACGTTGTTTGTGTTTGCCAACAAACTTTCAGCTTTCATTACACAGCTTTTATAGGACGGGAAATATTTGGAGACAGTTTGCCCATTTCTATTACCATCACGTCGTTTAGTTTTAAAACGAAATAAATGATGGCATCTTATTCTGGGGCATTTGACACACATATACACATTGAACTAGCAAAAGAAAGATAAAAGTAGAATAGAATAATTGTAGTATAAATGAGATCTCTTAGACGAATGTGTACTAAATAAGTATATGATAGTGTCAAATGTAAATATAATAAGTGAATGCAGTGCGAATGAAAGGGCTCTAAACAAAATTATGAAAGGGTCATTAAGATGGTTTGAACACATGAAAATAACGAATGGAGAAAGAATGGTGAAGAAAGTATATGTTAACGATGTGAACGAGGCTAGAAATAGAGGAAGGCGGAGGAAAACGTAGCACAATCAAATCAATTTAATTTTACATGTCACGTGAATAATAGAAGATTTCTGAAATATGAATGTAAAGGAAGCGAAAGAAGTACGTCAGGACAGAACAATGTGAAGGTCAATTATTTCTGCTTACCCTTCCGTTATTTAGTAAGTTTTATTTATTTATTTATACACTTGAATATAGTAGACTTCCAATGTAAGCTAATTCGGGCTGGTTGCTTACATCTCTAGTGACGGTTATAGAAATTAAATATGAAATTTGTCGTCAGCAGAATTCCTTTGATGTAAGCTCAATTTATTTCGATGTAAAAAACTAGCTCCACCTGCGCCTTCCGCGACACTTAACACCGGGTGGGAGTGGGTGGATATGACGGCCTGCGACTAGCGAAGGGCAGCTTGTAATTAAATCTGAGCCATCGATTGGAGGCACCGTAACACCGAGATCGAAGCGTACTGTTCGGGCGACAATTAGACCATTCGCAATTATTGTTTATCGTTTCCCACTTCGTATTAACTAACTAACCATTAATATCAGATAGAGAACGGTATAAACTCAACTCAGATTATATCGTTCTCGCGATGGTGAAGGTGTAAGCCTTTGAAACATGTCGAGAAAAATAGAACTCAAAAGTGGAAAAAACAGAATTTTAATTCATAAAAAATCGTAACTAACTATAACATAATAATTCTATTGGCATTTCCTCAATATCTTTTTGATCTGTTTATATTGTAGTATTGAATTACAAAAAAAAACGGTATTTATTTTATCATTTGTGTCAGGAATCCGTAAGCAGAAATCACTCAAAAATTATATTACCAAAAACAACAACAAACCATTGCCGCGTTTCTTTACGAGGGTAGGCAGAGAGAATGAACCGCCATATTACTCTATTCTGACACACTTCTTTAGATTCCTCCACATTCATACAGCGTGTCAGACACCTGGCTGACAATTAAAATTTGATTTATTTGATAATTTTTAAAGTTTTCCCCGGTCTTGATTGACTCCGTACTCTATTCAAATCGTTCATGTATACTTTCTTATCCATTCTTTCTTCATCCATGCACCCCATATCTCCAAACCAACGTACTGATCCTTTTATAATATTTTCTTTTGCTTTGCATTCCTTCCTGATATCAGTATTTGAAATTCCACCATACCTTGTTTTGCCAACCAACGCAAATTCATAATATTATAAATCATTCCGGAAATTTTTAATAAAAATGAGAATATTTTTAATGAAAATAATAAAATAATGTGAGTTATTCTATAATTCGAATACTTAAAGAATTATTATTCCATCCCTAGCATTAGTACCCAGTGAAGTGAAATACAGTATGGACCGGTTCGATTTTTTCCATTTTCTCCGCTCCGCTGAACACAAGCGAGGCGCGGGGCTTTTCGCTGAAATCGATACCATGCTTGACGGATTACCGGCGTATCGCGGAACGACAGGCCCTACACTACACACGTCTCCCACTCTCTCCACTCTCTCCAGCCCTGGCAGCTGCTTTGATTGTGCAAATGTCCCAGTGTTTCCATTTTTGTGCGTCTCCTCTGGATTGGAACCATCTACGGTCATTAATACACCGCGAATTATGGTTTCCAACTTACTGCTTATCGCACCAACTATGCCCAGAGCGGCAATGTTTCGGGGGTGTGAAACCGATAATAAGTACTTTAACAATATCGACGACCTTCGTGGCAGAGTGGAAAGAGGTATGGCTGCCACTACGACGGTTTCGGGTTCGATTTCCAGCGATGGCAGTGTGATTGTCAAAATGTCTTTGGTCTGGTTTTTTTAAATTTATATCTAGATAACATATTGGTATTAAATAAAACTTACGTTTTGTTGACAGATTGAAAAGATTCATAAATTTTATTTTACTTGATGTATATTCGATATTTTCTTAAACATCTTCAACAAAATTAAGAAAGCATTAAATGACTCATTGATCTTGGCGTCAAGACAAGATTCAGCTTATTTTATTTTTTATATATTTATATATTATATATAATACACAAATGAGATGTAACACATTGAGAAGAGTAGAAGCCCTTATATCTCGTATCTCGAGTGACTTATTGAGAGAATTGAGACGAAGAAGAACGTCATGGCTGGGAACCATCAGATAGTGGAGTGGATGGCTGACCGTAGGCACGCTTCAAAGTATAGAAATAAAATGGAGAGAGTGGTGGCAAATACCCCGTCCTGGATTTGCAGCAAGAGAAAAGCAGAATACATTTTCTGGAAACTGTGACCCAATTTTGATTTAATCTTCGGTCTGGTGTAGAATTCACGTGACAACAAAATGGCGATAGATTAGCTCTCTATCAAATCAAAAGCTAAAAAGTTGTATTTAGTAATTAGGTTCAAATAACCTGCTATATACGAATGTGGAAAGCAACGGTAAACTACTATATTAAAGGCCCAAGCGATATCCCAAGAACCAGCAAAACTGTTACACTTTGATGCAAACTAATCCCTTTTTTTTACTCCAATTACTATTTAATATGGAATTATATGTCATTCTTCAAGAAACTTTATAATAAAATGCAATATTTTAGAATCACTAGTAGCTTTGGTTTTCACGGGATGTATCAAAAAGAAAGAGAGCAGTATTGTTTTGGAAAAAAATCAACTGTAGAATAAAATTAAAATTTGTAGAATCAAATTCTAACATACACATTGTAGAATACACGTTTGGACAAGAGAGTAATAATTAGCTAAATAACCAATACGCCATTCCACCAGAGGGGTGCGCAGGAATGATGGACCGCCACACTGCTCTATCCTGTCATACGTCTCGAACTTCCTTTATATTCATACATCATAACACGAACGCTCGTCGATTTTTCTGACTTTGAATGTGGCTGCCTTTTAATATTTATTATTTTCTCAGCTTTTTTTTCGGTTCACACAGATAAAAAAAAAACATTATTCTCTTATTAATTTGTTCCATGTGTCCATCTAAGTAATCCTTATTAATTTGACTTATGGTGCAATCATCTGCCTTACATTTATTACTCGTCGTTTAGTATTCTTTCATTAATCGTTTTCCGCACATTTTTCGCAGTGATCTCATTTTTACGGCTTTTATTCTACTTTCATCCTTCTTTCACCAGCTCCAAACTTCACATCCATACATAAGGATTGGAAATAGAACTCTACTATGTTCTGCCAATTTTGCTTCGGTAGATATATTTCTATTTGCAGTGTGGACACCAGAGAAAATAATGAAATTTATTATTTTAACGATAAAACGTGGATATGTATTAAAATGAAACTTGTTATTCCGTATGGGTGTTCCTTGTTCCACTGTTCGATTCACCTGTATAAATATGGAGAGACACGATACTGCGACACGTGAATGGATGTACAATACATACCGTATACGAGTACAGTGTACAGGAGTATGGTATAGTATAGTATAGTATAGTATAGTACGAGTCTCGTATGTGGGTCTGGAGAGCGCACGGGGCGCGGTATCGCAGGCCGCACGCGACAAGGGGTCGATCTGCGAAGCTGTCCTGCCAATTGATGATGTCAGTTTATTAATCCTCGGTTATCTCCCGACAGATGTTGGCCGCCATTGTTGCCGCTGGCTTCACTCGAATGAGTGATACGTGTTCGGACACGTTTGACAAAGTATTAAAAGGGTGTAGCATTGATCTGAGTGAACATATTTATTTATTATCATGAAAAGTTGCTACAACTCTAAAACTTAAATTATTCAAACAGATCCACATAATTCATGTTGGTAAAGTTTACGTGAAAAACTCAATTTCGCTTATCAGTCTGTCTTGTTATAAAAGAACTGTGTATCGGACGTATGCGAGTAGTTTTAATTTTAATATTTTTTTATTATTTTATTAATTTTTATTTGATTTTTAACTATACTAATTTTATTATTTAATTTCGTGTTTGTATTTTGTGTTAATTTAAGTTTAATTCGTTTAAGTTTAATTTGTTTATGTTAAAATAAATAAGGCAATCGGTAGCGCTTAGCAACGAGATACATGCAGTAGCTCAATCGAGATTATTCTTGGAATAATTTTGCGGTTGATCGCGCGATGTTAAACAGCCAATCAGAGGCCTTGGCAACACATCGGCTGACTAAATTTCTCCGGAATTGGAAAAAACGTTGAATAACCGTTTTTTCTAGTTTGCGGAGACTATATAAGCGGGTATTGTAAGGACTCGGCCTTCTCTCTTCCTTCAAATTCTGACACGCGTGGACACGCTGCGCGTAAGAGGCTTGGCGCTCTTAATTACGTAAAAACCAGTATTTGAGCTACTGTAAACTTCTCTTTGCTTCTACCCTGCACCGATTGCCGCATATAATAAAACTTTGTTTTATTACACATTCATCATCACGCCGTATTCTCCGTTTAACCATTCACACCTTATCGGAGACGAGCAGCAGTCAGCGGCCAAAATAAATATTAATAGTACGGGGGGAGCAATCTGTCCCGTACATTTGGTCCTTCGAGCCGTGATCAGCCTCGTCTCCGATTTGATCCTGACGAGCCAGATTTGGTCCTTCGAGCCGTGATCAGCCTCGTCTCCGATTTGATCCTGACGAGCCAGATTTGGTCCTTCGAGCCGTGATCAGCCTCGTCTCCGATTTGATCCTGACGAGCCAGATTTGGTCCTTCGAGCCGCGGATCAGTCTCATCTCCGATGTCGCCTTCACTCCGCTCCGGGAAGGAAGTTTCCAGTGGGCCCGCTGGACCTTCTATAACCACCGCCGGAGAGACTGCACCACCTGCCAGCGCTGCCGACCAGGGCCTAGCGCCCCCGGCAGCCTCCCTCATCGCAATCGAGCAGCCTGCGCCCGCTGGCCGGATCCCTTCTAGAGACCAGCCAGCCTCCGAGTGGCTTCAGGAGTGCTCGCCTTCGCCCCTCTACAGCGAAGAAGTAGCTCAACGTCTGGAAATGACTGGAAGAAGTGACGCATCAGAGCGACGAGCCGACCAGCCGGTCGGCGGGGCCGCTCTTACTAAAACTGCACCATGGCCGAGTAGTAACTCGGACAGCGAGGATGAGGACCTGTCTGCACCTCCAACAGAGGACGTCGTCCGCTTACTGCGCAGCGAGCTGCGATCACAGCGGCTCGCCTTTGACCGACGCATTGAGCAGCTTCAGGCCTCGCTGCTGCTCCAGGGGACCACGACTAAAGCCGGAGCATTGCCGGCCCAGCCCAGTCCTCCACAGCAGCTACTGCAGTCCACATATTCCACGCTGACCAGTGGACACCAACAAGGGAAGCAACCTCACTTTGGCGAGCCGGCGGCCGGTCGAGGAGACCCGCCACCCAGCGGCGCGCAGTGGGGATGTGCAGATCCCGCAAAGGACGGTGGATTGCCGTCCTACGACATGTATCCAGCCAGAGGCACCGATCATCTCTCTCACAGTGGATCGCTGTGGGAGAATATCAACAGTGGATACAGAGGGCAGCCAACCAGCTCCGCTCCAGCTGCCGGCCTGCAGGGCCTGGCGCCGGGCGGTACGCCGTGGCAGCCAATCAATGTCACCAGCTCCGCTCCAGCGGCCGGCCTGCAGGGCCTGGCGCCGGGCGGTACGCCGTGGCAGCCAATCAATGTCACCAGCTCCGCTCCAGCGGCCGGCCTGCAGGGCCTGGCGCCGGGCGGTACGCCGTGGCAGCCAATCAATGTCACCAGCTCCGCTCCAGCGGCCGGCCTCAGGGCAGCGGCACCGTGGCAGCTCAATGTCACCAGCTCCGCTCCAGCGGCCGGCCTGCAGGGCCTGGCGCCGGGCGGTACGCCGTGGCAGCCAATCAATGTCACCAGCTCCGCTCCAGCGGCCGGCCTGCAGGGCCTGGCGCAGGGCGGTACGCCGTGGCAGCCAATCAATGTCACCAGCTCTGCTCCAGCGGCCGGCCTGCAGGGCCTGGCGCCGGGCGGTACACCGTGGCAGCCAATCAATGTCACCAGCTCCGCTCCAGCGGCCGGCCTGCAGGGCCTGGCGCCGGGCGGTACGCCGTGGCAGCCAATCAATGTCACCAGCTCCGCTCCAGCGGCCGGCCTGCAGGGCCTGGCGCCGGGCGGTACGCCGTGGCAGCCAATCAATGTCACCAGCTCCGCTCCAGCGGCCGGCCTGCAGGGCCTGGCGCCGGGCGGTACGCCGTGGCAGCCAATCAATGTCACCAGCTCCGCTCCAGCGGCCGGCCTGCAGGGCCTGGCGCCGGGCGGTACGCCGTGGCAGCCAATCAATGTCACCAGCTCCGCTCCAGCGGCCGGCCTGCAGGGCCTGGCGCCGGGCGGTACGCCGTGGCAGCCAATCAATGTCACCAGCTCCGCTCCAGCGGCCGGCCTGCAGGGCCTGGCGCCGGGCGGCACGCCGTGGCAGCCAATCAATGCATACAACGCCGCTCCAGCAGCCGGCCTGCAGGGCCTGGCGCTGGGCAGCACGCAGTGGGGACCTGCCGCCTCCACGAGCACAGCAGCCGCAAACGGCGGGTGGCAGGGGCCACCTGCTGATACCCCCACCACGGATAACGCGCCGGGAGCAGGACGCGCTCCAGGATCGGAGCCCATCGCCCAACTAGCCGCACTGATGACAGAGGCGCTCCTAGGCGCACGCAACCACTCATCTCAGATGTCTGCGGAGCAGGGACATCAAATGGCGACCTTCATGGCTCGGCAGACCCTAGGAAAGGACCTGCCGAGTTTCTCTGGCGATCCTCTCGAGTGGCCGTCCTGGCACGCTCAGTTCCAGCAGTCAACCGCCACCTGCGGGATGACCAATGCCGAGAATCTCCTCCGACTGCAGCGCGCCCTCACTGGGAGGGCCCGGGAGGCCGTAGCAACCCTCCTGCTCCAGCCATCACAAGTGCCTTTCATCATTGATGTGCTTGGACGCCGCTTCGGGGACCCAAACGCCATCGCTACACTGATGCTGGAGAAGGTGCGGAAGTTGCCATCCCTGATGGACACCAGCACCAACGAGCAGCTTGTGGACTTCTGCCTAGCTGTGCAGAACATGGTGGCATCGCTGAAGCTCCTGCCAGTGGACTACCTCGGCCACCCGTCACTACTGAACGACATGACCTCGAAACTGCCACTCATGTTTCGGGTGATGTGGGTATGGGTCGCCAACCAGATTGCGGCACCCGTTACCGTCCACCACTTCGCAGACTTCCTCCGGCAGATCATGAACGGAATGACCCACGGTGGCTGCGCAGTGAAAGGAAGATCCCAAACAGGACGGGATCGGCACGCTACGGTACACACCACATACGATGTACCGCAGCAAGCGCCACTAGCAAAAAAACATCCTGACGAGCCAACCAGAAAGGATATCAGGGGCGCATGCGCAGTCTGTTACTCTCCTCAGCACATGATGAAGCAGTGCCCCGAATTCTCAGCCAGTGACATCAAACGACGATGGAAACTGATCAAGATGACGAGCGCTTGCGCTCGGTGCCTCTCCTTCCACAAAGATCAGTGCACGAAAGTATGTGCCGCCGAGGGATGCGGAGGGAACCATCATGCCCTCCTGCACAGACCCAGAACCGCCACAGAGACGGTCGTACATATAACGAGTCCTTCATCGAACATTCTCCTGAAGGTCGTTAAAATAATAATAAGCGGCCCAGATGGCACAGAGTCCGCTCACGCTCTCCTGGATGAAGGATCAACGCTGACGCTGATTGACGCTGGAACAGCGAAAAGAATCGGCGCCAAGACAAGCGGAACGCTCCAGACACTCCACTTGCACGGGGCGTTAGGACCATGCCACGCAGAGACGCAAGCTCGACTCGTGCAGGTTGGCATCCGCAGCGCCGAAGGCCGGTCATACACCATCAACGCCCGCACAATCCGAAAGCTGAACCTCCCCGAGCAGTTACTCAGCAGCGGAGAACTTGTCCGCCCACGCCTGCTAATCGGGATGGACAACGCTCACCTGATTGTCTCCCGAGAAGTGGATTGGAGTGGTGGAGTGGAAAGGCCAGGCGAATCCATCAAATTACGGACGGCGCTTGGCTGGCTCGCCTGCGGTGGTTCGCAGGGCACGACGAGTCATGAGACACCTCTGGCACTACGGCAGGAAGAGGAGCCACAGGACATGCGGCTGGACTTTGCTGACCGCACTAGCAGAGGTGGAGCACACCGTCAACAATCGCTCCCTGACCCACGTCGCACTGGACCCGCAGGACGAAGAGCCGCTGACCTCCAACCATTTCCTGATGGGGGGAGCCTCGAGGCAACCGCACCTCACACGCCAGGCGAAGGGCAAACCAGATGCTTGTCTGCGCGAGCGATGGCGCATCAGCCAGCAGCTCGCGGACGGCTTCTGGAGACACTGGTTCCGGGAATACATTCCAACCATCGGCAATCGGCAGAAGTGGCACCATCAGCGCCCACCCATCAAGGTGGGGGACCTAGTGCTGCTCACCGACCCATCGCTGCCACGGAACACATGGCCACGCGGATGGGTCGTCGAGGCCACCCCGGCAGCTGACGGCCAGACACGGACCGTGGCGGTCCAGACCAGCAGCGGGAGATATGTACGACCTGCTGTCCGAGTCGCAGTGTTCCAGCCGGAGCCAGAGACGCCGACCACCTCTCCACTCGCAACCGCCCCTGGCGCTCCAGGAGGCGCCCCACAGCAGCTAAAGACGACCCAACGACGAAGGACTCACCGCCCGAGATACGCCCGAGTATTGTAGTACAGCCGAGACTGCACGGGGGGAGTGTATCGGACGTATGCGAGTAGTTTTAATTTTAATATTTTTTTATTATTTTATTAATTTTTATTTGATTTTTAACTATACTAATTTTATTATTTAATTTCGTGTTTGTATTTTGTGTTAATTTAAGTTTAATTCGTTTAAGTTTAATTTGTTTATGTTAAAATAAATAAGGCAATCGGTAGCGCTTAGCAACGAGATACATGCAGTAGCTCAATCGAGATTATTCTTGGAATAATTTTGCGGTTGATCGCGCGATGTTAAACAGCCAATCAGAGGCCTTGGCAACACATCGGCTGACTAAATTTCTCCGGAATTGGAAAAAACGTTGAATAACCGTTTTTTCTAGTTTGCGGAGACTATATAAGCGGGTCTTGTAAGGACTCGGCCTTCTCTCTTCCTTCAAATTCTGACACGCGTGGACACGCTGCGCGTAAGAGGCTTGGCGCTCTTAATTACGTAAAAAGTGTAAAAACCAGTATTTGAGCTACTGTAAACTTCTCTTTGCTTCTACCCTGCACCGATTGCCGCATATAATAAAACTTTGTTTTATTACACATTCATCATCACGCCGTATTCTCCGTTTAACCATCCACACCACATCGGAGACGAGCAGCAGTCAGCGGCCAAAATAAATATTAATAGTACGGGGGGAGCAATCTGTCCCGTACAAACTGTATATTTCATTATACGAGTATTTTCGATTTTTTTAATACCCTTTTAAATATCATCCCAAATGAACAAAATTATATACACCAGTTAATTTTACGCAATACAGAGAGAGAGAGAGAGAGCGAATTAGCGTCATGCCCAACATAATCAACCAACTAACTGTCACGCCGTTTCTCCGGAGGGGTAAGCAGGGAATTCACTGGGCTATCGTGACATAACTCTCGCACCACTTCTACATTCACATACCGTGCCCACACACGCTCGTTGATTGTTACGACTCTAAGCCTTTCAGTAATTGATTAATTTGCTCATGCCATATCTTCCCTTGGCCTTCTTCGACTTATTTTTCCTTTCACACTACTTGTGTATACCTTTTTAACAAATTTTTCCTCATCTATTCATTTAATTTTATTTGAATAAAAATCACAAACATTACAGACATATAATTCCAGATCGTACGAGGAATAAGAATTAATGAGAAGCATAAAAAACATTAAGATTAAAAATTAGAAAGAATCATAACATTGATATTGCATCCCTGTGGCAACTCACACTATCACGAAATACGTCGACCCCGAGGCGACCCGATTAAGCAATAAGATTGCCCTACCCACAGGCATAACCATTGGCAGGTTGGTTCTGTAGCGCGGCAAATAAAACAATCTATGCTGTCTTTGACGATCAGGGACACAAATATCTACATCACTCGGGACATCCGAGCTTTGTAAATATATGGCCACCAATCGGCAGAAAGAATTGAACTTCCAATTCGTAGAATGACGACATAGAATCTTATTTAACCCCTCTTAATTTTATTAAACACACATTCATCTGCCTTACATTATTTTCTTAACTTTTCTTAATCGTCGTTCTTTTGTCATCTCCAAGCTTCACATCCATACATAAGCGTCGGCACTAGAACCCCATTGTACACTGCCATCTTCCGTCTATACATTTCTATTTTGAGTTATGGCCAAGATAATGTTTTAAATCACCGTTAAACGAATACTTTAGCAGAAATTGATCGATTCCCCGTACACATTACAGATATTGCTGTATACCATAGATCTAACACCAAATGCAAATCGAATGTAAAAAAAATCCGTTAGGGACTGGATACAACTAATGTCGGATATGTGGCGTTGGCATAAACATGAAACTTGTATAGATATACTGGATTATATTCACCGACCAGTCGGACACAACAGTAAATTCGCGAGTTCTAAATCGGATCAGCAAATAGTTATGTTAGGTATCCAAATACTTCTAGGTACGTACTTGTCCACGATCAAAAACAAAATCCAAAAATGGTTCCCAATAGTAGTTTCTTTACTGTTCCTAGTATTATATTTCAATCTTTAAACGACAAACTATTTTCTAAGTAAAATAGGTTTGATAATAAATGTGTCCTCAATTGAGATGCTTTGTGTTCAGAACGATATCAATTCGTATTTTGAAGTATGAAATATAAAAAGAAAAAATATAATACATAGATATAATAATAGTTCAAGAGTAAGTCGGAGGAGATCAGTTAATGTTTGATAATGGATTTTTCAGCTTCGGAATTGAATAAACTGCTATTGAAAGCAATTTATTTAAGCAAGCAACTGGAGCATGCTGTATAATATATATATTAACATTAGATCGAGTAAACACAGTCTACAGGTATATAAGTAATATCATATACGAGTATGTATTGATTCACAATATGCTCTGAGTATAATAAAGGAAGAAAGTGTGTTGTTAGTGGTATGAAGACGACCTTCGTGGCGTGTTCTCACACATCCTAAAGGAGGAGAGGTAAGTGCATTGACTGCCACCCTGAAGATGATTGTGTGATTGTCACACTGTCTTTGGTCTGGTGTAGAATTTATGTGACAATAAAATGGCGATAGATTATCTACCTATCACATGTCACGGGAATCACTATGATAGCTATAATAATACCCTTTACATCGATTTGGCTCATGCTGTCATGATGTAAAGAGTGATTCAACAAAATAATAATATTAATTATACATAACGGTTCTTGATATACCTATGTAGCAACAAAACAAGGGCGCGGATTCAACTGTCCGTTGTCTCAGACTGAGAGATCTGCAAGGAGACGCGATATTCACGTCATCGTACCATCAACCATCACAAATTACCAGTTGACTCAAGGTATATGAGATTATAATGGTGGTGATACTCGAAAATTCAGTTGTAAAAACAACGAATGAGAATCCTCAGTATTTTGATATTGAAATCATTAATTAAAGTTATGGCGTACCGCAATTTAAAATATTTATTCAAAACATACGCTCTGTGTGTTAGAATGGTTTTCGATTATTATTAATGAGTAAATTACCTTTTAGTATAGTGTAGTGAGCATACGTTAATCTTCTTAGTATAAATGGCAATAAAATTTGGTTTATCATAGGGGTGGGTTAAAATGCTATATTTCTAATCTAAATGTTTGGCTGACTTTGACGTTTTTCAGGGTGCCGGGTGTTATAGTTAGACTATGTGTGGAGACACCTTCCTTTTTCTATTGTTATATATTAATAAATTCTATGTGTATTGATTACATTTTAAACATTTTTCAACAAAATTTTACAAGTATCAGCTGTCTTGTGAAAATATGAATATAAAGTAAAAATATATTATAACTGTTAATTCAAAAACTTTGTTTTATATCACAAATTAATTAATAAAATAAATACAATTTGTGATATAAAACAAAGTTTTTGAATTAACAGTTATAAAATGTTAAAATATCATAGTGTTTCGGCCAAAACAATGGACTATTTAAAGTAAAAATATATAATATTATATTTAGTTAGATTCCTTCACAGTTCATACCGTTCACTTCATACAATCACGAAGAAAACGCTTTTCGCATGGTAAAAGAATCGTTCAGTCGTTTGATAACGACCACATCGATAAGAATAACAAAAAAATATAATATATTGGATTATTTATAGAGCGCCATTTTTATAAATAAATCATCTTAAGGGCGCTGAAAGATCGAAAGAGCGATGCTCTCACACATCGTAAACGAGCATATGATAATCGAAAGAATGAATTGAATAGGAGCGGTTTGATAATTAACACGCGTGGCGCGACATTCAATAGGCAGGAGTACGTTTCCCTTTAGTGGGCGCAGTGAGCTTTGACAAGAACCGCGGGCTTAGGGTGACAAGTGGCGGCTTGTTGTCAGGGGCCGGGTGGGTGCTGCGTTAGGTCGGGTCAGGCGGGAGTGTTTGGTTAGCCGAGGATCTGCCTGATCGGATATTATTTGGAATTGTATTGAATAGTGAGGACCTGTTAAGTTGTGATAACGTGAAGCACAACACGACGGGGTAGAGCTACGCAGAACTATGCTGTCTTACCGTTTTAAAAGAAATATAAACCGAAAGACTTTTCTGAATTCTCGTGGTGACATGGTGAATGTCGATTTTGAGTGGTATCTTTTAAAATGTTTTACGCTAATCTATTGTTTCAACAGAAAGTCATTAAATAAACTTTTCACGTAAACTTAAAACTGTTATTCTTATTTAACATACGAGGACAAGTAATTGAATCATTACTGTTGAAATTTAAAACACTCTTGTAATATCACAATTTCTTTTCATTCACTGAGAGTTTCGCGACAGCTGTTTAGCCAACCGATGTTGGCATCATCAGGTATTACAACAAACTAGGATAGTAGGATAAGAGGAGTTTATTGCAATACCTGATGATGGCAATATCGGTTGGCGAAACAGCTGTCGCGACACTCTCAGTGCATAAAAAGATATTGTGATATAATAACTTCAGCATTATGACAGTTAAATTTTAACAGTAATAATGTTGAAGTATCGTAGTGTTTCGGCCAAAACAATGGACTATTTCATTTATTTATTAATGCCCAAAATTGAGTTTCAATCAATTAATTAACATATAGTACAGTAAGCCGAGTTAAAAAGAGGAAGTATTTTAGCAATGTTAAAATACATTAAATTTAAAATATAACAAAAGCGTAATTAAAAAACCCTCAAAAAAAAATATTTATTGTTTTTTGAACAATGATGTAAAAATCCATATTAAATAATTAATACTAATGAAAACGTGTGTTTTATATTATACAAGATTGATTATAATTTATGGGAATGACATGTTTCGCCTGTCAGAGGCACTATCAAATGTCTGCTTATTTGATGAAATGTTCATTTGATTATACCTTAGACAAGCGAAACGTGTCATTCCCATAAAATATAATTAAACTTTTAGAAAACAGTAGTTTTCATACGAAATAATTATAATACTTATAAATGTTAACATATATTATAACATGAGCAATAATATAGAAAAAACATAAAAAAATTTAAAAAGTTTAATCAATTAAATAAGTTGTTTTACTTTCCGAAAAATAATTAACTAAAATATATTTATATTTCGTTGTTGATTTATTGAAAATGTGAATGACATATTTGCAATTATTGAAGTAGTATTCAATTATTGTGATACCGTACTAGAGTCATCACAGTAACAAAATAGATGAGCTTAGATGATGATCAAAAACCATATTTCTAGACTATCAATCATTTAATTTATAATGTTAAATAGACAAATTAAATCAGTTATTCTGGAAAGTTATGATATTTTTATTAATTTAAGTTTATGAAAACTTCAAAAGATACTCATAATAATACGTTTCCTTGTAAAACCAATTACACAGTCAATAAATCTGTTTATTTTTATTTTAGATAAACCTTAGGCGCTAATATTGTGTTTATATCGTTCTCCCGATGATGAAGGTGTTAAGCGTTCGAAACATGTCGAGAAAAATAAACTCAAAAGTGGAAAAAACAGTCTTTTAATTTATAAGAAATATCATCACGGATCTCAAAAAATGTTTAAGAATATATTTAGAATTACTCATATTGTGTGGGAATGATTAGTATACTAGGTCCACTGGTGGTTTCTACTCAATTTGACTTCCAATTGGTAATTAAAAGTATAAGACTTGGAATGAAATTATTATTTGAAAATGCATATCACACAGATGTACCGTATGTATGAGTATTGAATTGTTCTTGTCACGCCTTAGATAAATAGAAACAGGTCGAACGTAATTAATTATTCCAATGTAATTGCTTGTCCTGTCCCGGAGGGGGAAACGGTGCGGCGGTCACCAATAATCGACTGAAACGATTTAATGTAGTCACCCTCGACTAGGGGTTGCGCTCGTCGGTAGCAAAAGTACTAAAAACTAAACTTCTAGTTCGTTTAAGGGATCACTAAGGGAGTTTTTATAAATTATCGTTTCTTAAGATGTGTAATAAATGCATGTATTATCATTACGCAGAATGGTGAAAGGCGAGATTCATATATTTCCCAAAATGACTATACCTATACACATTTTAGACGTTTAAAAACATCAATTTGGAACGAGACATTAAACCTGGAACGCAGGAGTAAGTTTGACACCATGGAGGCATAATATATTATAACATACATGAATATTTGGTGTATATTTACTTTTATTTTTTAACAATATGTGTAACTCCATATCAATATATCACAATGCCGTAGCAAGGCGATTCCAAAAAGATTTTTTCCTTCAATATTAAGATGATATTTGGAGTATTTGGTTCTTGAACATTGCCTTGATCATATTAAAAATGTCGATCTCCAGAGAAATATTTTTAAAACAATTTGATTACTTTGAAAGCGTCCAAATAGTGTCTATCAAAACATTCAGTAGTTAGTCTCAAGGCAAACTGCGAACTTATTACTTCTTCTTTGCAAACAAATGATCTCCCGATATGGTGTATGTATTATATATACTCGTAGATGAGCCGTAGGGGGCTTCCTCCGCTTATCTGAAGATGTTATAGGCCCAGTGGCACCTTTCGTCAGCTTGCCACGTCCCCCGCCCACGCGGGACTTATAGTATATTAATAATTAATATTTATCAACTATGGAGGACCCCAGACCACTTTTAAAATACACTACTCTCCCTCGGTGTCCCGCCGCCGGCTAGCAAGCTGCTCTCCAGCATGAGCAAGTACCACGCCCAGGGCAGATTCCTTATCACCAAACCACACTCACCGTTTTAGAGTAGGTATATCATGTCCGATTTCTACTTAACCCTACTTGTTCGAAGAATAAAACTCAACAATTTTAGTACTGCTGTACTAAACAGTTAACACATTTTTCTAAGTGTTGATCAAATTGTGATGGGAATTGTTTGATTTGGTCAAATACGTTCGTCGTAAAATGGCTAGTCAATAAAAATATTCTACATGTTGATAGGAGCTACCGCAAGGAAGGATCACCCTGCAGCTAGCCCCTTCCAAGAGAAGAGCAGGCCCCCCGCCTGCGCCTGCGCCTGCCGCTGGTATATTTTAGCATTCGTTTACATTCATTGAGGCAATCTGCGTACCTAACTAGTTAAATGCTCCTTTACAATTAAATTTACTTATTCACATCAAAATGGACTTTTTCAAAATAAAACATATTAGAATAACTTTTTGGACACATGGTATTATCACAACACTTTTTGCGCTTTTCATAAACATGTTTCGGGACACAAAATTCTCTTCTTAAGTGTATGAATTTTAACAGTTAAATGATATTGAGTTATTACTTACATACCAAATGACGAGTGAAAAATTGGAGGGGGAATTTTTTTTATTTAGTAGCAGGGTAAATAATTGTAGTTTACTTGGAACAACAATTTGCCCTGCCACTGAATTAAAATTTTCCCCCATCCTGATTTTTCACTCGTCATTTAGTATATATTATATGTAATGACTCAATAACATTTAACGGTTAAAATTCATAAACTGAAGAAGGGAAGTTTGTGTCCCGAAACATATTTGTGAAAAGTGTTGTGATAATACTATGTTTCCAAAAAGTGATTAAAATGTGAATTCAAAACACAAAGTGATGGCGAATATAGAAGAAAGTAAAAAATATCAAACTGATCCGTAGCATTTTTTTAAATGACTCCTTTAACATATTTTTTAATAACTCCAAAAATCAACGATAATATCTCGCCCTTCTCTTCTGTACCATACAAACATTTACATACTCGTATAGTAATTATTATATAAAATTCTAGTTGAAAATTCGATACAGTTAATTACAATATAAAAATATAAGCATGTTTTAATTGAAATATCAAATATGAAAAGATTCACATTTAAATGTCACCACGAACATTTCTAGAAGACAGGAATTCTACGAACGTTTATTGTGCAATGTGCTAAATATAATAATTTATTACTTTGCATATGTTCAAACATTAGTTATTATTTTAATTTGTAAACTACACAAATTGACGAACATCCGTAGTCATAAAAATTAAAAAAGAGCATTATTAATGATGATACAATAACTTCTACTTCTTCGATGGCCCTACAGCCCATATCGAGCCTTAGTCTACGGTATTCTTCGCCTCCAACTCCTCCTGTCCTCCACTTTGACCCTCCAATCTAACTAACTACATGTCGAGTAAATAGGTTAAATGTCGGAAAATCGATGTTTTTTTTATAAATATAATTTAATCGAAATATTATAATTATTATCTGTATTCACTCAAACATGATCATAAGATATCTGTTCATAAAAGTATTTCCAAATATACTATAAATCGCAAATACTTAGTTAATATATAATACATATGTAACAACCACCACGCCATATCGTCGAGGGGTAATGCAGAAAGGAAGGAAAACCAGATATTCAACCCAATTATAGCTTAATTCTGTATAATTCAAAATTTATATTTTATGAACTATTAATTAAACAGGTTGGTTGCTTCTTGAAAAATGACGCTATGCTCCATATTGAATATTCAATATCGAAGAATACATCTATTTTATAGAAGTTTTGTTATATTTAGTGGGACTGATACGTTTGATAATGCAACCTTGATAATAAATACGTCAGAAAGTCGAAATAAGGCATTCTCATTCATTGTAACGATTCTGACGTGTTTTATTAATTAAATACATATGGTTATTTTAAATACAAAGCTACAATTACGATTATAAGATTCCGCAGTCAAACAATCAAGGATTTTTGGGTTCACAGTTTTCGTGTTTAAAATAAATTTGCAAGTTTCATAACTCTAATCTTTATATATCATGGAATAAAGGTTTCTTAGCGATATAAGTAATTTCTATTGAATGTGGTCATAAGGAATCAAGAATCGTCTCTACAACAAAAGTTGAGTATGAAGTAACAGACACGTGTTAGGTTTTACAAACATCGGTTGATCATAATATTTACGTTTTCTCTGGTTTAACATTTTGTCAACAGATGTCTCTACCGTGAAAGTTTTTATCTCCAAAATGTTACGTGGGCTCTTATTCTTATAGGAGAGTCTATTAAACTGACCTAGAAATCGAACAGAGCAGTAACTTTTATGTCTGCTAATATTGATAATTACATTTTTATATGTTTCTATGAAAATGCAGCTAAATTTTCCGAACACTAGAGACACCTAGTGGAAAACTCGGGAACTGAAAATTATTTCACGAGATTTTCTCTTCCATAGTTTCAAATACGATATTGAACACAAAATGAAAACATGAAATAGAGAACAAATAACATAAATTTATCTATTATGTAGATGTATATAAAAAAAATGACTTGAGAATCTTAATAATGAGCACATTTAATATTGAGCATTGGAATGAACTAATCAGGATACTCTTTCAGATTGTATTGTTGGCGTAGTTTGCTGGTGGGTATAAAAGAAGGAAGCAGAATAAGTAAGAATTAAGTAGTTGTAGAAATACTCTAATGCGAATATAACTTAAGCTTAATACAAAAAGTAGTCTCATCAGAATGCGATATGAAAGTGTGTGTAGCACACGTATGGTACCTACCTCCCATCCTGCAGCCTACGCGGGCGTATGTGTGTGTGTTATTAAGAGGATTAACCATACCTATACACGTCTCCATCTTTTGTCTATAAGGTCAAAAATGTTCGCCGAAACTGGTTTCAAAGTACAAGATTCCTGAGGTGTATTGAAGGATGACCGCGCGGGCCGGGGCCATAGCTTATATCTAATCTTCAAAGGACAAGCGTCCACGTCTTATCCGGCAGCCGCCATTGCTAATTAATCAGCGCTGATTGCAAATTCTAGCCGAGAGCATATGCTAATGCAAGTGGAAATATGGCACATCCAATGAGGTGGCGGAGACGGGGCCTTCGGACAAATGTTTCGGCGTTGCACACTCGCGGAGGGCGCAGTTTGTCAAGCGTGTCGAGTCCCAACTTCGGTGCGAGCGTCCGTCCTTACTTTCGGCTTACACTTTAGAAAACTAGGATTCTTTCGTTAAAAATATATATGTATATACTGTATATATGGGGAGGTTGTCTATGAAAACCAAAACACAATGTACACATTTTAATTTACAATAGTAATCACGATTGTGTAGTGGTTTCACTTGGATTTAATTGATATAAATTGTATAAATAGTGACTTTGCCTTGCGAGGGCATTCTCAAACAGTACAAAAGTAATACCTCAACCATCAACAATATACACATCTTTAACTAACAATAATAACTAACTAACCATTACGCCATTTCACCGGAGGGGTAGGCAGAGTGGATGGACCGCCGCACTACCATATCTTGATATACCTACCTCTCCGAGCTTCGAATATATTCATAAATCGTAATAAGCATAGGTACTCGTAAATTTTTCTGATTTCGAATGTGGTCGCCAAATTTATAAATATGGTCTTGCCACGTTTTCCTTGGCTGTCATCGGCTTCTTTTTCCATTCACACTGCTTGTATACGGCTATTTAACCATTCTTCTCTCATCTATTCATTTCACATGTCCAAACAATCAAAGTGATTATTTTTTAATATTACTTGGGATGCAATCATCTGCGGTACATTTCTTTCCTTATTTCATTGTTCGGTATTCTATCACACATAATTTTCCCGCCCATTCTTCTCAATGATATAATTTCTACGATATATTTTTCACATTAATTCTTTCTCTGCCAGCTCCAAGATACCTTAATGCACAAGGGTTGGCGCACCTCTATATATTATATTTGGAAACAAAATTATTAATTTTCAAAAATTTATATTGATATGTAATGAGAAAAAATGCTGGACTTGGACATGGACTTGTACTTGGATCTTCTTGCTCTCAGAGGTTCAGCTCTTGCGGATATTCCTCTTACGTCAAATGGGAACATTGTTGGTTTATGCGAGGGGTTGATTTGCATTAGATTATGCACTTGGTTTACTCAATGATTGTATTATTATATTTATAGGCACATGAAGAGGGGTTAATTGATGTTTGTAAAAAATATGATCTGATAGTTGGATGCGAAAATAATCGGTTCACAAGACTGACACACGTGCGCGCCGTTTGTTTTTGGTGTAAACTTTTGATTTGTTTGTTGTAGTTATGTTCTCGCGAAGGTATTCGAGTCCACGAGGAGGAGGAGAGAGCAGGATTGTTTGCGATGGCATGGTGGTCGTCCAGGCTCCGATTAAAAAACCGCGCCTAGGTATCGCATAGAGACCTAAGGTTCATTAAAAATTCTCGAGGATAACGGTAAACATTTTGTGAACGCGTTTCGCAAAAGACATGTTGGGCCGAGGAACCTGTTTTGAAAGATAAGTTGAATAATAAATAAGAGATTTGGCAAATGCCCACACGCTTGCCTAATTTCTAACTTAGGACAGAGCTGGGCCGCGTCCGCTGCGGCCGGTTCGCTCTTCAAAACTCTCCTGTAAACTCTAACTCATACGTCATACGTCACACGTCATACGTTATAGAAGTATTATGGCCTTCTTTCTTATTATTATATTCGAGTAGAGAGATTACTTTGGATTAAATTCATATTTATGTAGTCAATCATAATCTCATCAAGCTTTCATTTTTATAAATATATTTTTACAATGATACATTTATTTCCAACAAACAGGGTTGCGTAATGTCCCCGTGGTTATTTAATCTATATATGGACAAGTGTATGAAAGAGCTGAAAGGGTTGGATGTAGGTGCCAAAATGACCGGAGTGTCAGTAAGCTGTCTCTTGTATGCGGATGACGCTGTCTTACTTGCAGACAACGAACATGAACTACAAGTCTTGGTGAATTGTATGTATGAGATATGCATGCGGAATGATCTGATGATGATTGTTAATAAGTCCAAGGTAATAAATGCAGTAGAAATGAGATCTCTTCGACGAATGTGTGGATACTCTATGTATGATAGAGTGTCGAATGAAAATATAAAAAGTGAATGCGGTGCGAATGATGGTGTTATGAACAAAATAATGAAATGATCATTAAGATGGTTTTGACATATGGAAAGAATGAATGAAGAAAGAATGGTAAAAAATATATATGTTAACGATGTAAATGGAACCAGAAATAGAGGAAGACCGAGGAAAACGTGGCACGATCAAATAAATCAAATATTGAATGTCGGCCATGTGAGGAGTCGTGCATGACACGATGTACGAATGTTGAGGAAGCGAGAGAAATATGTCAGGAAAGTAAAGTATGGCAGTCCATTCGTTCTGCCTACCCCTTCGGGGAGACGGCGTGATGGTTAGTTAGTTAGTTAGTTAGTTACATTTATTTGCTAAAATCATTTTCATCATGGCAATTCGATTTGGTAATTCACAAATAATGGGCACTTCATAAACATGTAGAAAATGTATGGTTTGGAAAGTAATTGACTTTCTTTGAATTGTTGATACATTGGGTGTAACTTAAACAAAACTTTTTTTAAATTGTTTTTTGAACAACCGTATACCAGTAATGATGCATTTTTATTATATTTATGGGAATGACATATTGCGCCTAGTTGCAGCATTTTCAAATATCGAATCAAATGATTTTTGTTAATACCTTAGTAAGACGAAACATGTCATTCCCAAAAAAAAAAAACTTCCAGAAAACAGACGTTTAATAAAGATATCTGAGAAGGAAGAATTGAAAAAAAATAATGAAAAGCTTAACTATTTTTATTGACGGATATAATCTAACGCAACCGATTGCTAGCATGCGGCCGGTTGAATGAAACCGTTTCGAATTGCTGGCGGTCCATCTACGACTCGGGATCATGTTTGCGCGGCCATTACCGCCAGGGAAATACACTCAACCTTCGGAGGTTTCGGCCGTTTGCAAAAATATGTCTAGTGTTGCTGGCTGCAAGTCGCCAACCATCGCCCCGGTGGGTGCCTACCTGTTTGGGAGCCTCGCGAGTAGGTATAGGTACGTACCGTATATAATATAGGTAATATAATAGTAGCTAGACGCGGTGCCATGCCGCATGCCGCTCGCTGGGCCGGGCGCTGGGCCGGCCGATCTTTAGTCGATGACATAATGCCTAAAGCACGAGACGGCGAAGAGCGCTCGCAAACATCCAAATTTGAAATGCAACGTGAAAACCGCGAAATGGAGGACACGCGATCATAATAGGCAAATACTGCTGCCGATCGACGAAATGATGTAAATCATTTCTCTGCGGTAGCGCTAATCATCGTACCCACTACATATCTCTCCTATTATCATACGAGTAGGTATGTCTAGTACGAGTATTCACCGAATACATATATATTTTCGAGAATCGGAAGTAGAATAATTATTTATATAGTCAGCCAATATAATACAACTTGAACTATCCCTGTAATATAATCAAATTGTGATAGGTTTATTAGATATTTGCTTAATTCTGTTTTGGACCGATCGCTATAGTTAGCTAATAAAAGTCGTGTAATTTGTATAATCTAATTACGCAATAAAATCCCGCCCATAAGTATATACTTAGGCTACTAAAATTACCCGAAATATGTCTGAGAGCAAGTGCGGTCGTGGGAACGGCGGTAACCTCCCGAGGCACACTGGAGCCGAATTAAGAATTGTCGGAATAAATTATTTTTGTGGTCTTTTAAATATGAAATAAATAAAACAATGTAAATAAATTGTTATAAAGTAATTTTAAAAAGAAAAACAGGATTTTTAAAATTTTTATTCACTATCTGAAGAATTTTCGGCTTCGTTTTCACTGATCGTGGATTGCGTGGAAACGTCGGACGTTATAATATTAGGTGGAGCCAATAGATCTAAAGTATCCTTTTCAAAATTTACATCTTTCTTTACAGATACTTCTCGCAAGCTGCTAATAAGAGGGTCCGAAGATATTAAAATTAAATTTAATACATCTTCATTAGTTTTTATACGTGACATTTTTCGCGAGAAGCATTCTCTGTATCTTTTGAACTCTTTGTTCCTTGCTTCTTGGGCCTCTTCACTTAGCTGGCCTATGGGTAATAAAGCATGCTTTTTTATTTCTGGGCCGTGAATTAAAACTTTGTGAATAGTTGGAGGCATCGGGTACCACGCATATTTTCCCGCAAAGAGTTTATGGGTCTACAGTATCGTGTCTTTCATTTTGACAAAAAACTATTTTATTTTGTAATATTAAATTGTCCGATATCAATCTTAAATGTACTTAAGACGATATAAAAAAAAATTTATCCTTAGAATTTGGATCGCTACTAAACTTCTGTTTGTATTCTGACTGTGCAGATCCGTCGAAGCACCATTTGCATATTAAGGTTATATTTTTTATACTTTCTGATTTCTGAAGTTCTAAAATTTCTTTATGAGCTTCCAAAAGACGAGTGGCAGTATGATCAAGTAAAATTTGCAATTTAATCTCAGCAAAAGTATCTGTGACTGCAATGCTTTCCTTTGGTGGATAACATTCGCTTTTCGCCTGTTGTATTTTTTTGCAAGATGGAAATAGGAATTTGTCATGTTCTCGAATTAAATTGTATTGATGTTTGGTGAGTTTTACTTCAATAAACATCAAAAGAGCTTCTTTTTCTGTAAGCTGCTAACCTTTTAGAGATGTTAATTTTCTTGTATGCATTTTTGTATGAGGCAGCTGTGGATAAAGTTGTCGTAACTTCCTTCAAAACTTTGGAGGCATCCACTTGACCAGCAGCTCGCAAAGTCACCTGTACTGCAAATGTTCATTCCTAAAGAGAGTGCTTTGATCTCAAAGATTTAGTCTTTTGGCGTTTAGCTCTATCACAAGATTCTTCAAAATTTGTTTGAGGGCGACCCACTTTTTTACTTAAAACAATAGAAAAGTTATGAAAACCTATTGAAGTATTTAGGCAGTCATTATTAAAAACCAAATATCTGTTCTCTTTTCTGATAGCCTTTTGCCACTTCTTCTTAAAATCAGACACAAAAAATGAAATTGTTTTATGAAGGCTTGGTAATTGGTCTTTTAGACATTTAGTACGTATTTCGACAAATTCCTTCAAACATGATACTTGATCAGCCAATTTAACGTAGCCAGATTGTCTCATTTGATCAAATAAGGTACGTCTACTTATAAAAATATTAGTTGTACCTGATCCTGAAAGAAAAAATAATAATTGAAATTAATTTAAAATAACTCATAAATGCTTTCTTTTTTATTATGTTTCCACATCCTGGACAAAAGTGACCTTTAAGTGAAAAAGCGCAAATATGCGCAAAATGTTTTTTATGTTTCCTTAAGAACAATGAATACGTAAGCAAATAAGCCCAAAATTGCAGACATGATATGAACTGATATCAACTAAAACTTTACATATAAAATCAATAAACTAAAAAAAAGCTAATATTTTCCCCAGTAACGTAAATACCCCTTTAAAATATTACAATTCAGAATATATCAAAAATATTTTCAAAAAAAATATGTACCAACATGTGAGTGATAATGCCATATTGAAATAATAACAAAATTTGGAAGCACTATAAAGTATTTGCCATGAATACAAGGTGACTTTTCGTATTGAAATCGCAGACGGCAAAAGCTTCGCCTATGACGGACAAGTTTCGACTGGAACAGGGATAAAAGTTGACTTGCGCAATGACTTTAGAGTACTGAGCTGTATGCCAGGTATATTTAACTATCAATTCCAGGAATTATTTGTGACCTAATGTTATTTTAAAAAAAGGGGTTTATTCGCACAATTCCTGGATCGGCCCCAGTGTGCGAGGCCTGGAATGACGAGCGCTGCCTGTAGTAGGTATTACAATATAAGTGCGGGCCCCTCTCCCTTCCTATATTTGTAGATGGTGTTGGCCCGCCCGCTCCCAGCCGTGTACACATGTACTACACACATGCAAATGTGCTTAAAAACGAGCACCATTAAAAAGTTGCTCTCCCGTTAGCATAATTAATTACAATGTAAAAAACCTAAACACAAATACGCACAGACTCACGTCATGGAACTCTCTGAGCAGACATGATTAAGATTTAAATAAAAAAGCTTTGGCGTTATTCGGTGATAAGAAAACCCCAACTCATGATCGGTTACGGAGTTTGGAAAGAATCAACATTCCTCTGCTACGTCTCCTGCTAGAGTACCGCGGAGTGGAAACAAGTGTAAAATACGTTATTGTATTGTAATTGAAGATATCGTGGACACGTTGCTTTTATATGAACATATTCAAAACGCAATATTAGGAGACCTTTTAAAAAATATACATATTTGTCGTATGTAATTGTAATGATTTATGAAAATTTGGAACAACTGGAGGTATCTGTATATTTAAAAAGTTAGTGTACAAAGAGAGCGGAGAGGGACATGAAAAGAAAGGGTTGAGGCAGGCAACAATGTAAATGGTGCACTTTAAGTTGTCATAGAAAACAAAATACTATTGTTTTCTTGTACTGGCCCTTATGCACGGAAGTGAAGCACGGAATTGGCAAAAGAAGGATGAAAGTAGAATAAATGCAGAAAAAATGAGATTTTTTAGACGAATGTATAGTAAATTATCATGTTATGTATTATGTTATGAGCGTACATGACATGATGGAATAGTGTGGCGGTCTATTCGTTGTGCCTACCCTACCCTACCCTACTAGGGAAGATGGGGTGATTATTAATTAGTTATTATAAACTAAGATCTTTTTAAAACCGCTCATATTTTCTTTATATATTTTAGGAAGAAAGCGACAATTCTGCGTATTTATATAATATAGTGACTTGTTTACCTTCGATGTGTGATTTTTTCGTCTGGATTTATTCACCTTGAAAACGTAGACCAGTAAAATGACCAATATTTGTTTCCACGATAACCAGTATAGGTAAGTTTAATAAAGCATAGATATATAATATATTGTAGAATGGCGAGATAGAGCGACCACGTGTCTCCCGGCTTGATACAGATCTCCCTGCCCGGTGGCAAGCCGGTGAGACAATTGTCGGAAGTCCACGGCAAGGTGTATGAATGAGAAATGTGTGTCTAGACGGAGCACGTTTGATTTTACAACTTCCATAAGTTAACACAAAACATGGCGCGAGGTGTCATGTCGGGTAGTACGGATATACTCGTATAATCCTCTTAATAATTACCCCCGTGAAATGTTGGGTCTTTGTTTTCTTTTTAAGAAATTAATATTCAGTATTGAAAATTAAAAAAATAATATTAATAATAAAATATTCTCTAGAAGTTTATTACATTTTACGGGAATGAAGTGTTTCTCCTTAAGGCATTATTGAAGTTCAAGAAACAATAAATAAATATACATGTATTTTTAATTAATTTGTTTCTCTGGTTTCTATCGGTTTCAGCAACCGGCTGCCATCTTCTGGCCTGAAATTGTAACGACATTTTAGTGACGACGCCATGATAGGTCGCACGCATGTCTTATAAATTCTGACGTTGCCGTCAATACGCATGTGCTTGCTCTTCTAGACCATGTACTTCAAACACCCTGACACGGTACAGGCTTTCAAAGGTCATTATGGTTGCAGATATCTATTCCCATATATCTGAAGCTCATTACTTGTTCCACAAGTATATTATCAACAGCCAGCTTACATCTTGTAGGTTGTCTAGATATTGTGAGACTTTTTGTTTTGCTGAATGATTCCTGTAATTTTCTCACAATTCTTCTCAGCAACACCCTTTAGTATTGTAGTAAGTAGTACCTTAGTAAAATCAACAAAACATATGTTGGCTACTTTGTTTTTTTTATTTGACTAAGACATACTCAATTGCCTTCTCTTTTATTTGTCTAAGAATATAAGCCTCTTGCCTCTTTTTCTTATTGCAGTGGAGCGATTTTGTCGAAAACCCTGTTGTTCTTCCCTATTAGTAATCTTTCGTTTTCAATATACTTGTAAATAGCTTAAGCATTGTACATAATAAGGAGATGCCATACCTATGTAGTTATCTGGATTCTTCTTTTGCAAAAAATAAAATCTTCGAAACATGCTGAGAAAAATATTATCAAATCTGTTTTAATTAATTAACTCACTAACCATCACGCCGTCTGAATTAATTAAAAAAAATTAATTATGATGTTAACCCTTTATTTTATAAGTTTATCAAAAAATAACCTGACACGCTTCTTTCTTAAAAAATGAAGCCAAAAACTAAGGAACTTTGTGTATTGCGTTATGACGACTCAATTATTTTTCTATTTCAACGTTAATACCTGGTATGCATGGGTATGTGGATAGGTTTTTAATACAAATTGCAAATCTACTCATACATTACACAATTGCATTCATGAATTAATTAAAAGTAATAAATTACATCTCGCGATATTAAGGAGAAATCTTTTATTTTCAAATGCTAAAGTAGTTACAACAACACCACCCGAAGGCAAGATGTGATAGAGAAATACTGCAAAACGCATTCATCGGAAGATTGAGTATTATCGAAAGCTTTTTTTAATACTGTTAGTTGTTCTGCGGGTCATGAGGTGAGGTCGCTGCATCTAAAAGTCATCGGAATATATCTACAGGTCGGTTCAGCCACAAAATACACACTGAATTTATATTTTCAACTATTCTACTGATTTTCATTAAAATTAAACAGAAAATATGTTATCTATTTGTTTATGCGTACTGCTATTGTACATGTGTATGCGAGGAACTGTTGGACAGTGTTTATATTACTCGTATATGAATTAAAACGTCTGTTTTATAGCAGTTTTATTATATTTTATGGGAATGACATGTTTCGCTTTGCTCATGCATTATCAAATGTTTAATTATTTAATATGGATTGTTTTCAAGAAACAATAAATTAGTTTATATTAACACGAGGGCAAACATAGAAAGATATGTACGAGTATGTATGCATAATAAATGCATATTAAAATCGATATTCGTTACATAACGTAGGTACCTAATATGTACAATTTTAAAATATTTAATATTAGTTCTGTAATTGAAGTTTTTGAGGAAATATAATTTATTTTATTTTGTCAACTATACCTAACAGATGTCGAAGGGTGCAAAATGGTAGAAGCAACATACTTATGAAGTAGGGAGTAGGGTCGACGATCGCCCAACTCTTGTTGTTTTCTTTCTTGTCGCTTGTTAACAATGGCCTCTCGCAGCTTCCGTGAAGCTTTCTGCTATTTTTAGTTGCACGCATCGAACCCAAATTACCCAAACGCTGTGCGAAGTCCTAGTATTGCTTCTGAACTCTATGGGTATAGGTATACAGGCTGTTCGGAAATTGAGGTAAAATACACATCATTCTACGAAGATTTACATAAGGACTACCCTAAGCATGAATGCGTCCGAGCGAAGGACATTATCTCATCATTTTTTTTTTTTTATGTACACAACAGGTCGTTTGGACCCAATTACTGTGTACAAGTTTTATTTTTTAGCTATTATATTGATTCTCGTGACATGTGATAGGAAGCCAATCTATCGCCATTTTATTGTCACGTGAATTCTACACCAGACCAAAGACAGTGTAACAATCACACTGCCATCGCCGGGAATCGAACCCAGGACCTTCAACATGGAAGTCAGAGCTCGTAACCACTCTGCCACGAAGGTCGTCTCATTTCACTAAGTTAAAAAATCAAATTGAACATGCATACGAGTATATTGTTATTTTTTATGAAGTATCGCATTTGTGAAATATGATTAATCAAGTTTACAAATGAGTGCTGAGGAGGAGAACATCTGGGAGGGTCTCTCGGTGTTTTCTGTCTGAAGAGTGAGCGTATCTCAATTGGTAGCAAATTATTATATCTCACCCGCGAAGTGCCTATTCTCCTTGCCTTGTGCGATGCATGCGATGAATATTAATTATGATGGATGCGTGCGCAGATTTTGGAGATATTAAACATACTCGAGGTAAGTACGTCTTTTTTATTGCAGTCAATATCAGGCAAGTAGTGTCATTTTATAAAGGCGCAGTACGCAATTAACATATTTACTTCATATGCAATATTATCATACATTTTTCTAGTACCTGCATATTGATATAAATTATACAAAAAAGTGATTTCGATGTGTATAAAAGTACTTTTGCGATAATGGATCTGAACAATAATTAGTGACCGAAGACGCCACGCTTCATTACATACCTGTTGGATATGCAATTATTTTCCATTTACACTTTGTAAAATTTCCAAGAGATGGCAGGATGTCACGAAAATCTATTAACTATAAATTATGCTAGATAGTCGATAAAAATAGCGGGTGTCTTGTGTAGGACATTAACGTGGAGTCCGAGAGTGCTAATATGTTCAAAATATATATTTTCCAACGTGAAATTATAATTCAGTCAACGTCATAAATCATCCGATAAAAACGCAAACTTTTAAATCATAATTATTTATAAGATAAGCATCATACATACAGGATTATCTTGTCGTTCGTCGTTCGATTTCTTGTCAATCTCCAACTCAGCATTGCACACAACTCGCAGCTTAAGTTACAGACTATTGAGTTAATATCCTGTTCCTAAGTATAATACTTTTGTTTTGGAAAAAATAACATTATTTTTACAGCGAACTATACTCCGAAGCCTCTGCCAGAAGGTAGAAACAGGAAGGGGAAATACTTGCGGACACTTGTACGGGAATGAAGTGTCAAAACAATGCCGACGTAATGAAAATTTCTCAAGATTCTTTAGAAACTTTTAGGAAAAAAAGCAGGGTAAAATTAAGAGGAAAATATTGAGAGGAGGAATTTAACTTTTATTAAAACTTAGGGGTTGTCTCATCTTTTTAACCTTTCAACTATCTGCAATAAAATTATACTTTTACGTTTATCCAGAGCGTCTGTGGTCGCCTGTTTTGGGCAAAAATACGTTTAATCACTGTATAACACAGAAAACGCAAACGTATTCTCTGAAGTAATTAACTAAACGAAATTGATCGTACACTGATGGAAAGTGATATGTTATGTCTGTACGCTAAATAGAATACTGGCACACACAAAGTGATTTGCGGGAAATAGATTAAATTTTGAATAATTAATCTGTCTTTACCAATAATATCTCCATGTTAATGGGTTTTTACACAAATCGCAAAACAAATTTTAAGACAGATGCATGTAATCAATACTCGTATAGCCATAATTTATAGTTGAACATGCCTTTTATGTTTTTTCTCGAAACAATAACAAAATAAATTATTTACAAAGAATGCAGAAAAAACGCGTTTGTTCCTTCTTTATTGATATGCAAATTATACAATCATCGCCGTGGTTTTTATTTGACCCACCTGAGGATAACAAAAAGCTGACTTGATTTAATAGAACTTATATTTTAAATAAATATTATGTTTACTTTCGTGTCTATGTTTTTTTAATTAAAATAAACTAAAGTTGTAATATTATTTGAATATTTTGGTTTTGATTTTGAGGAAATCCATGATTATTTACAGAAATATTTTTACTAAACATCTTTTTTAAATTCCCCGTGTTATTTCATATGTTCTAGTTTGGTCTCGTTGTTTGGGTACTAAATAATAATAAAATGAAACGACGTTCTTTAACTACCTCCACTTTTGTCTTTATTTCGACCGGTCTAGGTACTAGCAATGAATATATAAAATAAAAAGTGGAATCCTAAACAAAGCTATTAATGTTTTAAAATAATTCTCCAGGAAAAATATCATAATATGATAGCTATCATAATATGGTGACACCGGTGGAAAGAGCAATTAGTCTGCTGAACGCGGTCTCCTCGGAGATCGACGTCTTTCATGTTAGTGAAAGTACGTTCAGAAGGCAAATACTCTTAATTCTGGAGAGTATCCTGTCTTCCTAATGTTGAACCATCTCTTATGCGTTTCTGGTAGTATACTATATATAATATATTATTTTACCTGTTCTCAATAGATGCCTTAAAAATAAATTTTCTAATGTCTGTTGATGAAATAAATTGATTTGATTTGATAATATGATAGCGTGTTGCATGTTGTAATATAACATACACAACAGAATAAAATAGATTTAACTGAAGTTTTTATATCACATACACCAAGAACAACCTTTTTTAAAATGCAGTTCGCAAGAATTTAGACGCCAAACAAGAGAAAGCTACAGTTGCTAGGCATCAAAGTTTTAAACAGTCTTGAATTTTTAGTGGAGCGTAATAAATTATTTTAAGATAGAAATAAGCCCTTTAATAAATGTATATACCATTATTATTTTAAAACATGAATAGCTTTGTTTAGGATTCCACTTTTTATTTTATATATTCGCAGCTAGTACCTAGACCGGTCGAAATAAAGACAAAAGTGGAGGTAGTTAAAGAACGTCGTTTCATTATTCGTGTATAATACATTTATTTACTAAAACAGTCCCTTTTTAATAAATAATATTTGTATCAGCTTTGATTTCTTTGCTATTAGTTATCTTACATACAAATATTTTCAATTACACATTTCCTCGACACTTTTCACAGCGAAACTTCAGTGTCAAGAGCAAATAATTTGGTTTAAAGCTGTGTTAGTAATATTATGTAATACTATGAGCCTGCGATATTAAAACGTGTGAGGAAAGTAAACTTGACTAATTGACTAACATTACAAGCCAGTATAAAATGACAATTCCTTAATCCGCATAAGAAGCAAATAAAACACATGTAATGTACGTATTAACTGAAAGTCTTGTGCTCCTATTCGGCCAGTCGAAGGAAAATAAATGATTGATGATCGGAGTACCTACGGGTACCAGCCTTCCGCCGCTATATCTCTATTCGCAAAGGCAACACCTGCCAAATAACTATTAAACCAGTATCTACCGAAATGAGTGTTTTGAAATTTTAAAAGTGGAACGCGTTACACCGAACTTATTGTCAATAATTTAGAAGGGACCGAATTCTCCGAAGACTTTCATTCGAATTATATTTCACCAAGCCTGATTATTTCATATTTACCTACGTACAACATTATTTTTTTAAATTATTAGTTTCATCTTTTTTAGCTACTTACATTAGATGAAAACATATATTTTAAGGACTTTTAAGCCGCGCATTTCCACGAAAGAAGTTATTTTAGAAACATAATTCTATTTTAAACTTATTTAAAAAAATAAGTTAGTGTTGTTCATAAAGTCATAAACATTGTTCAATGAATCCGCAACACAAAGTTATGGCGAATATAGAAGAAAATTAATATTAGGTTCAGAATGATGATAGGTTATTAATTCAACCGACTAACTAAAAAGTTGCATATAAGTTGTTCCATCGCCGCTTACAAGAAAGAACATCGAAGTTCTTTGAGCAAAGCATCTTTCTCAGTTTTCCATAAAATATGTTATGGGTTATAAATGATATGAAAATATAATATAACCTCTCTCGAATGTTTAGGAACCCGCCTACGCTAGATGCTGGTTCGAGTTAGGAAATGTTGTCAATTAAGAAGGGACCACAAGTTAGAAGCGGCTGGCTAGGTGTAGGTACTGCGTGCCTACATCATCTACATGATGTATGTAAGTGTCTATCTAGTCTAGTACCTAGTTGCCTACTATACACATTTCGCGAAGATTCGCGAATAGCCCGCGCCTTGTTCAGGACGCGCTGGTATTAGTACATATTTTCGTCCAAAATCTTTTGACAAGAATGCAGCGATCGGAAACTCCGCTAGATCCTGAACTTTCAAAATGCATTTTGTTACTAAAGTTACTGTTGTTCGAATTAAATCCAATGCACAAATCAGATGTGCGCTTGTTGGTTGCTTCTGCATAATTTCAACTTAAATTGTCAGACTAGAACGTAGGTAAATGTAGGCAGCCAAAACAACAAAACCGCGCTGTATAGATCAAATCTCGGACACTTGGGCTCTTTAAAATAATGTTTTTTTTTATAATAAAATGCGTATTTTCATTTATATATGTATACCTCCAATAAGAGTTCGTGTGATTTCTTTGTAAGATCTATATTTTAATACTAAGCACTAATAAGTAAGTAATGCTTATTGAGTACAAGTAGCCTTTTTTGATTACCATAAAACAATTGAAATATAAACATTTGAATTAAAAATAATCTAGAAAAAATATCATTATTAAATATCCGCGACTAGCCAATGGTGGTTGCCGCCATACGAGTGCCTAGTTATCTAGCTATGTAGTTAGTGGCATGGCACTAGGAGGAGCAGCAGGATGGTTGGACACCTCTGGGCGAGTGCGAGCAGACCTACAGACACTATAGAGAGGTAGGTACCGCAGTGTGTACATCAAAGTGAAGCACGTGTACTAACACATGTTCAGTTCCCGTGTCCGCAAGCACCAATACACGGCTGCGCCTATTACATAAAATAAACGTACCAGCCAAGGACGCCGCGCGCCGGACCCTAAGAAAGCAACGTGTCATTGATCTAGGAAGTAAATTTTAGCTAATGTGGTAAAAAGCACAGTTTATTTATACTAAGTGAACTTCGTATGTTAAAATATGATTTGGATATTTTGTTTAGGTGCCTTCTGCTGTACTAGATCGTGAAGGGCTTCTGTACAAAGTATTCGGCGGGCGCGATGGACATTCTTTCATCAAATTCACCAGCGATTTGCATATACGCGCCGAATCCACGCAGACTCGCAGACGAAACAATAGGGACTAGTAGACTAATTGGACATTTGTATTCACCAGCTAGCGCCACCAGGCACACTGCATCTTTTGGCCCCCAAACGCCGAGCAGGGACCTTCGGGAAAATGCAGGTTACCTTCTCGGCTCTCTATACTAAAGTTGTCAAATTGTTCCCGGTCCCCGATATCTCGAGGACGCCTGTACAAGTCTCCCGGTGACTCGCGGCACAGGCCAGAGAGCAAGTTGGATGCGCTTTTCCGAGTTGCACATATTGCCTATGCACTTTTACTCCGACCTGAATACTGGCCATCGTGGTTGATTTCTGAAGATTCAATGTAAAGACGAATTTTTGTTTCGAAATTTCCGAACGACGTATTTTTTCTGCACATAAAGGTTGCCGAAGTGACCTTTAATTTATTAGACGAAACCGGATTGCATTCAATTAATTATTAACTTGCTTCATCAATGCAAATCTTCTTATTTGGTATTTAATGGCCTAATCTTGGCGATTTTTCGTAGCACTCATTTGAAATGCGAAAACTAGTTTGCAGCTTTATACTTGGTAAGGTAAGTGGCAAAACGCTGCAAATGTATTCTACCAGAGACACGCTCTGTGCAACATCCACTCGATTTTGGATACTCGTAAGCCTAGCCGCCTCACATTGAGATACGTTAATCAGTTTATTATAATACTTGCACGCCGCCTGCGCCTTGGTCATCGGAGACGCGTTCTATGAAAGAGCGCAGTGAAGGTACATATTGGTATTTCATATAAAAAATGTTGCCAAATGTTTAAGGACACCCATGAAAATATTTAAATTCGATTCTAAAAACTAACTTGCTATTTTAATAGAAGGTGTTAATGATAATTTATGAACTGGTTGCTATGTATGTTAAATATATTACGAACTGACCAACCCGCTGCACGTCTCGGCATGCAGTGACGTTTTTTAAATGTGTACTGCGCACTAAAATATTTAACAAATTGGCTGTTAAACTTGGGACTTGGACTTGGATCTTCTGGCTTACAGAGGTTTAGCTCATGTGGCTCTTCCTCTTACGTCTGATGGGAACATTGTTGGAAGGTGATTTGGAGTGTTGTTGATTTATGCGGGGGCATGATTTGTGTGGCCCGGAGTGTTCCTCTGAAGGAGGATCGATTTTGGGCGCTTGTGGCGGCTGGAGATGTTTGGGTCGTAATTTAATAGGTTTTTTTTATTGTGGAGTTAGGACGTAAAGTGAGTCCTTTGTAAAAACGATCGGCAGCGTTAAACACGTTCCTATAGGATAATCTCGCGGAGCAAAGGCGAGAAGTAACCAGATTTAGCTGTGATCGGCTTAGTCAATAGTTTGCGCCGAAACTTTTCATCACGGGCCATAGCGCGGTGTACGGCGCAGTAGCTTATGGACTCGCTAAGTTTGCAATTTGAAAACTCGATATGTCTATACCTATCAAGTTTTATTGACAGAAACTAGGAACGTTTAGGCTATTTTATTTGCATGTGCGTGGCTTGTTTGAGGGGATTCCAGAAAATATCGGTGATGGCAGGATGAGGACGCCGCTAGACTTGAATGTGCGGCATTGCACGGTAGTCCAGTGAGCACAACACACGAGCGTGTGTACAATCAACTACATGCTGATATTTTGGGCTGCGTCCGGGGGCCTTCCTGCGTCACTCCCTGAATAGGGCTCGATTCTACTTCATATGACGTCAGAGCAACACCTACACATTGACGATATTCTGTACATAACTATACATATTTATATAATACTTGCGTAATGCTTACACATATACCCGTACACACAGATTGTGCCTTCTTGTTACGATTCTTTCTTACTATATTACATAAGGAGCATCGCGTCTAGCGTCGTACGACAGCTTGCAGATACAGGAGCCCGCGGTGTTCTGCATTTCACATCTCTGCCTTGTGTGGGGGTAATATTGTACATTGAACTCTCTTATATAAAAAAATACATAACAAAGCATGTGTTCCCCATGAGTTATAATAAATTCATTTTGGGCCTTAAAATAGTTACAATGATTATAATATATAATACATTCATGACAGAACACACAATTATTACAAACACAAATATATTATAACAAGCAGAATAAAAATCAAGATACACTAATATACTAATAATTACCACTTTCCACATACTGCCTGAGGTAATCCAGCTTTAGGCTGTTAGCTACATTATTAGAGCCTCGAATACTCCCAGGAAGCCTGTTATATTCCCTACAAGCCAGGTACAGCAGAGACTTAAGACCAAACTTTGCAGTGCGAGTATCAGGTCGAGTATCTTCATTATAATAATTTGATATTCAATTCGTTTTAAATAAAAAAAATATTGTTCTCCTTCTTTTAGAAGTTTACCGTGATTTACCCTTTTCGATCTGCCTAGTTTTATATATTCTTAGATTATAACCTTCCACGCATTATTAAGTTTTAAATTTATTTGAAACATGTCTTAAATTTGCAGAAATTCAAAGTTTAAAAAAAATTCTACGATTAGTTCGCCAAAGACCGTGAATATGTCCCGGATATAATATTGTATATACTAGATAACAAGGTACTATATTGTATATAGCTACATGCACATTTATATAGTAAGTTATTGATTCCTTCAAATCATTAAAAAAGTATCAAGAACCAATAGTTAAATGAACTATGTTAAATAATGGTGGGGATGATCCCGCTGCATGCCCTGAAACTATCATATTTGATGTAACGTATGAATGTTATTTAGTTGTACGTTTTGGACACAACAATATTTTTATGCATCTAAACAATAATTTGATCAAATTCTGCAACAAGTTCCTTTCTGCACAGTGGGAATAATTCGTTAATGTATGTATTACATAATCAGAGGTAGTCTAGGGTGCGGAACACTTTACTCTTGATCCGGGAAACTTGGGTTCAAGGCGGGACGAAAAAATCTTTTCTCCTAATAATAGGCTGTTTTAAGTTCATATTGGATATTGTATAATACAATAAATTATATTACAAAAATAAAGTGTTCTGCCTGAAACATTAGATTATTTCAATGAAGAGAATGTACTCGTAGATGAAACACAACTCGTTGCAGTTAGTATTCCGGCTCGCCAGCCGCCCGTAGCGTCCAGCCCTGTGGCGTGGTACAAGGCTGTCAAATTTCTCAGAAACGTGGTACGTTGTAAAACGCTAATCAAATATTTATTCTAATCGAGAGGTGCCTACTCGTACAGCTCCACCTAGCACCTATCAAAAAAATGCATTCTCACTTAATTAGCGAGCCACAAGGGTATCGCTGCAACGGGTTTTGGACATTTACATAATCAAAGACTTGTAAAGAGCGCCACGTAACATCGCGAATACGAATTTGTTTATTACTAAGTCTGGAAAGGTCACAAGGATCTAGGAAATTATTCTCGAATTAAATGCCTCGGACGACGTCTTCGGAGATCGATACACCTGCGAGGCGAGACATAAAAATCTTTCCACAAGCGCAGCGTAGCTTATTTAGAGTACCAGCTTCATAACGCACCTTCATAACGCAATAACACCAACAGGCAGGCTATATTTTTTCTTGGCTTAATATTAACTCATTTCATCATTTCTTTCCCCACAAAACATGAAGCGGAGCAAGAGAGTTCCCCGAATGTCTTTCACTTGTTAACGCTTCCTGCGAGTTATAGTCTCGCGGAAGTCAACTTGCTAGTGGACGCTTCGCTTTATAGATACACGTACAATTTTATGAGCTCTCGCCTGATATACTGTTATAGTGACTCGGAAGATGACATTTATAACTAATATTTCAAATTTCTTAAAGGAATTTACTTCTTCCATAACAGCTTGCCAATCGAAATAGTTGAATGAATCGAAGAAAGTCATTCGATCGATATTATCGATGTACAATATCATAGCTACAGTTTTTTTTAGGATAGAAGATGCACAATTCACATTGATTACATTGAAAGGGAAATATGATGAAAGGCGGATATTGTTCCAAATTATTTGATTGTTTTAAAGGAAGAACACTCTCGCAGTGTACGGGTGCACACGTGACATGTGTTATCGACATGATAATAATAATAAATAAAATTATTTAAAAGCGCTTGTTTTGCGCTTGCCATTAACAAGTTTTTTTTGTTATAGAAAAATATACAATGTTTACATTAGAAATTTATTTATTTTAATTTTAAAAGAAAGTTAAAAGTTTGCCATTTTCATTTTAAAAATATTATCATAAATGACGCCTCCTCTTGATGGCCTACAGATGGTGATTCTATTGGGCTGAATCTCGCTAATAACACGAATAATCACCAATTGTCCGTGGATTATTGTTGTAGACTTGTGCTTTACAACAAGTTGATGAATTTGTATATTATTTATAAAAAATTATAAAATAATTAAATAAAACGAGGTTTTTTATAACTACTTCCAAATTTGTCTTTATTTCGACAGCGATCGGTTTCGCCAGGTTCGCTGGCATCGACAGACTGGTCTGACCAGGAGTAAAGACTAATTTGGAAGTAGTTATAAAAAACCTCGTTTTATTTAATTATTATTTAAAATGAACTTCCATCAAGAGATTTCAGTTAAATCATTTGATTATTTTTAAAACCTATTATATGTTTACAAAGGATGGGCGAGTAATACTGAAAGAAGATTTGGGGCATGCAAAAAAATGATTAATGCATTTAAAGTTCTCATCGCAAACAAAAAAGCTAAGATGGCAGTGCATAATGGTTTTCTCGTACCGACCCTTATGCACGGAAGTGAAGCATGTAACTGTCAAAATGGATGAATGTAGCAATAGAAATGAAACCCTTTAGATCTCAGGACTCAAGGTGTGATAAATCTGTATATGATAGAATGTCAAATGAAAAAATAATTACTGAATGCGGTGCGAATGAAAGGGTTACAAAATAAAGAAAGGTTAATTACGATGATTTGGGCTCATGGAAATAATTAATGAAGGAATAATCTCAAATAGAGTAGGTATCCGTAAACGGTGTAAACGGAATAGAAAACATAGGAACGCCGAATAAAACGTGGCACGATCAAATAATTTTATTATTAAACGTCGGCCATGTGAGGAGTCCGAAAAGTTGACGTGTGTGCATGACACGATCTTGAGAAAACAAGTAAAGTACGTGTATGTCAGGTAAGTACGGTGTGGTGGACAATTCTTTGTGCATACCCCTTCGGAGACGACGTGATGGTTAGTTAGTATTACATTATTTCATTACCTGCGTGTTGACCACTCTGACTAGACAATTTAATAAGAATTTTTGTGACTAATATTCACTGATTAAAATTACATTAATTATTATGAATATAAATATGACTTGCTTTGATAGGTTTTGACAGATTCCAGCTATGACATTAATTAAAGAATCTGAAAAATATATACGTTTATTTGCATTCAATAAAGACTATGTGATTTCAATTTATCCCGAAAAAGAATATAATTTGTTTACAAAGCTTACAGTAGGTACATCTGAAACAACAATTTTTGCACAGCCTTCTAGAGTTTCCTTCAGTCCCGTTATAATTCCAACCAATACACTCAAAGAGATTCAATGCGGACACGTGTTTACAAACAGCAGCTGGATAAGAACGCGGAACATCGGCGCTTGTCGGGTATCTTCGGAAGCTTTCGGAAAACCTCGCTAGATTGAATTTCAACTAGAAGCGAAATTCTTTATGTGTGTTTCCACAAAAACTATTATTTAAGAGATATTATTGCAATTCAATTCAATTTGTATATTTTTCAAATCCGTTTAATAATAAAAAAATGAAAAAATTATTCAGTTATTTGAAGTTTGCGGCAATTTGTCGAAGCGATTGTGCTGCCCCCTTCATTCACGAATATCAACGAAAACTCAACAGCGAAATCCGTAGCCTAGGCGCTGTTCTTACATTTTCGGTCAATAGATGGTGACCTATTTGCGAGGTTAGGGTTTAATGTCAAGGCCGATTTATCACAAGGTCCTTAAATATATTGATAGTTTAATTTATAAAGGGTAGTTAGTAGACTAAACATTGTTTGAATAAAATTATATCCAGCAAATATATTTATTTATTGAAATTTCGTATTTAAAATCATTAATTCAAACCATCATTGCTCAACTTGTTTAAAATGCAAAATTTGAAAAAATGTATTAAATCGGTTGATTTACTCGGATAAATTATAATTTAACTCAATTAAAACATGTTACTTGTTGATTACAATAGCTAGCGTACATTTCAGTTTAAGTAACTAATATAAAATGTATTCAAAATTAGCAATATTGCAAAAATTATTTCAAAATTCGCGCGTTCGCAAATGCCACGAGTAGTCGCTTCTATTACTGGCCGATTCGCACGTTGTGAGCTCTCGAAGGCCATGCAATGTTGCGGAAATTGAGATGTGTGTGGTCGAAGTGGCAGTGCAAAGTAAGGGTCGGCTGGCATTTGTGATGGCAAATTTTTTGCAAACGGTGAGTGTACGTGTTATAACTTGTAAAGTCTGTGATTGCGCTTGGTTTAATGTCGCTAAATGTTCGTTCGACTCGTATTTTTCTCACGGGTTTGTCGCGTATTCCTTGTGTGTAGGGTTGAAATATATATTTTTTTAAATTGCGAGTTTACCGACGGTCATAATGGCGCTCCAAATACTTGACACAACTGCGCGTTTTAAAATTTAACGCCCACTCTCGTGCGAGAACTGTCATATGCCGGATTTATTGACATCTCTAATTATTAAACAATGGTGCTTTATCGATTTAGCCTTCTTATTAGAAACTAATCTCAATTAGGGCACCAACGAGGCGAGGTAACGGTGCCAGCATGTTGCAATTTTTTTGGCAATGCTACGACTTTTTCCAAACTTGTTTGTAAAATGGTTTAGGACCCGAGGCTATATCTATACCCACATAGTGAGGCAGTTTATTCTCTATAGTGCAAAAATTACATAATGAACCCTCGGCCGAATCTGATGGGATTTGCCGTGCAACAAGTAGGCATGTAGTGTGATCTAACTGTCAATAGAGTGTACAGTAAGCTGAACATCGCCTGCACAGCTACAGCACTCCTAGTCTCCGCTCTTGTTCTCTGCCCATCTCCACCGGTACCCGGCTCGGGCGCTCGGTCTTGTCTTCCTCGTCCTCCTTCTCGTGCAGTGTCGTGTTTCCTCCGCCTGGATTGATTTTATTAATACTGTGAGTAGTTTTACTATTGGATTTTCATCCAAATTTCAAACGCAAGCCTACCTTTTGAATATCGCGAATTTACGGTAATTGCGAATAATCCAACGTGTGTTACTTACCTCTTTTATTCATATTCTCGATTCTTTTAAAATAGTTTACGATTATTTTTTTAAATAAATTAAACCTAATATAAATATGTGTGAAAAGAACATTTATTTTATTAATTTATTTGTGTTAATAGTGAAAATGAAATAAAACAATGTTTTCAGTGTTTTATAAATTAAAAAAATATTGCCTTCACAAAAAATAAACTGGAATTAGGTAGGTACCCTTTGAATATTTTTTATTTATTAGTTTATTTTTTATTAAGATTTTTTAAATGCTGAATTCACATGTATTATTTTAAACTGAAAATTCAAATGAAGCTTCAATGTGCAAATCTAAAAATCAGAAGCACCTAAATATTATGAGCCAATGGACCATGGAAGAGAACCATGTAACTTTTAATTATTATTTTTTTGATAAACAGGACCACGCGTGACTTGTTTTTATTTAGGGTAAAGTACAACAATGCACTTTATCAACATAAAAATTGATAATTACTGCTTGTTCTGATTTCCTTTTTTTTTTTTTTTTCAAGAATCTGGTATCAATCAACTTCAGTAATTATTTATCTGACTTTCATTAGTTTATTGAAATATAATTTCAAAACTATAGTGCTTTTAATCTGTTCCTTTGAGGTTTATATGTCTTAATATTAAAGCAGTGCTCGAGGAAAAGTAAGAAATAGTTACATTAGGTATTATGCTATCCATGTATGATTTGCGCCCATTATCTAAGCAATTTTGGTATAATGATATTATAATTGTAATATCAGTTCAGCTTATAATGTTTGTGCTCAAACCTCCTGTCTTTAGACTACAAACAGAACTAGTTTGGCGAGGGGAGGAGACTGCGCCGCTGGCCGCTAGTCCTCGCTATTATTATTATTGTTCCATTAGTGGAGCCCTCCGCGAGTTAATGCTAATTTAGATATATTTGTTTTATCAAAATAAACACCCCTGTGGTTTGTTGATCTGAAACAAAACATTTCTATAGTCATAGTCGGTCGAAAATGTATAAATCTGAAAACCAATTATGAACCGTGTGAACAATAAAATAGGGGAGTAATATTTTTGATTATGAATTGATTTTAAATGTATGGTTTTTATTAGGTAATACAAAATAAGTGTGTGATATGTATTCTAGAAACATACTGTTTGGACTAAAGATGGAACCATTGCCCTTGCTTACTATATTTATTACCAAATTATTCTTCCCATTTGCAAATTAATTTCTGTGTTTCCAAATATATATAATGTCTGCAGGATAAAATAAGAAATTTAATGTAACTCATTCTTCTAGGTTTTACCTATAATTTGCTCCTCGGTGCATACATTATCTCGGAGATATTGTAAATAATGAACTCGTAAAGCAGGCACTTTTGAGATATTTCAGTAACGTGTTGGACCAAGGTACACCGGCTCCCCCGGCTTAGATTTGCTTTGTACGGTGAGGTAATTGTACTGTTTCTGGATAATGTAGTCAACAACAACCACCTCTACAAACATCCAAAGGAATTCTAATTGTAGCGTATCGGAGAAAGACTTCTGAGAACCTGCATAATGGACATAATATTGATTATTATGGAAACAGTTGCTAATCAACGCAAAAGTTTCCTTTTAATGTAACTCGACATCTAGCTTTTAACATAATTATCCTTTTCTATTGATTTGACTCACCCATAGATAGATCTGCAACTCCATTTTTTCTTTTGAAACAGCGTCATCTCTGTAAAGGAAAATATAACAGTGTACTTTTATTTGTAGAACATTGTTTTAAAGTTTTTATTTTAATACATGCATTCCACTCTGTAGATTTTGTTAGACATATATATTTTTACCTAAACTTGTGTATTTTTTGTGTTACTCAAGTCTATGTATGTAGAGTGGGCTCCAGGTGACGCTTCCTGGTTACTGATGTGTTCTACAGATTGTGAAGTGTTCTACAGATTGTGGCTGGCCTCGCTCCTTCAATGTTCATGAATTGAATTCACTATATGAAATGTGTCATACTCTTTGTAATAATGAAATGTTTACCACAATTAAATGTCTGTTAGGATCACCTGTGCACCTGTATGTATTACAATATAGTTAGCTAGCGGTCTCAGTACAGTAAATTGCAAAGGTTTTTAATTGAAAATATTTTAGATTATCTTTAAAAAGTAAATACAATTAATAAGTCCTCATCATTTCTCTTGTGGGGGGTGTTGAAGCAGACTTGCTGCGGAAGAACCTAGTACACGGCCAATGTAATTGGTCTGCTGCTTATTTTATTATATTATAATTCAGACAATATTTACGACTGTCAAATATTACTCTACATTCTATTCACAAACCTTTTTTGCAAAAATGAAAATTCCATTTTACGGATATAGTACTTGAATTCAGACAACTGTGTAAACGGCAATTTTATTGCTTTTAGAGGGTTACATAGATTTTGCATTCATAACCACCACCTTTTGAAGTCTAAAAATGTAATTCTCAAAGAGATAAATATTTTATTTGTCAAATAGAATAACATTTTTAAAGAACTATGTTTTTGAGCTTCCATGCAATTGAATATTTTGATTAGTCACCAGTTTTTTTAAAATTTAATTGTAAAAGAAGTTTACCCTTCATTATAAAGGAGTGTCTTGCTCTCTGCAGAAGATTGTCTCGTCATTAGGTATTATCAGCCTTATCAGGCGTACGCTGTTATCTCGCAGATTGGGCACAATAAACAATTTAGAGAAAGCTATGAAGGGCATCTCATGATAATCATCACCAATTCATAAACCTAAGTTGACAATTTTTTTTCAAGAGCACTAAACATTTGAAGAGATTCTGATCAAATACAGGTTTTGATTGGCCAATATATCTATGCAGACTTGTGAAAGTATATTGTGGCACTTGTTACCTTTGAAAAAATCCAATGTTTTTTTTTTAAACATTAATTATTGCATTTGTAAGATGTTTACATTGGAGAATGGAATGGACATTTACATGGTGCTCACATCTTTATACAACCTAAAGGAAACTTTGTTTAGTATTATATTTGAGTAATGAATTATTCGCACACTTTAGAGAGATTATGTTTGTATTTAAAATGTCTCATCCGCATATTTTTGCAACCCTCTTTTAAAATGATATTTTATCATTTATTTTTATTTAACATTTATAATTAGTGAAGTAAATAAAGCAAAAGTTGTAAGCGCAGGAAGTTGATTGATAAGTAATGTTTCTTGTCTTAACTCTCGATAGTTTTTCTAAAATCTTTTCTGCAGCACTCTGTATGTTGTAATTTTTTGTGTGCCAAATGTAGCTGGCCCACTAAATATGAGCGTAAATGGAGGCATGCACGAATGCTAATTCCTCAGCAGTGTGTCGCCCGGTGGGCCTTAACTGCACTCTATTACATTTATTATTTTAATTTCCCTATTTTACATATCAGTTACTTCTGCAGGGGGTAATGTGCGTGGCGTGCCCAGCTATTCAAAGATGTTGGAGGTTTATTGAGTGCACTGTAGCTGCAAGATATTAATTAATAGACATTTTCTGGAACAGGCTAGATTTGATTACCTCCCGTAAGTTATCTATTACGAAACAGAGGCACATTTCTTGCACGGCGTGCATGTGGCACTCTTCTGTTTGAATGTTTCCACAAGGAGCCTCGATGTTTCTTAGAGTTTTTATTTATAACCTCGCACTGATTCAGTATGTAAAACAATGTAGCGAATATCAACTGCCGGTGCGCATCTAATTACGAGAGATGAGAGCTTTATGCTACTTTTGCTAATTATTCTTTTTATGGACAAATAAAAGTTAGGTTTATTGCAGTTCCCATTGTGAAGATGGTCCTACATTATAGTAATGTTCAATTATGCCCGCAGCAGTAGTCTGTACTCATTTGAATAATCCACTTCTTATTTATTCTCACTACTTAGAAATGCGAAGCATTGATTCCTTTGACACCTACGTTACTAGTATATTGCGTATCTTGTGGTACTTTTTAATTATTACATTTTTGGCGTCAAATTGTAAACACTTCCATGTAGGAAATAAAAAGGAGTTAATGATTATTTCACTGATGTTCCATAATTAGTTTTATTTTACAAGGATTAATTGTATCTCAATAGAGACGAAGATGCAAATTGTTTTCTGGGAACAGAAGGTGGTGGCCGAGGCGCTTATAGGACTTATGACCTGTCATTGGTTGGGTTGAGCGAGTTGTCTACAAGAATTTGTATACATTCAAAATGTTGTTCCATAATTAGAACTCATCCTTTTCATTTCCTTTCATTTTCACCAAATAAACATTGGCCCGTATGTTGGTGATACTTAATAGGTATAGTTGTGTTGAATATTTATGAAATTGTTTGTTTTCTTGAAGTTTTATTATATTATAACAACATTTCATGTTTCACCTTGCTAGGGGCATTATCGAATTGCGAATCTTTTCATCAATTTTAAATACTTAATGTTAATTTTTATCTAATTGATCAAGAAGCAATAAATTAATAAATGATCCATGTGATGCATACGGAGTGCATGCATTGACAATAGCTGCTAGCAGCAGGGGTACTCGCCATGTTGTCAACATCAATAGCACTTGTTTTATCCTTAAGAAATGTTTTAAGCGCTGAAAAAGGACCTCATCTAATCCACGTATTTAGTAAGAAGCTTTAGTTAGATTTTAGGATATTTATGACAGTCATTAAGAAGGCTGGAAGGTGCTACCTGTGTCGGTACTCGTACATGTGACTGAGCCGTGACTTTGCTTGCAGGCCGAGCAGTGACGCCAAACCACACAATGGACCAGCAGTTCTGCCTGCGCTGGAACAACCACCCCCACAACCTGACGGACGTGCTGGCCAGCCTGCTGCAGAGGGAGGCCCTGTGCGACGTCACCCTCGCCTGCGATGGGGAGACTGTCAAGGTACGCTCTGACTGCCTCTCTCTCTCTCCTTGCTCTTCCTGCAACATCATTGTTATCTACACTTACAGAGGAAGGGCACCACATATTGATATTACTTGATTTCGGGACGGGAGGATTGTAGTATCCCCTAAGAGTCGTCCACGTCAAATAAGAAAGCACAATAGCTACCCAATTAAAAAAAGAGCATGATGGGGGATTTGAACCAGTGACTGGCCGGCCAGTGGAATAGAGGGTAACTTCTATTGCGCTTTCCTTTGACTGTCGATGATTCCTAGGGGGTACTACAATCCTGTAAAATCCCATCCCCTCCCCTTGTTAGTGCTGTGAACAAGTCACTGTTGGTAGTGAGAAATATTGTTTTAATAAGCAAAACTTAAAATGTATACGATCCAAAGTATTCATAATTTTAGTATATGAGTGTTGCATTTGGTTTAACCTTTTCAGGTCTCAAAAATATCTTAATAGACAAAGCTCTTTCACACCTGAAATGCACGGAACAGGTGGATTTTTATTTACTTACCTAAATCTTGTTCAGATGAAGAATGGTCACTCTTGTCTATCTCTGAAGTCTCCCTGTTATTGTTCTATTGTAATTGCCCGCTATCTAGTGGCTGCTACGAGTACAACGTAATTAATTTTATGTCCAGAGTACATTATTCTAATGGCAAGGACCATTTCATTGTTTCCGCCGAGGCCAGGATCATAATTTCATACTCGTTACAGTTTGGGGGCAGATGGGCGGTTGTACCTTATATCCAAGTGACTTATTTCAAGCCGTATTCATATTTTGAAATAACTTTTGAATTATGAGTTTTCCATACAAGTTGTTTTAAGGTGTTTCCCATTTATTTATACTATTCCCGCAATCATATTTGTCTCCGAACACTAAATTCAAAAGCTACTCCAATTAATTGATAATCTCTTTATCTTGTTTATCTCATACCTTCTTCATAGATAATGAAGACCTAAATTTCACACTTGCTTTTAATTGGTTGTCATATACATCTCTTGTCATCAAAATATTGACTTAGATCATGTTCTGAGGATTTCTGAGTGAATGAAGAATTGTGAACTGTCCAGGTGTGATTGTTACTTGAAATAAAGCCTTGCATTTTTGTGACAAATATTTCATTTTCAGTCTTTCTATAATGCCTTTTTTCCCCTTGTAAATAATGTTAAATTAACATAATTTTTATTTAGATTTTTCTATAAATTTTTGTTATTTATAAAGTAATACATCCAACCATAGCCTAATCAGTTAGTTGAACCAAGTAGAAGTAATGTAGTGTTAAGTGATAGGAAGTTAAGTCCGAAGTTGGAACAGAATTACAGAATGGCAGATCAGCCGGCGTCAGACGTCCCTCGAGCGGTGAATGCAAATTTTAAATATTTATTGCCAACGGTTTACGATTATGTTTATTTATATATTAGTATACCTGCGATGAGCCGTCTGCGGACATTTGAATATTTAAATGGCACATTATACAACCAAAATTCAGTGGGACCTTCGAATTATGTTGTAATTATTAGACTCGTCCATGTCCATCACTAATGGTTATATTTTTCACTGTATTCTCTGCGGATGAGTCATTCAGTTACCCTTTTAACCGCACATTTTCTTGCCTTCCATTCTGATGATCATCTCGTGTTATTCCTATTTCCTGGTAGACCTTCACTTGTTGAAAGCTCGGTTATGTTTTAAGCGACCGGTGGCTCTATTAATGGCACAATTGCAAGCCACATTTTCCAGGCCGGTGAATTGATTCTATGAATACTTGAATGTACAATGTACTTACTGATTACTGTAAACATAATATATTATTTATTACTAAAGTACCAAGTTCCACATCAGCACTACACTACACAACATTACTTTTACTTCAATTAATTGTTTCATTAATTATGAAATAAACTATTGACTACACTTTGTAAAAAGTGCACCAAGATGTCAGAAGAAAGAAGATGGCAAATGTTTTGGTGCTCTAACCTCAATCAAGCAGTGTCATTAACCTCTAGCCAGTGGCTGCCTGGCAGAGCTGTGCTGTGCTGTGGTGTGGGCTGTGGGATGCCTCAGATTAGTTACAGAGATGTGCAACCGGTGTTAGGTATTTTTAAATGTACTCTCATGACTCATGGCCCACATTCTACCTACTTATTTACTAATTACACTTTCAATTTACCCAATACTATTTTTCTATGCTTTTATTGGCTTTTAATCTATTTGTTCCCAAATTATTTATTTAAAGTGTATTTTTTTAATTTTGTATTTTTTGGTTTTGAAACCCTTTATGTCTGAATAAATTATTTAATCATTTATTCAGACAATTTCATGAGAATTCCAATGTCAAAGAAGTCTATTGTCTTCCGCAATTTTTTCCACCTTCAATCAGCAATATTGGTATTAACAACGATATATAAATGCATTCATAGTATGATGCCACAAGTACTTTGGTATATTACAAAATGAGAAACATCCAAACTTGGAACGTTTTGCTGTAAAGGCAAATTTAAAGTTGCTCTTAAGATTACATTTAAGTATTTGGTGATAAACACCCGCTACTTGTAGCTGTCTCTGCAATTGAATTTCAATTTAAAAGAATTGTTAGAAATATTTTCTAATAAATTGTAAATGCAATTCACCAATTGGATTATTTCCCCGTGAATGTTTGAGTGGTGGAGCATGTGGAATGTGGAGCATTATGGCCCAAGTCTGGTAAGAGTACATTAGTAGTAATCCATTCTGCTGGAGGCTGCAACACACAACTCTTGTGCCGCCTAGAGAGGTTCTGTTACTCGCACACCTAGATATACTGTTAGCCGGTGCTTTACAACCAAACTTTGTTCAGAGAGTAATTACCGGTTACGAGCCAATAAGCCAAAACAGTTAGACTTTTCGCTCAATCTGAATAAATTGCATGTATGGATTGAATACATAGTCTTCAGCTGGCGGCTGCTACAGTTTCTCAACCACACACACACGCGCGCGCGTATAATTAGATGGATCAAGCATAATATTTATATTGGGGCGAAGGTATTGAGATGGCATTGAGAATGTGTTGTGTTTTCAGGCCCACCAAACAATCCTGTCGGCGTGCTCCCCCTACTTCGAGACCATCTTCCTGCAGAACTCTCACCCCCACCCCATCATATTCCTCAAGGACGTCAGATTCTCAGAAATTAAATCACTCTTAGATTTTATGTACAAGGTAAGAAATAATATTAAAGAACCTTTATGTGCCTGTAATACCAGTAGTCTGCCCAACATACATTTGGTGTATAAATCAATAAATATATTGTATTAAATAAACACTATACATTAAAAAACTTAGTTCTGATCAGTTTTTATATTGCCCTGATGAAGCTTGTGTACAAGCAAAACTAGTTGGCATCATTACAATTCCAATGTTAATATACCAAGTGTTTCATTCACATATTTATTAATTTTAAATGTTTAATCATGAATTGAGTATTTATTGTTTCTTGAACAATAATGTAAAACTCCATATTAAATAATTAATACGAATGAAAACATCAGTTTTCTAGAAGTTTTATTATATTTTATGGGAATGACATTATTATTATTATTTTGTTGAATCGCTCTTAACATCATGACAGCATGAGCCAAATCAATGTAAAGGGTATTATTATAGCTATCATAGTGATTCTCGTGACATGTGATAGGTAGCTAATCTATCGCCATTTTATTTTCACTTGAATTCTACACCAGACCAAAGAAAGTGTGACAATCACATTGCCCTCGCCGGGAATCGAACCCAGAACCTTCGGGGTGGCAGTCAACGCACTTACCACTCGGCCACGAAGGTTGTCAACATGTCGTCGACATGTTTCGCCCTTTTAAGGCATTATCAAAACACATTTGAGAATTCAAGAAAACTGACGTTTTCATTCTTATTAATTATAAAGTGAGTACTTCTTATGAAAAAAAAGTGTATTGGGATATTGTTATTTTCTACTTTAAAATATAATGTTTGTATATTTTATAATATTTTTTCAAATTTATAAAAAGGTGATTTTTAAAATCAATTTCTCACTTTTGAAACAATTTGTGAAATGTTAAATTAAAAAAGAATCTATTGTATCTATTGTTTATTCAGTGGTTCTCTATCCTCTCTGCCTACCTTTTGATCTCCTTGATAATAATATTGCTGTATAAAAGTTTATCGCCACATTAGGCAAGCTGCGCGGTGCGTACGCCAGGTCGGATATTATCTGTATAATAGTTTTGTGTTTGTTCAACTTTGTATGGGCGGGCGATATGTCCTATCAACTGTACCAATATCTGGGTGCTAAGGGTTCCCATTGAACGCTGTTTTGTTATTGCGCTCAGGGCAATTTTGTTTTCTTGCTGACCTCTTGATAGCCCGTACTTGAATTTTAATTTGCCAATCATCGCTTTCTCAGTTTGCGAGGATTTGCGAGAGTAATTATCACCAGCATGCAGACACACACACACACACACACACACGGCTGCATAGCTGTTTGTCCGTACAGCCTTTTATTTTACTTGCTCCCACCTGTGATCTGATCACATTCTATTTTAATTGAGTACTTCATTTGTATCACTCAAATAGACCCCCCCTTTTTCAAATAGTTTATTTATTTTTGGTACACAAACAAATCATCTTATGCACAGTAGTGATAAGTAATAATATGTATATGTTTATGTATATGTACAATTATTATTATTAAAACACATTAGATACCTCAGTTAGATGTGAACACCCTAAGCTAGTAGTTAGTTTATCCGTCTGTGTTCTAGAAGTTTTAATATAATTTATGTGAATGACATGTTTGGCCTGTCCAAGGCATCATCAAGTATAAAACTTTTAGTTCTAAATAAAGTTCCAACACGGAACTACAAGACGAAGTATATAGAAGTAATAACTAGTGGAAATAAGTGTGCATACCCTGGAGAGAGCACCCGAGCCATGCGAGGTTGCGGATAACTGGCCGTAGCTTGGCTCCCACCTGTATTCTAAAATCAGATCTAGTCAATTCTAAAATTTATTTGTTCAGGTGTTTCGGGAATTAATTATTTTCTTGCCAAATATATTCCTGCCGTTGAAATGTGCTCTCTGGTCAGATTAGAATGTCACCTGAATGCGGTGTGTGCCATATTTATCTGAGTCTTATTTATTATGGGGGAATTTTAAAAGTATTTAAATCAAGACGCAGCTCCATGTTTGAAGTTGTTGTCCTGTCCAACAGTTAGCCGAAGAAATGATTTATCTGTAGTATCGCTGACACAATAGTTAGAGTCTGTACTGTAGATGTAGTGTGGTGAGCTATAAATATAATATCCAGCGCTGCGTGTGAATGTCAATTATTATCAGCGTCCACCCGGTGTAGGCTTGTGATTACTTAGCCGCAGCTTCTGACCCCTCTCCGCCGCTGATAAAAAATAAATTACCCAAAAGGTTACGGAGATAAGTTGTAGAGATGATGTAAATCCAAATATAGGTAAACTGACCATTTCGGTTTCTCTAGTTCCATGTTCCATGTCATTCCGCTTTCGTAAAGAACCCCTATTGCATTCTAGATATCGCCATCTCTTCTGAAGGAACTTCTGCGCAAATTGATACTCACTCTCTCAGCTTTCTATGAAAAAACAAGTTTGCCAAGTGAGGCGAAACATGTCACTCCCTATTGAATATGGAGTTGTGTTAAACATCCCAATGACTGTACTTGTCAGTGCTAAGTACAGGGTTGCTAAGTGTCGCCCTGGAGACACGTCACAGTCCCACAACATTGTGTTGTCCTCTCAACCTCTAATCAAATATTTGTGACAAGTTTTGTTCTTTTTTCCAGGGCGAGGTAAATGTCGGTCAAAATATGCTGCCAATGTTCCTGAAAACAGCCGAAAGTTTACAAGTTCGGGGGCTTTCGGAAAATAATGCATTTAATAATTCTAAGGTGCGTATCCTTTAACCATTTACTTTCCCACCCTCCATATTTGGTAGAGCCAAAATGTATTTCAAAATGCAGTATTGATATGAATTTGAAGCTCTGTTCATACTGAGGTCACAAGTAGAAGAGATGCAGTAGGCATGTATTTTATTATTTTTGTTTGATAAAGGCTTAAAACCCAATGAAGTTACACAAATTTGCATCAATATCTTGAGTATTCTTGTATATTCCAACGCTGCTTCAAACAGTTTAGAAATGGCAGTCAAAGATAAGCCAAAGTCGACGATGAAAAGGCTCAGCAATAATAGGCAGGTGGTTTGGATTCCGCACCATCTATGCCATCGAGTGACAATTTGCTCTCCATTGGTGACCAAGTAAATCGTATAATGATGCTGAAAAAGGAACACCAAACCATGCCGCCTTAATGCTGTCCTTGCATATGCACCTACAGTGCCATCGTCGGAGACTGACCTTGAATTGTTCTCTGATCAACTAATAGACTTAAGTGGGATATTACACTGCTTATGGAAGATGTGGACGCTAAGGTTGGTTCCACTTTGAAGGATAACTCTCTGAGGGAGGTTGTGGGCAAGTTTGGAATGAGAGGAGTGGTGTGGCTGTAATTTTGTGAAGAACTCATATCATAATGAATACCAAAAATCACCTACGACGACTCTATGCCCCGGTAATGCCCGGAGGCCATCACAGAAACTAAATATGATCCCGGGCCAATCAGGGATGTCGTCGTTGTAATATAATTAATTTTATTAGTTCTTCATTACAATTCTGTCAATATCAACATTAGTTGTTGCCAGACGCAACAAGAACAATTTTCGTATCTGCGGTAGATTAAAAACTCGCTGTGGACCGCACAAATATCATATGTCAGGACATTGAATATGAAAATGGAGTATTCCTGACAGAGGTTGATAGTGTGACGGAAAGATGAAGGCTGTGTTGCGCAGACCCTTGAAATATTAATTGACAAGCCAAGCCCCACATTGAACCAAATATTAGGTATTCCCGGAAATAATGTCTTTTTTTAAGTAAAACTCAAACTTGATTTATTCTACTATCTATTTACCAGATCTAAAATTCCTCTCTCAAAAAAAAGCTTTGGGTTTAGCTTCAAAAAGCTCTGAGAGACCCGATTTCAGCTCTTCGATACTGTTGAATTTTTTGTTCCTTAATTATGTTTCCAAAGAGCGAAATAAGTGAAAGTCGTTCAGTGCTAAGTCCAGAGAATAATAAGGTGGATGCAATATAACATCCCAGCCGTGTATGGCCCAATGTAACTTTAGGACGCTCTGCATAGTCATTAGGCTAACTGCTGGACAATAGCCATTTTGTATGGGTGGAAATGCAGATGAAAACGCAATAATACCGAGCGATCTGACATGTGCAAAGCAGCAGCTTGTTTACAAGGGCCAGCCGCCGAGGACTGGCGTCCACAGCTTCTCTTACTCGATCAATATTCTCTGGCATCTGGGTTGACCTTGAACTTCCGTTTTAGCCCAGAACCTCTGAAGTTACCCATAGCATAATTGTGTTACGAGTTGGGACTCTTCCTCTTGGGTCCACATTTAAACACTTACGGAAATGATGCTGAGCAGCAACCCAGGAATCGCCACTTTTAAAAAACAAACAAAAAAGTCACGGTGCTCAGTCGACCACTGTTCCCTAGCTATTAAAATGTCCACGCATAGACTCTGAAACCCGCCTATCCCCACCACCTACTCGCTCAACATTACGGCGGCGAAAACCGTCAAATCATTTTGCCGCTCCCTGTATATGAACCTCAATTCTCTTTAAAAAATTAAAAATAGAATTTTTAGAAGTATTTAAAAAAAAAAATTATCATTTTTTTAAACATTTTTTATGTAATGGAAAAATACTTTGAGTAATACTTTGTTCATATAGAGCGCAAATGTATAAAGAAATTAAATATCACTTTTCAGAATGATTGATTATGAACATTTGAAGCTAGATTGTATTATACATAAATTCAAAAAAAGGAATTTCGAGAAAAATGCATTTGAAAAAAGACTCCCGCACTTAACGAGAGATTTGAAACTTGAAGAGTACATCTTTTAATAGTTTTACCAACGATCTATAGAATAAAAAATAATCAATTTTTTATAGTCGACAACCCTCTTTCCACATGTGGTTAAGGGGGGAAAATTGAATGTGAATAAACAATACGATGAGTCTGTCCTCTTCTCATCACTCGCCAAGAAAGGGCCTACTAATGGAAGTGTGATTAACAACTTGAGGTATGCAGGTGAAGAGCAACACTACTCCTCACTCGTCCTCAGAGAGTGAAACTTATGGGAAGAGTTAGTTAACTCTTTTGGCTAAATAAATAATCCTACAATATATAAAAGTTGGTATAAATGTAATTGGCTACGAATGATGGTGCAGGTGGAGGAGAGGAGCACCCCGCACACGCCCACGGCCGAGAACCTGAGTTCCTCCAGCAGCCGCGCGGGCGGGGAGTACCCCGAGAAGAGGCGGCGCCGCAGCATCCCGGCAGGTGGCGGGGACAGCCCGCGCCACCTGCCCCCGGCGCCTGCCGCGCTGCTGCTCTCGGACCAGAGGTCCTACGACCCCCACTCACAGGTACGACCCTCGCTCATTCTATATGGACTTAGTACTACATACTTTTAGTTCCATTAACTACTTTACTTTTTAGCTTTTGATTGTCATGACATGTAATAGGTAGCAAATATATATCGCCGCATCATGTTATTATCTGGGGATTGAACCCGAGCCCTTCGGTGTGGCAGACATAACTGTTGGCTGTATACGCCTAGCATACTGTACATGTGGCTGGTGATATTTGTTTAAAATTCAATTAGTATAAAATGTATATTTTTTTCTGTACAGTGAAAGTCCGATAATTCGAAATTCAAGGGACCGGATTTCCCAAAAAAATTAGAATTTTTGAATTACGCGATCACTAAAAAAAAAAATTGCGCCAACTGCTGCGCCTTGGAACATCGCGGCCATTTTTTCGTTCTGTCAAAATAATAATTATAATGTCAAGTGTTTGGATAGCATAACGTCGTTTTTGTGGGTCAAATGGCGGTTTGAAATCAAAATCAAAAATTTTATTGGTTAAAAGAATCCTATTAAGACAGGCATCTCATACGAATAAAAAAAAATATATAAAAATTAATACAGTGAAACCCGGATTTTACGTTTTCCCGCCATTTGCGTGTAATTATTTTAGTCCCGATATATTTTAATACATTTTTTTCCGCAATGTACGTCGAAATATTCAAAATACGCGCGCTTGACACATTATTTCGGTCGTGATTGGTCAGTGAGCGACGTTGCGATTGGTCAGTCAATTTTAGCCGTTGTCCTATCATTATCATTCGGTTTTTGACTTGATTTATTACGTTTTTGACATTCGCGATCGTGTTTACACAGTTTTTACGTTTTTTGTTTTGTTTTATTCTTTAAGTTTATTAATTTTCTTCCTTTTTGTATACTCATTCTGAAGTAATGTCTGAACAAAAAAAGCTTTGTCTAGCTTTGGAATTTCTCCGAAAACTTTGTGAAAGAAATATTGCTAATTTATAGAAATGAAACGATGGATACACGAAAGATGCTGAGAATAAAGATATCCTTTTTACATGGTGTTCTCATTTTATTGCTTTGCACTTTTTTACCACGTGATATTTTCAAGAAAAATAATCATCTCGCTTGCACTAATGTATTTAAGCGCTCGAAACGGATTCTTTCTCACGTGATGTCTCCTTTGAATTATTAGAATTCTAGGTACATTTTGACCAAAAACTTTACGAATTACGAAATACGCGATATTTCGAATTAACGGTAGAAATTACTATGAAAAGTCAATTTTCGGACCGAGCAAATTATGAAAATTTCAAATTACGAATTATCGTTGTTGCAATTAACGGACTTTTACTGTATTGCTTTGCCTAACAGAAACATTATTATTTTTCATTGGTGCAAGGATTTTATGATTGAAGGATGGGGAAGTGTTGCCCTGTATCGAGCACTGCCACCAACAATTTGAATCCGGGCTTTAGTTTGAGGAGCTTCTGAAATGTCTTGTACCGTGTGCACGCGACACTTATTCCATTTTGATGCAGAAACAAAGCCGATGCGGCTATTGAAATTACTATTTGGGCAATTATTGGCTTGGTTGGTTGTGTTTCGCTAACCGATATACTTTGTGCGAATGAGGAAAAATCAAATGACTGCAAAATGACAATGTGAAAGAGAAGTATGTAAATATGAATAATAAAATAATTGAGCAAGTAAGTGTGGATAATAAATGGAACCATCTGAAAGTTTATATCGCACCGTGAGTGTAAAACCGACGTAAGTGCAAATATACAGCTTGGGGATATGGGAGTTTAAAGATTTCATATTGCTTTGAAAAACTGTTTTTTTCTTTAAATAAACCAATGATTTTTGGTTTATAGTAATATACCTATAAACCGAAAATCATTCGTTTATTTAAAAAAAAAGAGGTTTTTCCAAGCAATATGAAATCTTTAAACTCCCATATCTGCAAAATGTATATTTGCACTTACGTCGGTTTTACACTCACGGTGCGATATGAAGGAGCGAAAGAAGCACGTGGGAATTGTAGGCAAGGAAGAAAGAATGATGAAATGAGGAAATAAAAATTATCATTAAAAAAAAGAATGTGTGGAAGAATTTACTTGCGGTAGATGGTGGTAGATAGTGGTGGCAGTGAAAAGTTTATGATAGCGAAATAAATATATAAGATAAAAAGAACGTGAAAATGGGGAGTTAAAGAGAAGAAGGAAAATAAGGAGAAACAGTTATCCACTACTTCTAGGAAAATATAAGAATGTTCTGGAAGGAGGTCTCTTGGGAAAGCAGATAATAATAATAATAATATGCTTACTTTTAAAGCGCCTTTTTTGTGATGTAATCACCTCAAGGGCGCATTAAGACATCTTTTAAATCTAAATGTGAATGCTGCATCTGATTGATATTCGCGATCGATTAGAAAGTATAATAGAACAAAATATGCAAGTTTTAAATTGGGTATGAAACATGAAAAAGATGGGTTTTCACCTTAGATCTTAAGTCTGTCAGATCATTTATGCATCTGAGGTGTAAAGGAAGTTTGTTCCAAGCTGATGGACCGGCTACCGCAAACGCTCGATCCCCGAAATTTGTACTAGGGCAACACTTTGTCTCAACTAATCTTCCTATTGCCGAGGAATTCGCCGAGCGAAGTGCGGATTTCCTTTTATTTAGGCTGTCCGTTATACAGAGTTCGGATATATAATTTGGAGCCATTCCATGTAGCGCTTTGAAGGCTGTCCAGCAGAGTTTATACTGGATTCTTTCTGGACTCTTAAGCCTGTGAAGTTCTTTGAGATGTTGTGTTATATGTGATTTTTTTGGAATGCCTTTAATGAGTCTTGCTGCTGCATTGAACGCAGATTGAAGTTTGTTTAATTGTTGTTTTGGAATGTTTGCATAAACTCCATTTCAATAGTCAAGTCATGACACAATGAAGGAATTTACAAGAGTTTTGAAAGTTTCATAGGGAATACTCCTTTTGACGGATTTTAAGTCTTAGGTGGAAGAAACTAGCACTGAACATGTTATTAATTTGGGATTTTAGGGACAGATTTGCATCAAGATAAACCACCAAGAAGATTTGTGGATTTTTTGGGAACGATATCATTGTCAGCTGTCGAAATTGAAGAATGATTGATAAGATGTTGACGGTTTGCGTAAGCAGTCCAGAGAAATTCCGTTTTGGATGGATTTAGTATAAGTTTGTTTGACGCCATCCATTTAGATATGGCATCAATGCAGTTGACAGTTATTGACGTAAGATGTTTGGTGTCATCAGGGTTGCTGAAAAAATAAAGTTGTTGGTCATCAGCATAGCAATGTGAGAGGAGGCCAAAGGATTCTATTATTTTGGCAATGACATTTGTAAACATGATAAATAAAAGGGGTCCTAGTACAGAGCCTTGCGGCACACCAGATTGGATATTAATAAATTAGGATTTTTCACCTGCTAGCTGCACAGCTTGTGAACGATCCGACAAATATGAATTTAGCCAGTCTACGTGATCGCTAATCGTTTGATAAGATATGAGTGATCAATTGTGTCAAAGCAGTGCCAACTTGCCCGACTCGTTTGCCAGTGCTAAATCTGACATGACTCTTAGCAACCCCGTCTCCGTTGAGTACAAACGTCTGTAGGCGGATTGTAATTTACACAAAATATTATTTGTCGAAAGGTGAGTTGAAATTTGGGAGGCTACAATTTTTTCAATAATTTTAGAGATGAACGGTAGATTTGAGACGGACCGAAAGTTACTAAGATTTTCGGAATCTAGCTGAGGTTTTTTTAATATAGGAGAAACAATAGCTTTCTTGAGCAAAATGTAGACTTGTCCTGCTAATAGAGGTTTGTTAATTTTTTTACTAAAAATGGAGCAACGTGGTGACAGCATCTCTTGAGAAGCCATGTCAGAATTGAATCAAGCAAACACTGCCTATTAGGTGCGTTAAGTATAAGTTTAATCACTTCCTGAGGTGTTGTGATATTAAATTTAGTTATAAGTTTTCCCTCATATGTCGTGAAAGTTGGTGGTGTTGTAGATGAAGTAGTTGCACGAATCACAGAAATTTTATCTTCAAAGAATTGGGCGAAGTCCTGAGGAGATAACTTGGTAGAGGCCTTTTCTTGATGATTATTTCCGAGTACTGATTTAACGGAATTCCATAGATGTGAGAAAGCAATTCTGTGAGACTACGGAAGAATGTTGACAGAAGGTAAGATGGATGAATTATTTGAAAGAAATGTATGGTAGTGACGGAACAGTTGATGAGGATGCCAGAGAAAATGTAAGTGCAATGGACACAAATGAGGTAAGAAGCATAGAAGAGAAGAGATGAGAAGAATGAATGAAATTAAGATTGCATTGGAAATGTGGTAAAACTGTTAGATATGATTGTGGTGCCATAGAGTTTGTCAAGAGTGGTGGCCAGGTGGTTGGATATGATTGTGGTGCCATGGAGCTATGCAGACGCCTTAGCCAATGTATGGATGAGGGATACACTGCTAGACTGGAGGAGAGCGGTTATTATGTCTATACAAGGGGGTAAGGGATCCCGTTTGAACTGCCAAAGCCACAGGACTATCAGTCTGCTGAGCTCTGTTGGTAAACTGTATGCCAGGATACTGATAGAAAAAGTGAGGAAGTTGACATCTGGAAAGATTTGGGATGTACAAGGAGCCTTTATGGGTGGACGTGGATGCTTGGACCAGATTTTCTGGTTTTTGGCTTAAGGCGAAAACTTTGTGAAAACACGTGTGTGTGGATCTCCAGAAATTTTATGACCGAGTCGATAGGAACAAACTATGGGAGGTCTTGGTCCAGTATGGAGTGGGCCTAATTACCCTAATACTGGCAGTGCTCCCTTCGTAGAGAGAAACAACCGCCCGTATCAGTTTTGTGCTCACTCCGTATTCGGACAAGATTGACCACAGTTTATCTCTGTTCACTCGATCATAGGCTTTATGCAAATCGACAAACGCACAGAAAAGCTTACGTTTTTTGGTCATAAACTTCTCCGCAAGCGTTCAAAGTGCAAAAATCTGATACATACATCTTCTTCCGGTCATAAAAGCGCCTTGAACATCCCATACTCTTTCAGTCGTTGTCTTTTTTACTCTTTCTATTAAAATCCGACCGTAGAGTTTACCAACGGGGCTTAATAGACTTATTGCCTGGTGAGTTCCGTTGACAGTCTATACGACACCCATAATACAGAGGCATAATAACAGCCCTCCTCCAGTCGAGCGGCGTATATCCATCCTCTAAACACTGGTTAAAGAGTCTATATAACCATGCTGAAACCACCGGCCCACCGTTTTTGATAAACTCCAAGGCTACACAGTCATATCTGACAGCTTTTCCACCTTTCATACAGTTTACAGCACTTATTATCTGGTTCAAATTTATTTCAGTCATATCACTTCCGCTGTTTGTGCAACTCTCATTTGTAAAGCTCATTCTTGTTGAACCTTCAGTCATTTCACTGCCATTTATTTATTTTATTTATTATTTTGATGATTTGTATTTTAAGTGCGCCGTTTTGTAAAATCAATTACTCCAAGGGCGCACTAGGAAATGACTGCCCGAACAGTGCAGTCTTCAGATGTTTCTTAAATTTAACGTCACTATCCTCATACTTAATACTAACATGGAGGCTATTCCACGCCAATGGACCCGCAACGCTGAAAGCACGATCATAGAACAGGCTTTATTGGCTCTGACTGGAATCGCTATGTTGTTTGCACTTGTTTCTACTGATCGGAGTGAACGTTGCCTTTCCGTTGGCATGGGTGTCACGCAGAGGTCCGATATATACGCTGGCGCTCTCTGGTGTCGAGCCTTAAACACTGTCAAACACAATTTATATTTTACTCGCTCTCGGATTTTAAGCCAATGAGGTTCCTTCAGGAGCGGCGTGATCTGACAGTATTTTTGTTGCCCCATAATCAATCGGGCAGCAGCATTAAATACGCTTTGTATTCTGCTTAATTGATTATCATTTGCGTCTATTTAAAATCTATTATCACCTTTTATTGAATCCAAACAAATCTGTGTATCCAAAATTAATTATTTACGTATAGTTTCAGTGAAAAGAACAAATTAAGTTGAAATACGTGAAAGTTTTTAATATAAAGTGCATCGTGTAAATGTCTCTAAACGGCTATTTCCGAGTCGAGACCTCAAAGATGGTTGCCACATGTGTGTCCGGGTGTCCGAGTGTCCAGTGAATTGTGTGAAGTGCAACAGGATGATTTATGAGGGAACGCCCAAATTCTCGGAAATAATTTGTGAACTTTTACTATGTGCCAAAACATTAAGATTGATAAAACGGAGCATTTTCTACAGCGCCCTTGAGATGAGTAATTCATAAAAATGGCGCTTTATAAATTATCCAATTTATTATTATTATTATTATTGGCAATCCAGCGTACATTCCGTTGCAATAATCTAACCGTGACATTACAAAAGAATTTACGAGGGTCCTAGCTTCACCAACAGGTAAACATCTCCGTATGTGCTTTAGCTGTCTCAGTTGGAAGAAACCAGACTTAACAAGCCCTGATATGTGCGTATTGTAAGACAGATTGCCATCTAAATGAACACCTAGAAACTTTAAACTCTTTGAAGGAGATATTTCTATCCCTCCTATTTTCAAAGGGTCAGAATCTAGAAGATGTTGTCGCCGAGGAGAGGCCACCCACATGAGTTCTGTTTTTGTGGGATTTATTTTAAGTTTATTCTCGGCCATCTATTCTGAAACTCGGTCAAGTATCAGCCCTTGTTTTGTCTTTCTCGTCAAAATCGCACAATTTATAGATTAAAGGGTCATCTGCATAACCAAATGATTCAAATCCCTCTGCCTGGATGACTTTATCAATATTATTTATGTACAAAAGGAAGAGCAATGGCCCAAGAACTGATCCTTGGGGGACCCCACACTTCATTTCGTTTTCAGAAGATTTAGAATCACTTAGACCTACAAATTGACGTCTCTCCGAGAGGTAGGATCTCATCCATCCAAGAGCTGTTCCTCCGATACCAAACTCATGTTTCAACTTCCTAAGTAGTATACCATGATCTACAGTATCAAAAGCTGCGCTCATATCTAAAACAGACACTAAAACAATTTTCCCATTTGCCATACATATCTTTAAAGTACTCCATCCATCTTCCTTGTATACTTTCAAAATCAGTAATCATTTTTCCCTCACTACTCAAAATTGCTTTTGCACAACCACTTTCGGGAGAATTTCGGGCTTTTTTTACTTCTTTCCAGAACATTTTTATGTTGCTCTGGAAGTGATTCGTCATCTCAAGTCCGTCATCCTCCTTCATTTTATCCTTTTTCACTCTCAACTTGACGTTCATCTTGCAAATTTTGTACGCTTTTGTTCTTTGATATTTCACGCAATCACTTTTATCCACAGATAACATATTTAACTATGCATCCTTCGTTTCCTTTCCTTCTTCCTGATTTTTTACACAGTCATCCCATCAAGCATCTCCATTTCTCCTTCCTTGCACACATGTATCACATACCTCTTTCGCTGCTTCACATAGACTTTCTTTCAGTTTCTTCCAGGTCTCATCTATGCTTATACATTCCGATTCTTTGAAGTTTTTGAACTTTTACTCTAGACTCGGCGGTCACTGTTTTGTTCCTCTTGGTGCGCCAGCTTCGGAACAAATTTACCTTTGTTACTACCAAAAAGTGGTCTGTTCCGAATTCGGCCCCTCTGAACACTCTGGTATCTACAGTGTCCGCCCGTTATCTAGAGTCAGCGACGACGTAATCGATCGTTGTCCTTTCATTCCCTCTCTTCCATGTATACTGGTGGATCCTCTTATGATCAAACATTGTGTTTGACACAAAGAGACTCCACTCTAGGCACACACCAAGCAATCTTTTTTCCATTATCATTCGTTCTACTGTCACCATACTCACCGAGACATTCTTCATGACCAGCCCTTTGAATTTCTACCCATCCATTCAAATCTCCTGCTCCTGCTCCCCGCAAAGCAAAGATGGCAGTACGTAATGGAGTTCTAGTGCCAATCCATATGTATGGAAGTGAAGCTTGGAGCTGGCAAAGGAAGGACGGAAGTAGGATAATAGCCGTAAAAATGAGATCCCTGAGAAGAATGTGCTGAAAACAATATATGATAGCATCATAACTAAAATTACAAAAAGGATCTCTGAGATGGTTTGGACATATGGAACGAACGGACTAGAGATGAATTGTAAAAATGTTGTATACAAGCAGTGTGAGTGAATAGAGAAGCCGTGGAAGACCAAGGAAAGCACAGCAGGAAGCGAGGAGGTTTGCCAGGACAGAGCAGTATGGCGGTCTATCCTCCCTGCCCACCGCCCACCGACGGCGGTTATAACAACATCAAGGTCAACATCATTATTGAAGACTACATTTATTTAGAAAATTTAATTTCCATAAATATCAACCAAATCAGTGTAATTTTTTTATTGAAATAATTGTCATTTCTTTAGCGATCCGTTATTTAATTTCAGTTCTAATGTTTTAAATCCTTATACAAATGGGCAAAAATCCAGACGGATGTAATCAGAAAAAAGAAGCAGAATATTTGGAATGTTAATGCTCAGTTATGTTATTTGAAAACTTGTCGTTTGAAGTTGATGGTCAGAAAACAAATTAATTGTCAAATTTTAAACGTCATTGAGGAAAACAACAGTCATGTTTATTACACAAAACATGGTGTAGAAATACATCTTAGAAAATGGATCAAGCCTCGTGAATAATTTCCGGATTGCAACTAGTCTTTTTATTTGTCCTCTTTTACACTCCTGGATTACACTGGATTACACTGTCGCACCACTGGTTTATACACCTGTCTAGCTTATTAATAATTTATAGTATTATTTCCAGATGTCGGCGCTAGTGTACAAGGGCAGCCCCTCCATGGGCGGGGGCCACATCAAGGAGGACCGCGCTACGCCCCCGCCCCCCGCCCACGCGCCCCTCCCCGCCCCCCCGCTGCCCTCCCTCCCCCACCCGCTCAAGCAGGAACTGCCCGAGTACCACCTCACGCCGCCCGACATTCCCATGGTGAGTAGTGAGTGATGTTATTGTTGTACTCACCTGCCGGGGAATATGCAGCGAGTGCCATCACCATCACCGCCCCGCAGTCGCAGCCACCTAGAGACACTCTGGAGACAGTGTTTCTCTGCTACCTTGTACCTCGTACCTTGTGTGTTGTGAATATTTCTCCTTTACTGCAGGTATTGATCTTTTTCTTCTTTGTGATATTATGAATTATCAGAAAATGTGGGAACGTCTGCCATTAATCTTAAAGTCGTCTACAGGAAGGAAGGGATCTGCCTTGTCAGTCTAAATTCAATTCAATTAGAAAAAAAGCGATGTGATTTTTTCTTGCGAAGAAATCACATCGGACTAAAAGATTACGACTAAACAACCAAATCCTTTCCTTCTCTGTTGACAGACGATCGATTGGGGGAGGCAAAATACGGGTCCGGCCACTCCCGAGGGGGAGGAGGGCGCGGGGCACAGCGCGCTGCAGCGCTACCTGTGCGCGGAGCGGCCCAAGTCCGTGATCCAGGGCCCGCGCGCCGCGCCGCCCGCGCGCAAGGGCGGCCGCTTCCGCGCCAACTGGCTGGAGCAGTTCGCCTGGCTGCAGTACGACGAGCGCCACAACATCATGTTCTGCACCTACTGCCGGCGCTGGTCGCACGAACTGCCCGACATCCGCACCTCCTTCGTCGAGGGCAACGGCAACTTCCGCCTGGAGATCGTCAACCACCACGACAAGTGCAAGGCGCATCGCCTGTGCCGCGACCGCGAGCAGCAGGGGGACGCCGGCGGGGGAGGGGGAGGACCCGACGACAACCCGCGCTGAGCACCCCCCCTCCCCACCAGTACAAGACTGCCTGACACGGTCCGAGTGCCAGTGATACCTTGAATATTCCATTGCAGAGCTTACTGACAGAATGTGTGTCCCCGCGCGGGGGGCTGTGGTTGGGTGATGGGTCTCCTCCCAGAGGGTCTCCTCCAGCCGCTGGAACTGTAACTGGAGGAAAAAAAGATAAAATGTTATAAACATTTTGGTTGTGATATGTATTAGGTTAAGAGAGTATTTTACAAGGTCCTAAATACTATATTTTTTCTATGAAGAAAACCAATATTTTGTAATGAAATAGTCTATTTGAGGGAACACCCATTCGCTGTGAGGGTCACTTTATTGACAACTGACGTCTCGAGTGGGGTTTTCCTTTCCCACATTAATTCTCTGCGAGACAGTTAACATAATCCATTTAACCTTATTAACAGTTTTTATTTTGAAACACCGATTTAATATTTAACAAATTATGATTGCGGTTTCGGCAACCTATGTTGGTATCATTAGGTGTTACAAACAACCCATTAATTAATAAAGGAAATTGTGAAGGGTTTTATAACAGGGTTGCAAAATGAAAACAGTTAATAATGTTGAAGTATCATAGTGTTGAGCCAAATGGATTACTTTAAAATTTGTATACAAAGTTGTTAAACCCAAGAAGTAACTTCCTGGAATAGTCTGTTTAAATTGATGAGATGTTTTCTTAGTTTTAGGAAATATCTATTTACACATGTTAAATATAATGAATGGTTTGAAACCAAATGATATAAGCTTGTGCATCTGTCTGCTGAATATCTCCACCTCCACCTGGGGAGATATTCAGCAGACAGCTTCCTTCCTATTCAGATAGCTGTCAACATATTGCGTACGAGTAGTAGTCTTCCATTATTATTTTGAAAGTTTGGACCAAGAGCAGAATCAGTGATTGGGCTGTGTTTCTTGTACCTCGGTATTTGCTGAGACTAAGCATCTTAGCGGTGCCGTGATCTCCTAACTGAATTTGTTCTCTCATTACATAATATGGGATTTTAGGTGCTATTTTATTTTTTGTAAAAACTACCTTCTAGATTTTTTACTATTCAATATTTTTTAGAATATTAAATAGTTTATTTGTGAATATGTTTGTACTGTATGTGATCCCAGAACAATGATATGCGCTCTTCAGACGAAATAATGTCCGTTGTACACGGTGCCCTGCACCTGCAAGTTGTTGCTTACACAGAAGAAAGATATAAAATGGAAGTGCTGATTCTTGGTTTCCTATTAATTAGCGCCCAGTGTATCTCATTAAGACATTTTGAATATATTATATCATAGCTTTTTATGAAGTGTAATCTGCTTATGGAGCATTTTGTGGTTAAGTTAAGATGTATTGCAGATGGAGAGGAGTTGATGCATTTATCCTATGTTATTCCGCGTGAACATTGCAGTCATACGTTCATTGCACAAGTGACATCACACATATTCATTCTATAAACAATTCCTGCTTTCTACGAGTGCAATTTAAAAACCATCACGAACCCTTGCATCTCAGCCAGCATATTTGTTATTCTCTGTTTTATATTAAAATGTAATTATACGGGAGAGATGTTAAACGTACATATATACTTTTAGTCACCTAGTTGTTTTTGCGTATATATATTTATTTATAATTTTCCGCTACTTGACTTTGTATTTCCAAGTGAAATACTGATGTTCCCCGGCCGGCGAGAGGCTCTGTGTCGGCCCCCCGGCCGGACCTCGTGTGCGGAGGACTCGCTCCACGCACACGGCCGCAGGATCTCAGGGAGGTGGGAGGTGGTAGGCTGTGGGGCGGTGATGTTGGCAGTGAGTCGTACTTAGGATGAGATTGAATAAAGTTGTGGGAGAAACATTACTACAAACGCTATTTTAATTCCTCCGCTGACACTCCTTGACATTACAACATTCAATTCTTACAATTACTATTGTTTAATTGGCAGTGCTGCTGCAGAGTTGAAGATTGAAATTTTTGTTTGGGTTATTGCATCCAACGTAATGAAGTGCGCTCACTCAGTTTAATCCCATGTGCGTATGTGGCGGTGCGCTGTGCAGGCGCCTGGCGACATGACCTCCATCCTGGGCCAGCCGGGCCTCTCGGAAGTGTCGGACAGCGACCACATGATCCCTACGCACCTGGACCCCTCAGACACCATGGACGGTAAGAATACCTCTTTATTTCCTTATTTCCTCCGCCCCCTCTGCTCCTCCGCAAATACAAGATGGTAGCTGCATTTTATAGGCTACTCTTATAGGCTGATAATAAGTATATGTACCGTTTGCATGATCTAGATACGTATTCCTTATTGTTTATTAGAGAAACCAACAATTTTCTCTGTTAATCTGTTTACCATCTTGTATCTGCAGGTTGTGCCACCATTATGATCACCTTTGACTTGTCAAATTAATTTTATTTGAGTGAAAGCGGAAATTTGAGTCGCAAGTATCGAGTGAGCTAGCCTCTTCACCCTGAGTTTCCTTAGACCCCGTGACTTCTAAACTAACCCGAGACGGCACCGGCCTGACCATTGAATAACTCATTAGAATATTAAACCAAATATCACTTTACTTACAACGCGAACTTGCTAGAAATTCTTGCTTTCATAATTTTAACTCGGGTGTTTTCAGACTGATTAACCGTCGCCTGCCCTGCCATTCTATTTATCACTAGTTTTTTTTGCTTTTATCTTTCTGTCCTTAATCTTCATTTAGATTGGTTCATTTCAATTGAAGTAGTGTCGGTGATTTAGAAGGTGCTGGCGCACGGTTAATCAGTCTGTTTTGTTAATTATTTAGTGATTATGTCTGTTGTGGTAGTGTGTAGCTCGCTAACCCGCATGTCTCTGTGGTAGTTTGGCAAATGGGCTTATTACTTGGGTTAAGGCGCATCATTTTAGTTGAATACTTGTGCAACTTTTCACATCTCCACTCGGATGTGGAAGGTGGCAGGAAGTAGGAGGATGGCCCGCCCGGTGTGAGCAGTGAAATCACGCTTGCCTCATCATCTCCGCTCCTTGTACATCACACACCCACCTACTTTTTTGTGACAGTATATTGCCACTCTTCTAAACGCGTGGACGAATTATGGTTCAATGCTATGCTCTGAGTTCACTGGAAATATTGCGGAGGATTCCACGCGCGTTAAGTAATGTCGTTAAATAATAATAGTTGTAAGTTGTCTATGATGTATTGTTGCGGTGACGGAGGACTCTGCGCTGACAGGGTATTGTAGATACCGGACAAGTAACAGTACAGTGTTTTGTATTATGTAGTTATATCTACGGCATGTGTCCACAAACAAAAGTGTTGCTCCAAATGTGTGTTTCCTCACCGGTCAGGATTGAATACGTGTTCGTAGTAGTATTGTGGAATGGATTAACCGAGTAGCTAACAAGTAGACGCCCGAGGCGCCAACTTAGTCTGGGAGGAGATTTGATGAAAATGGCTGCAATTTTCCAGGCCTGCAAACAAGTGACGAAAATCACGAGCCTCTCTCTTACCGGGACCTTAGGATAGGCCATTACGATACAGAGTACGGCGGGGGCTCTGAGCGCAAGGCCGGGGCCTTCTCGGACTGGAAGCCTTGCAATGTTTGCGGGAAGGTGGTAGCCAACATAAAGAAGCACTTGAAGTCGCACAACCCCGCCCAGCACCGCTGCCCGCACTGCGCCCTCGTGCTCACGCGCGCCGACAACCTCAAGCGCCACGTGCGCATGAAGCACCGCGACCTTCGCCCCGGCGTGCTGGCCGCACTCGACTCCTTCTGACCCCTCCGCTGTATTGTGTTCTAGAATAACTTTCGTCAATTTTGCCAAAAAGTGCCTAGTGAAATGCTCAAATCTTTTTATTAGGAAGAATTTTGTCATGATATTAGTATTAGTGAAATGTTTCCCGGAACAAGACTGCCGAACATGACTAGATAGGTAAAATAAGTTTCCTCGGCAATTGTACGTCTGGGAAGAGTCACGAGCATGGCTTCTGCTAGACTCTCCCAGCTGTTTGGAGTATTTCCAAAGGAATTGTATGTAGGTATTTATATATCTCTGTATATATGTCACTGGATGTACACAAATTATTTGCGATGATATATTTTATCTTAAAAGTATGCTTTATGAAAAGTTCCTCTCTTGTTCCCCGCTGCTGACTACCGAATAATGTTTTGTGTCCCCTTATTCTCATCTCGGCGTGATAATATATAGACTGATAGTGTAAGGATGGGATGGACGATGATGTATTGTATTGTACCTGCTGATCTCATTCACAGAAGAGAACACTATTATTAGCTCTTAGGACAGATAGTCTAGTCTGGGGTCTCGCTGTGTAAGTTAGGTGAATAGGAGGTTATTGTAGGTTGATGGGACAGGCTTGCGATGGCTATGATTGTTATAATGATAATGTGCCATACCTCTAGTCTATGATTCTGCGAGTCGCTCTATTGAGATGGTGATAAAGTTATCGTGTAAGTATCGGTATGACTAGCCGCTGCGCATAATTTATTTTTGAGTTCAGTAAAGGTCCTAAGAGATCGTTCACTTGGCCCCAGTGAGCTTTCAGCCGGCTGTCAAACCTTCTCTTTCCATAAGTACCGTTTTGTCTGCTTCTGGGATATGTTGTTTGGATCCAGTAAAATAATCACTAGAGGCTTGTTCGAATCACCTTCCACATAATACTCTAGCTCCTGGTTAGTGTCAGAGTGGGGCCGGACTGAGGCCAATATTTGTATTGTAAGTTTCCTTATGTTTTTATTTTATTTTTGTCAATTAAAGATGTTTTATTTTCCACTCTACTTTGTTTTAATCATACTAAACATTTCATTCTTCCACCTTCCTCGGAAATGTATCTTCCCATGTCTGCAGGGCACAGTTACCTTGGCACAATAAAATGACTCACTGTTACTAACAAGTCTGTTTCTAACGTATCCCCAAGTAGGAGAGGAACACCATAATATTAACAATCACTCACTCGGACTGGCACCCTGTACATAGTATGTAAGACCCACCATCTGTACTCTGGACTGGGACATGTTGAATCTTGCGCTGCTGGTCCGAGACACTGTCCTCTCAGTGTTGCCTGGTTGCCCTGGTTGGTGTACGGTATGCCTGGTTGGTGTATATCGAAGGCATACTGTGACAATCAGTGCGCGTACAGTCGAGCCCGAGCTGCACTAACCTGTAAATAGTCGGCGAGTGGCGAGTGGCAGGAAAGCTCACAAAAAAGAAGGTACTTTGATTTTCATTCTTAACGATACTCATGCATGTTTCATTTCCTAATTTTCTTTTCGAGTATGTCCTTGACTTGAGATCTCTCATACTGCGTACGAAACCGCTTAAGATGGCTTCAGTAACATGAATATGATGTAAGAAGAGTTGGATTGAGGGATTGAGGGATAGAGGGAGGGAGGGAGGGAGGCGTGAAGGGAGGGAAAGGGAGTGACGTGTGTGTGTTGCAGGCTCCAAGGGCTGGCACATGCGGCTGACGTTTGAGCGCGTGGCGGGCGCGCTGAACCTGCACCGCTGCAAGCTGTGCGGGAAGGTGGTGACGCACATCCGCAACCACTACCACGTGCACTTCCCGGGGCGGTTCGAGTGCCCGCTGTGCCGCGCGACGTACACGCGGTCTGACAACCTGCGCACGCACTGCAAGTTCAAGCACCCGGCCTACAACCCCGACACGCGCAAGTTTGAGCCGCCGCTGCTGGCCTCACCGCTGCAGCACGCGCTCGACTGACTAAGCTTGAGGAATGTGATGTAACCCGGATATTCCTAAATTATAGAAATTTTTATACAAATGTAACTATTTACGGAGATTGTTTTTATATTTAGAGTGAAATTTTATTGTCATATTTAAACTTTTTTTATTTATCTATAAAATTTTATTAGTGTTGATTTTTTACGTGAATTCTAATATATGATTATAATTATACTTCAATCCTAGCGTAAGGGGCGCACGGCGGGACTAACCCAGCTAGAGTGTAAGGCTAGGGTTAGGTTCTGTTCAACGTTAGCTATAGGGTGGTACGGTAATCAAATGTGATATATTGGAATGGTGCTACAGCCCAAGGGGACACGGGGCGGAGCCCTGTAGCCGCGGCCTGACTGTTTGTAGATAGGTATTGTCCGAATATGTTGAAGCATTTCCGGGGGCTATGATATATATCCGTTGATACATACTCTGTGCAATATTACTAGTTATTTAATTTTTAACCAAACTAAATGTTATCTTAACAATGATCATTGCGTCTACCTGATTTGTTTTTCTCATAAGTAATTTAGTTTGTAATTATATCATTGGGTTATGGTTAATTGAAGCTACTAGTTCTAGTTAAGTGACAAAGATGGACGTGAACTTTCCATACCTCAGCATTACTGCGCGCGATCATTACGCGGACACACTTAGCTTTACGTTCCACGGCGGCCGTCTCTTGTATTGCCGCCCCTGCATTTATCTCTTGTATTTATTCCTAGTTTACATTAAACGTGCTCTGTTACATGTGTTTTGTTTTGATTATCATTTGGTTTTGTTTCAGCTTCAGGCGTGAGTGGGGAGTTGAGATTATGTTAATACCTCCCCTCGCAAGTGTAGGTAGCTCTCGCGCCGTGCTCGGGGCTCTCTGACTTGTTCGTGGTCTGGATTGTGCCTGAAAAGTGAACGGTCCCGGTAGAAGGGCCGAACTGAATTTGAAACGCCTGCGCCATGCCGCGCCCGCTACCCGGAACTGTGAGCTAGGGATCGGGCTTGTTTTAGTGGCGACAAGTTCTGTGCTAGGATAAGGACTGCCACTGCTAGGAAGGAAACTGAGCGTTGCTTCGGGATAACTATTTGATAAAATGTTATCCAAATTGAATATTTTTTATGAGTATATTGAAAGGGTTGTTTACTTAATAAGGAAATGGTCTTGAAGTGGAGGTTGAGGCCTCGAGCGCAGGGGTTGTTAACATTAGACTCTCGGGTGGACAGGAACTGTCGGTCTCGGGTCTTGCAGGTGCCTAAAGTAGCGTCGCGTGAGTTGGCGCGTCGTTCTGAGCGGACCAAGACTGCTCCCTACCCAACTAGATATTAGCCGTTGGTTCTATTTGCCCTAGTATTGTAACTTCCTTCATCCGCAAGGCAGCTAAGGCGTAGTACTCGCTCGTACTCGTGCAAATCTCCACCTGATGTTAAACCACGTTGTAATATTAAAGTACAGGTATTTTTGATGATTCACCAAAATGGAGATGTGATTTATTTATTGTAAATAATTCAGTGTTACATTTTGTTTTCTCCTTTGAAATGTTTAATAAAATATACAAAACTGATACCAATCAGACCCTGGTTTCATTGAGCTCCGCTCCAGGGCTGCTCCAGCCTGCCCCAGCCTGCCCCGCCAGTCGGCCCCCTCCCCCCTGTCTTCTCCTGCTCTCACTCTCACCTCTGCTGGATATCCGACTCCGCTTGCACTAGTCATAACTATAATGTTTCATGGTGTTTGGCTGTAACAATATCACATATCTAAGTATGACTTCCAAATAGTGGTACCTCGCCGACAGAATGCTTCCACCAAAGATTTGTATTCAATGTCCCGTCCACTTCAGGTTTGTGCCAAAATAGTTTAAGAAGCGGGTGAAGTCTAGTTCAGTATGGTGCCTGAGTCAAGGCGCTACTCTTGGTTGAAATGTTAAGAGTGATGTGTGTTACAGATAGTTTATGATTGTTACTGTTTGCCAGTAAAGACATGTTATTATTATGAATATAATATATGTAGACTTGCTTATTTTCACCCGCGACTCGGTTCAGCGCGAACCTAAAGTTGACAGTTACAAACATAAACACTCGGCTTGCGTCCGGGGTGAAAGCATTCAAGTCCACATTGACGGAGAGTAGAGAGAAACTTTTAATGTACTTTGAGAGCTAACACTAGACTTTTTCGAGCAAAAATAAATTGAATAACGCTTTGCCAATAATTTGCTTGCTGGGATCCCGAGCTCCTGGGAGGGGCTTGTTCATTTATTCGATGCAGACTCTTCCATCAACCTATCTCTGGGGACAGCACACATTATACGCGGATGGGCGCCCTTACATATATTTCCAGGGGATGAGTTAATTCAAAGCATACCAGTGTTCGACAATTCGAAGAGAAGGCTCCTTTCAGTTTCTATAATTGCATGTAGCCTCTGTGTTCTCAGCCCTGTCACATTTTGTTTTGATTAATATGCTTAAAGGAAAGTGCTTTGTTTTTGTACACTTGTATGTCATTCTTTTACCAAACTGTTTCCATGATCAGTGTCCGCCACATCACCTCGCATGCCACACTAAACTGAGTGTTTCCCGCACGTAACATACTATTACTCTAGCCCTGCATTTGTGTGCGAGTCTTGTTTGGATATACATACCTGTATGTACTAGGCTGTCTGTACTCTGATGAGTTTGGCCCGGACTGCTGTTTGCCCACTAACTGTGTTTTATGTTTCATCCGAGGGTAGTTCACGAGACTGATCCCGGAAGACGATTGCCCCCGGGATCAGTCCCGTGGAGTGCCGCTCGGCGGGATGCGAGAGGGTACGGCGCGGTGGTATATAAAGTGTTGGTGTGCCATTGCAGAGATGAGTAGCTCTACTATATCCTATCACAGCATGTTCACGGCCAGCGCTACGGCGGATAGCTCCGCCATGTGGCGCTGCAAGTCTTGCGGCAAGGAGGTGACCAACCGCTGGCACCACTTCCACAGCCACACTCCGCAGCGCTCCTTCTGCCCCTACTGCCCCTCCACCTACAGCCGCATCGACACCCTGCGCTCGCACCTGCGCGCCAAGCACGCCGACATCCTCAAGCGCTAGGCTGCCGGCCACCCGGCCACCCAGCTCAACGGTAAAGTGCACGCCGCGGCTGTTTCTTTTCGTATTTGCCACATCCCATGCTTTCAAAATATGCAAATACGAAAAGAAAAAGGTTCTTTATATCTTCCCTAGTGGACAAACATATTGTTTAAGTATGATTTCTACATTTGCAAGCAAATCCCGAAGTCGTGATGTGTCCATGTGTTTTACTGTGGAGTTTATGTTATCCATTATTGTATTGAGGAGATTCAGACGAGAAAGTTGAAAACACAGCGGCATGTGAGTGAAGCACTTGATCTCTTGATTGATGTCTCCATTCCGCTCTGTTTCCAACCTTCTGTTCTGTACTAAGTTCTGGACTAAGATTGTGTAATATATTCTGCTTACTTTAATTGTGGTGCTATACTCTATAGCTACAGTAAAGGTGCGGCAGCGGATGGATGTGCTCTTGGTAGCTTAAGACAGTTTATTTCTGCCTACGCGACAATCTCATATGTTTGCATTTACGAGTGCGTTAGTTTGGTTGCAGTATTGTTACGATGGATGCAGCCGCTTGAAATGATAATTGTATTTATTTTTATTAACTCAGTCCATCCATTTTTAAATAATATAATATTTTTAGTTGTTTGCTTGCTTGAGAGCCATTGAGGCGAGTGTAAGAGCTAGTGGCATCTGCGGGAGTGCGGGACCTTGGACATAAATTTGACTCTAACCGATACAATGTACATCCGAATTTAATTATAAATGTGGCAAAGCAGAATATATTTAGCTCAAGTATTTGTATATACTCTTGAAATAACTTATTTGTAAAATTGATCTCCGCGATGTTCCAATCGGATTTATTGTATTTTAATTATTTCTACAAAAAGTGATTTATTTAATTTGATTTATTTGAAAAATGACTAGTCTAAAACATTGTTTGCAACTGGAAGTGAAAGTGAAAGACGAGTAATGTGATAGCTGAGAAGGGTGTCCATGTCTTGGAGTGCTGCGAGCACGGATCATGGTTGTGTAGGGCTAGTGACGTAGCTAGTAATATTAAAGTAGATGGGAGTGGTTTTAAATTTAAAGTGATATTGCGATGTCGGCTGTGAGATATTTTGGTGTAGATATTACTGACTGAACACCTCTTGGATGGATAGTTGCGCCTCAATTATTGGTTCCATTCACCCAGAATGGTATTTTATGTCTAGTGAAAATTTTATTTAAAATCCTTAAACCTGAATACCAATCGGGAGATTGTTCATTTATGATATTTTATGGTCCAAAAATGAACTGATTTTTATATGAGGAAAGTCAATTATAGTAAGCGACAGTTTAGGCTCATCTTAATTATTTCTCGAGTATATTGTCTTATATAGTATGAATAATGATCTCGATGTGTTTACCCAGCATTACTTCCTTGTCACGGGATATTAGTCGAGGATTTTGTGGATATTATTGTATCGTAATGTAAAGACAAATATTTATTGTGATTATGAAACAAAGTGAACATGTATACAGTCCTACATATGTATAAATGACCGGGACATATTCTTATTGTCTTGTATTATTGTATTGTTCAACCCCATTCTAATTGTTATCCTCTTTCCATCCGCGACATGCCAGTCCTCACCATGTGGCGTGCCCTGTAGAACTGGGCAGAACCCCAGAGGAAATGAAGGTTAAGTGTGGACCATTTCAGAAAATACCCATTTGCTTTAGTCACCTCTTTCCACTTTTTGTTTGAAGTACTGACTGGATAATAATAGGTAAGTAGCTTCTTTCCAAAATGGCATGAATTCTATTCCAACTGGCAGAAATGATGTTTTATTACATTCTGAGGGTTTTGTTTCCATTAATTCTAGTTTATTTGTACAAATCATCAGGTGGAGATATTCAAATAGCTATCGTAAATCAGAAACAAGTCATAATATAAGGAATATGAATTTAATATTACGAAAATCTCCAAAGAAAGCATTGCTGTCAAATTGTTATTGATTTTATTTAAAATTTTAATCTGCTGCATTGGGGAAGTTAAGGCAGAGGAGTTCAGTTTATCCCAATTCATTTTGAAAAGGTAAGGATATGTTCTTTATATTAAGATGGGTTCATTAGAGTGCCCTTGTGGTGAATCTTGCGAAAATGGCACTATAAAATTATCATCATAAGGGTAATATATTCCGCCTGTGATGGAACAGATGGATCAAAATATATTACTCAATAAGATACTATTGTGATGTATTTTGATCTGGCTCATATAAGTTGAATAAAAAAGGATTTTAAATGATTAATATGACAGAAAAAAAAATACTTTATCTTTGAATATGGACTAGGAACATTTTTGTTAGAAATATCTGGTGTTCAAATAGGTAGGACTTTTATCGAAGCGGTTTATGTAAGTAGGTAGGTACTTTAAAAAAATATGTATTTGTGCTTTGTCTGGCAGCATTTAATTGTGCCAAATTTAACATTTTGACAGGTTGATATTGAGAACTCGATAATTTTATTGTTTTATCCAGTAGAACTACGCAAAATGTTTTTTTTAACGGTATCACTTGTCAAATAAGATGAATTTGCAGTTGTAACGAATTTTTCTGTGAAGTGCATACCGAGGTTTGCTTATTCTATCGTAAATCAAACAAAATGATTTTATTTAGATACGTCCTCGTTTGTTGATTGATTTTTACACACGAAAGTTGTCAGAAAGTAAGTATTTTTAACATTCGTAAATAACGTTGAGGTACTCACAATGGCTTGGAGCTTAATTAGTTCAATGGTAATTTTAGTTCTGTTCTACATTTAAAAATGTAATTGTGAGTGTATTTCTGTATTCATTAGAAGATCACTAGAGTAATTCCTCTCTTGTATTTCACACAAACCTTTCTTAATGTACTATTCTAATGTAAATATTCACGTTTTACATCATGTTAATGCTTATCAACTTAAATTTTCATTCACTTTTGAACTTCTCATCACTCGGATAATATTACATGAACAAGTTCTCCGCATTGAGAATATTTAATTGTTTCATTACGGTAAGTGAGAAAGTCCTTAGAAGTACGTTTTCATTATAAATGTATGTTATAACAAGAGATTTTGAACATATTTTCATACCAGTGTAAAGAATGTAATTCTTTCTTTCTTGCATTACTCACGAGGAAGACAGTATTGTTAAGATTCTATATGTAACTCTAACCACATGTTAACTACTGTGCAGTGGGCTATTGTCGCACCGTTCCACCATTACTCGGTGTAGACAGAACACCAGTCTCTGTACATGTATTGTTTTGTTTCTTAGTAACTTAAGTAAGTGAGGAATGGCGTATGTTTCAATATAAATATACATTTTAACCAAATTATGTGTCTTCATGTTCGATGTTTACCAAGTAATTACATATAAGATAATGATAATTACATTGATCTGGTTTAAAATATTTGTAGATGCTTAAAATTGTTTTCTGTTAATCACATGAATCGCTATTTGTGGGCTTTCCCGTTGTGGCATTATCCAATGGATTCCAAATGTTTCTTCTCTATCTTGCCGGTGTCTGTTAGTTAGTGCATCGGTTAGTTGTTAACAGTATTGCGTGCCCAGTACCAATCTCTACGTAAAGTTGATTGGATGTAACAAACAGATCTTGGCTGTTCATGACTCCGACAATTTTCTTCTGTCCCTTGTACATAAATGTATATTTTTGTATAAAATAAACCTGTGATTTTCCTGAACTTTCTGTGTTTTCCTTTCCCTTATTCCTCCTGCAGATAAGTCTTAATTCACTTTTTAGTGTATGGAATAAGAATGAACTCGCATTTTAAAAAATATTTCTTTATTTTTAGCAAACAAGTTGTGTAACTTAAAAACTAACTTGCGCCTAACTTAACGAAAATGAAATTGTCCTGAAAACGCATTAACTTTGTAATAATAATGGAAGTTTGAGTTGACTAGAATTTTACATTTAATTATTGTCAGAATTTTTAACACCTATCTTGGCACTTCAATAAAATTACAACAAAATATTCTCCCGTCAGAGGGAGGAATACACATTTTCATTTTAATATCTTAATTCTAATAGCCCAAGGTCTTATAAAATATTAGGTAATAACGTAAGAGGTAAAAATCACATTTATTACTATTGCACACGGAGCAAGAAATAAGTTAGACATCCACGGAGTATCTGCTGCCTTATCACCCCTAATGTTATATTAATGAGATACAGAGCTTGCAGTTCAAGGGGACGTGATGTGCACTACATCATATTTCATTTTGTTATTTCCCAACAATTTTGTCAGGAACACATCTCAATGTTGAATAATTCCTGTATATCTTCAAGATAATAAATATTTGATATTGAGTATAAAACAATATTCCCTTCCATAACACAACATTTATATACCTATACTGGAATGAATACGTTCAATCCATTGCTGTTTACACTAAAACACTTTTGACGTTTATAGCGCAACTGCCTAACCTTTTCAAATATTGGTATATTTATGGAGGGGCCGTGCACAGTGGCCGGGAGCGAGCAACAGCCACAGTAGGTAGTGAGCATCTTGCTGTACAGTGAGGTCTCCTATGGCGTTGGTTGGTGCTGGTAGTGTTTCAGGGCCCCAGTCATCCCGCTGGTACTGATTTCTATTATTTCAGCTTTTTCAGTTTCCATATCAGCGGATTCATTGTCCTGGCCATTCGGTTCATCCTCGGGTTTTGGTTTAGAACCCTTTTTCTGCTTCTTCATCTTTTCCTCCAGTTCTTTATACTTGATGGTCAAATACCTGTAGTAAAATTTGCGATTTAGATAAGTATTTCAAATTTAGTCAAAGGTACAAAAAAAAAAAAAACTGTTAGTTGCAAAGCTGGGGGATCTTTAGAGAAAACTGTAAAGAATTTGTTTTTAGTAGAGGGAATTGGATGGATATTTGTTTAAATTTCAGATATTTTCTCTTAGGCCTGTGCAATTATATGTGTTTACATAATATTTTTGAACTTCCTAAGTTATTAAAGGTGATCTATCTACAGAAGTATTGTATGATATAAAATATACTTGTCAACTAGTGGCCCGCTGTAGTCCTCTGGGAACTTGGGAGAGTAGGGCAGAATGTACTTGTAGAGTCTCTCATTCAGCACGTACAGCTGGGCTGTGGAGTCGCACTTCACGTTGAACCACCAGTCGCAGGTCAAGGCCACCTGGCTGAAGATTGTTCCATTGGGGCAGAGGAATGATGCTTGACCTCCATTCAAGTCACAGTAATGCCAGACCTGTCAAAACTTATCTCTGTTAGAGGAGTGCAACTCTTCATTAAACCAATGTGTGTCTAGCTTTAACAATATTTTGTATGTAATCTTGTACTGTAGCATTATTATGCAACTAATGGTAGTTGTAAACATACTGATGGGACTGAATTGTTATAACTTCTGCGCTCAGGCAGACGACCGCCACATCAAGTGGATTGGATGGATCATTGACTGACGTAGCAAAAAACTTCTAGGCTTGTGAAAGATCCATCGTATGCTATGTAAAGTAAACTCAAAACTTACCTGGCAGTTGGTTTCTGGATCACCGAAGAATCCTTTGTATCGCTGTGTTTTACAATCAAACCTTGTTGCTGGAATAGCCGAGAGAATTGGGTAATCAATTCCGGGCTTTCCAGGTGTTCCGCCCAGTTCGTTCTCATCTGCCAAATAGTCCCGGTTACTTCCTAGGCCTTGAATCGAAGGGTGCTCTGTAATTATAAATACTGACTTGAAAAGTAAATGTTGCACAACAGAAATTAGATTACAAGACGATGCTTTTCAAGAGTTACCTTTATCCAAATCTTGCGGAGGATATTCGTGCACTGGAAGAGGTTTCTGATTTGGTAAAATGATACTCTTTGACTTTGTAACTGATTTATACCTGGGCGAAGTCACCTCGGTTGGTGGTTTGTGTGTCTTGAAGGGAACCGGTGAACTTAGTATTGTAAGGGGCGTCGAACTTTCTACGTAAGTCGGATTAGTTTTTAAATTATTTAGTATTTGGACAAGGGTTTTGATTGATGAATCAATGTTATCAGGTGTGAGGGTCTTTGGAAGAGAGTTTGTTTTCTGGAGGGATTTCAATATTTTTGCAAGATTATTCTGTTCAAAGGTGTCATCTGATTCTGGTTCGTAATTAAGATTGGGTGAAATGTCGGCGTACTCTTCCGGATTTTCAGTATGGGAAATGGGAGTATTTATTGGGGCGCTGTTTGGATATATTTTGGGTCTCTGTGTGCTAACAGTGTAATCATTGTATTGTCTTTCTGCTCCAATGGGATTATAAGTGGACGTCGGATAACTGTACTTTGCTTGTGGCGTTGGGCCAGCTGTATTCACCATCGGCTTGAAGCCAGACTCTATTACCGGATTAAAAGTGACGGAAGGATTTTCAAAGACATAGTTTTTGGCCGGTTGGTACACAGGCTTATTCTGATTATTTTTATTGTACTGGTTTTCTGCTGTCGGAGTAAAACTGAATACCTCATTTTGTTCTTTTTGCTCGATACTTTTGAAGTATTGCTTGTCAGGGATAGGTGATTGATAATAGTTTAGTTGCTGGTAGTTGCTCTTGGCTGGAATGTTGGCAGGCTTGGCAGTGTAGGGGTTGGCCTTGGGCACAAAGTAGTCCTCCTCATCTGGCGCTCCAGGAACTGGCACCGGCGGGGTTTGCTCGTACGGGACCAGTTTGTAGTGCTGCTGCGCTTTTGTTTCGGTTGTGTCGGTGTTAGTGTAGAACTGAATTTGCGGAGGTTCGATAGTTTTAAAATAGTCGCCGCTCACTTGGACAGGAACTGGTATCGGTCGGTCGTATTGGAAATTATTTCTACTCTTCAGTTTCCGAGGAGGTGGCATATCGGTCTGCAGAGAGGATGGGGAGTTGTGGATAAAGTGAAGATCTTGACTCGGAGGATAGTTGCGTGTGCTGGGTGGCTTGGGGAAATAGTCTTGTATAATCTTGTTGGGGTATGCCGAGGCTATGTTGAAATGAGATAAGCGGTTGCCCTGGTACCGAGGAATACTGCTGTAATGAGATGAGGCCAGTTTCCCATTACTCGGGATGACAACTCTCTGATATTCGGTCTTGGGAGAGTACGCTTCGGTCTGGGGGCTGTTAAAGTTGTTAGCCAAGTAGAAGGTCATGTACGGAATGAGCCTTCTGTAGCGTTCGTTCACGGCCAGCCGGGTCCCGTTGAGATAGGCCTTTTCTGTCGGAGTGTAATGGTTAGCATTTCTGAAAGGATTTATGGGCACGAACCCTCCAACTTCGATGTCCTTCATATCCAGAGTCATCATTCTTCTCATAGGACTGTGTCCATTGGATGAAATTGAAATCTCTTCGCTCTGTGCAAAAACTGTGAAAAAGAGAAGAAACATTTGAAATACCGTCGAATATGATTCCCACCTTGCATTGCTTGGTACTCCTTTCTTATTTCAAATATCACAATCAGCGATACTTTCAATTACCATATTTTGGTTTGAATCTTGTCGTGGACAGACGTCGGTGATATTCACTTCATTATACCTAATGTATGATCATTGATCATCAGCAAGATGGATTGGTCATGTGTTGCGACATGAATGCTTCCTGCATAATGTGTTAGAGGGAATGGTCGAGGGATCGATTGGCAGAGGACGACCTCGCCAAGAGTACCTGGACCAGATTTACCGAGATATGGGCTGCACCTCTTATGCGGAGTTGAAGAGAGTTGCCGAGGATCGAGCGGAGTGGAAGAGGAGACGCGTCGCCTTGCTGCAGACCAATCGCTAGATTGAGACCGGAGAGAGAGATGATCATTCAAATAACAATTGTGTTAAACAAAGGGTTCTCCTTAGCAGAAAGGTTGCGGCCATTGCTCGCGTGTTACACAACATTGCGCCTCGACTGCTCCCGAGCCATTGTCTCGAGGTTAAGGAAGTCGATGTATACTCGTAACAACGCACATTTCAAAAACAAAGATTATTTGGCAGTTGCCTTCGAAATGATTATGTAAGTTTCCACACAGAAACTCAATCACGACGTCGACTAGGCACCGCCATCGTCACCGTCAGTAGCTGGCCACTAGTGGGCTCTGTGTCCCGGCTGGAGGAGGTCGTTCAACGAATTAGATTTATTTAGCTGTAATTAGCTGCCTGTCCTGCTCCACGGCAGTGTCTCGCTAAGTATTCTCCGGTCTAAGACATTCGTGTGCCCACCCAATAGACATGGAAATGGAGCGGCCGCGGCGCTGGCTGCTCCGCATCCGGCCGGAGGAATGTGCACTTGAAACCAGATTTCTATAATTCCGTTTGGATTTCAAGGGTGACAAATGCAACGTGTCGGCCGTCTGCCGTCAAGCACAGGTTTGATCTGCTTTTTGGTTTGGGATGGAAGTTATAGAATGTTTATGTGAATTAAAAAAACTTGCCTTTCGATAGATTTATTTTTTTAAAACTACCTCCCGAATCATGATATAAAAAGTCGAAGGACTATAAAAAAATATAATATATTATTGGCAATATGGCTCCTTGCAAGCGTATAGGGCAGCGATCATTAAACTACGGTCCGCGTACGGATCCGGCCTTTCATAGTTTTTCATCCGGTCTCGGCTTTTATGTATAAATTTAATGCAATCCATAAATAAACAAGCATCTATCTATCTATCTATCTATCTATCTATCTATCTATCTATCTATCTATCTATCTATCTATCTATCTATCTATCTATCTATCTATCTATCTATCTATTTATCTATCTATCTATCTATCTATCTATCTATCTATCTATCTATCTATCTATCTATCTATCTATCTATCTATCTATCTATCTATCTTCTATCTATCTATCTATCTATCTATCTATCTATCTATCTATCTATCTATCTATCTATATATCTATCTATCTAT